>CM066912.1:31863862-32204985 GCA_033964015.1 Scolanthus callimorphus | reverse complement strand
CCCCCCTCCTTTGTTTTTGCTTCCATGCTAAGTATTACTGCTGACCAGACGCCAGGGGCTCATGTGTGCACCTGAGCACATGCCAATTCTAAAGAAACTGCAGAGCTCGATTTTATACACGGCAGGAAAACGAGCTGAATTTTGGCTTTTTTTGGCTGTGTTTCTTATTTCTCAGAGTGCTGAGGACATCATTAAGTCCGCTGAAAGCATAATTCTGCACTTTCTCAAAGAACCGAGTCAAGTGCGAGGTATTTTTGCTGGATTTCTTTTTCGGCGAAATTGCAAATGGAGAAATTCCAGTTGACATACCTGAGCTCTGAGAAATGAGAAGGTTTTGAAGCCATGTATGACTTTCCAATTGGAGTTTAGACATCAATGTCGAATTGTTTGAAGCCAAAATCGTGGAGTTTGTCAGACATGGCTTGAGACTTCTATATATTTTCCAAAAGTGAATGTGGGAAGGACTTTCTGGCTGGTTGTGACAAGGTTCCCGTCATGCTTTGCAGGCATGGAGGCTGGTTTTTGACGTGTTCATTCATTTGACTTTGAGAGGAGAAGAGACGGTGTTTTGTAAAGAGATTGGATGTCTAAGATGCTGCAAAACGAGGTTAGTGCAAAGTTGAGACCCCAATTTAGCTCTAAATGTTGGAATTTTGAATTTGTTGAATGTAGCAAAGATTATTTGAGTCTCGGAAAATGTGTCATTTTCGCACAGTGTTCGAAGTGCATAAAACGGGAAAACAGCTGTTTTGCCAAAACGCTAACTTGTGCTATTTAATGCCGCCTCAACAAGCATTCAAAATCTTGCTTGGGATGATTTTTCATAATAAGCAACACAGCAGCTAAGTACTATATAGGCAGAGATGAATTGTTAGCACTCAAATCTTCAATGTAGGGGAATTTGTTTAAGTTATCGCCGGCGATACGACCGATGATTATATGTGACTGAGTGATAAAGGGTTAAAGTCTACCGCCCATTCATTTTTCTCAACCAAATGTGAATGCTTTTAGTCGGGATTCTCTTGCGCTTTTCGCTAACTGTTCACTGTCCACACCAATGCGAATTCAGCATTTACTTGACTTGAGGGGAAAAAAGAAAACAGGACCATACTTCCAGACAAAGAGCTGAAGCGTCGTATGGCGACCGTACGGTTCTTACGCCCACGCCAGAGATTTCGGCCCTGACAGTCGCTATCCTGGCGTTGAATTGCTCAGTAGCTAGATACCTATGGGTGAGAGTGCGCCCGGCCACCAGACCATATAAGGACGCCCCTTGTACCGTTAGTGAACAACCAACTAATTTATTATGCATCACCAACGTATTTATAGGCCCGAAGAGTGTGTTAGAGATCCATATGGGACACGTTGTTTGTTTTCTTTTTAACTAGTAGTAGCTTATCTCACAATAATGCAGAAATATTTTTCACAGTTGCCGTTTAGCATGTTTGTTTTTACTCATAATCCAACAGTAGGCATTAAAACGACACGGGAATGAGTTTCTTTTCATCTGTCCGTTTGCGCATGCGCACACACGTCATCTCGTCTGATTTTGTTTTCGGTGAACAGACAATCATTAATCCCCTGAAAGATCATCTAATTAAGGATGCCCAGAGGGTTATTCCTATTGAAACTCAGTAATCTCTGCTAATTTGAAGCTCCTGAAGTGTCACGATGTAACGGAATTCACCTGGTCTACTCCCAGGCGTTTGAAAAGTCCAAAGCACTCGCTATTTCTTCCCAGCGGCGTTTCCAATAGTTTTGGGTTTTTGCCCATTTTGTGATATCTTGCGCAGCGACCATGATGTGATACGAAAAATTAACAAAACTTATAATTTTTGCTTTCTGCCAAGAAGAGGAAAAAACACACGCTAGGTTCGATATAACCATAGAGATAAAATGTTTTAAAATGCAGTGTAGACTACAAAAAATGGAAATAGAGATTCGTGGAAATTAAATTGAAACGTGCACTTTGGCGTCCAGCCTATAATCTCCACACTATAAAATATTCACTTCGACTTACGTTTTGCTGTAGGAATGAACTCTCGCCACCCAGCCTTCATCAACCAAATGAGACTTTGAGAATCCCAAATTTGAGTTCGCCTTCTCCAACAGTGTAGATTGACGCAAGAAAACCCCCGCTTTTCAAGCCATATTCTCCGTCCCTGAAACGACCAAGACAGTTTGAGAAACTAGTTCAAGTAACAACATCGTTACGTTCTAACTCACTTGATTGCGTCTATGACGTTGTCGAGTTCTATTGCGCGCGCGTTTTGTACAGGCAGACATCTTAGACTGACTTACAAGGTGATTTACACTGGCTGCGAAATGAGTTCAATAATTTCGTTTCGTTTTTCCAGCTTCAGCACATGCACAGGTGACGGCCTAAATCCAGTTTCAATTTACGCTGCTTTCGATTCAAATCACAGGCAATCCATTTAATAGTCAAAAATGAGAGTTGCCGTGTGCGAGTTCCAGTAAACATCGCGTGATTTCTTTTCACACTTCTTCTCGTTTTTTTTTTTTTTTTATGTAAAAAGATACCATTTTCAAAAGTGTAGAAAATGTCTACAGCACGGTGTATTCCCAAGTGGTCGCCCGATCGCGGGGTTTAATTTCGGTGATCGAACGAGAACCGGTGCTTTCCCGATGGTGTGACCGTAGGACGTCTAACGTTGTGTTCCTAGAGCGTTTTGCTAGAGCGTTTTCCTAGTGCATGACGAAGCGGGTTTTCAGTCTAAACTAGACGGAATTTGAAAAGGTTGAGTTTTGTTTGTCAAAAAGTATAAGCAAATAAGTACGCAAGGGTGGAATATTTAGGTGCTCTCAAGAATGAAACTGAATTCCTTGAAACTGTTCAGGAAGCCATTTTGTGGTTGTTTGAGTGGCTGAGGAGGATACTACAAAACAAGTACCTTTGGGAATTCTACCTGCTGGAGTGTGTCTTACACTTGGATAGCAGTTGAGAGATTTTATGAATAAAAAATTTGAAGAACTTTTTTTAATGAGAAGTGTGAGACATAGAAAACACATGAAAGAAAGTATAGGGTGTGAACCAGACATTTGGCACAAAAAATAACACAAGCTTGCAGAATCTAACATTATTTTTTTAACAGAACTATATTCCTCTAGTTTTCAAGTCAATCCCTCACATACTCTAGGCTGGGTCTTGTATTTCACCAGTCTAATGTATGATTTTGTAGTGACTCTAGACCAGAGTTTTGTAGCCCTGCAAATAGTCCTAATGATGGTCTTATCATCTAACCTGTACTACTAGGTGAAAAACCAAATTGCTTTTATTAATTCTAGTTTCCACCCAAAATGCAATGTTTTTGTTCATAAATGCAGGTTTGGATTGATTTTTTGTCCCTTGCCCTATTGTTTGTGTCATATATGCTGAATGAGAGAAAGACCACAATTCATTTGAAACAGGGGATGTCAAAAACTGAAAGCAAGAAAAATCAAAAACAAGAATCAAGTCTCACAAGCAGCTGAGGGACATCAAAATCCTGGATTCTTAGTGTTTTGGGTATACTGCAGTCCTTGAATTCAAGCTTTGGGGAGGCCAGCTAGGGTTTGGCAGTCTGAATGATGACAAAAGCTTAAAACAGTAGCAGACTAAGCAGACAAAGTACTCCCACAGCACTCTATAGAACTAGTTCTCAGTACTTTTAAAAAAACTTTTAAATATCCAGTTGAAACCAATAGTGATCAAGCAATTTTTGACAGCTTGGGAAATTCAGTTGTTTACTACCTCAACAATGTCTGAAAATTTTGTGACTAAAATAAAATGGAAAAAATCAAATAAGATAGACTGCTTTCAAGTGTGACTATATTGGAGTCCTTATTAGCCTTAATCATTTCAATGTTCTGATTTCTTAGCCTTTTTTTTCTGCAGCATGATTAATTTCACCCCCCCCCCCCCCCCCCCCTCCTTTGTTTTTGCTTCCATTGCTAAGTATTACTGCTGACCAGACGCCAGGGGCTCATGTGTGCACCTGAGCACATGCCAATTCTAAAGAAACTGCAGAGCTCGATTTTATACACGGCAGAAAACGAGCTGAATTTTGGCTTTTTTTGGCTGTGTTTCTTATTTCTCAGAGTGCTGAGGACATCATTAAGTCCGCTGAAAGCATAATTCTGCACTTTCTCAAAGAACCGAGTCAAGTGCGAGGTATTTTTGCTGGATTTCTTTTTCGGCGAAATTGCAAATGGAGAAATTCCAGTTGACATACCTGAGCTCTGAGAAATGAGAAGGTTTGAAGCCATGTATGACTTTCCAATTGGAGTTTAGACATCAATGTCGAATTGTTGAAGCCAAAATCGTGGAGTTTGTCAGACATGGCTTGAGACTTCTATATATTTTCCAAAAGTGAATGTGGGAAGGACTTTCTGGCTGGTTGTGACAAGGTTCCCGTCATGCTTTGCAGGCATGGAGGCTGGTTTTTGACGTGTTCATTCATTTGACTTTGAGAGGAGAAGAGACGGTGTTTTTGTAAAGAGATTGGATGTCTAAGATGCTGCAAAACGAGGTTAGTGCAAAGTTGAGACCCCAATTTAGCTCTAAATGTTGGAATTTTGAATTTGTTGAATGTAGCAAAGATTATTTGAGTCTCGGAAAATGTGTCATTTTCGCACAGTGTTCGAAGTGCATAAAACGGGAAAACAGCTGTTTTGCCAAAACGCTAACTTGTGCTATTTAATGCCGCCTCAACAAGCATTCAAAATCTTGCTTGGGATGATTTTTCATAATAAGCAACACAGCAGCTAAGTACTATATAGGCAGAGATGAATTGTTAGCACTCAAATCTTCAATGTAGGGGAATTTGTTTAAGTTATCGCCGGCGATACGACCGATGATTATATGTGACTGAGTGATAAAGGGTTAAAGTCTACCGCCCATTCATTTTTCTCAACCAAATGTGAATGCTTTTAGTCGGGATTCTCTTGCGCTTTTCGCTAACTGTTCACTGTCCACACCAATGCGAATTCAGCATTTACTTGACTTGAGGGGAAAAAAGAAAACAGGACCATACTTCCAGACAAAGAGCTGAAGCGTCGTATGGCGACCGTACGGTTCTTACGCCCACGCCAGAGATTTCGGCCCTGACAGTCGCTATCCTGGGCGTTGAATTGCTCAGTAGCTAGATACCTATGGGTGAGAGTGCGCCCGGCCACCAGACCATATAAGGACGCCCCTTGTACCGTTAGTGAACAACCAACTAATTTATTATGCATCACCAACGTATTTATAGGCCCGAAGAGTGTGTTAGAGATCCATATGGGACACGTTGTTTGTTTTCTTTTTAACTAGTAGTAGCTTATCTCACAATAATGCAGAAATATTTTTCACAGTTGCCGTTTAGCATGTTTGTTTTTACTCATAATCCAACAGTAGGCATTAAAACGACACGGGAATGAGTTTCTTTTCATCTGTCCGTTTGCGCATGCGCACACACGTCATCTCGTCTGATTTTGTTTTCGGTGAACAGACAATCATTAATCCCCTGAAAGATCATCTAATTAAGGATGCCCAGAGGGTTATTCCTATTGAAACTCAGTAATCTCTGCTAATTTGAAGCTCCTGAAGTGTCACGATGTAACGGAATTCACCTGGTCTACTCCCAGGCGTTTGAAAAGTCCAAAGCACTCGCTATTTCTTCCCAGCGGCGTTTCCAATAGTTTTGGGTTTTTGCCCATTTTGTGATATCTTGCGCAGCGACCATGATGTGATACGAAAAATTAACAAAACTTATAATTTTTGCTTTCTGCCAAGAAGAGGAAAAAACACACGCTAGGTTCGATATAACCATAGAGATAAAATGTTTTAAAATGCAGTGTAGACTACAAAAAATGGAAATAGAGATTCGTGGAAATTAAATTGAAACGTGCACTTTGGCGTCCAGCCTATAATCTCCACACTATAAAATATTCACTTCGACTTACGTTTTGCTGTAGGAATGAACTCTCGCCACCCAGCCTTCATCAACCAAATGAGACTTTGAGAATCCCAAATTTGAGTTCGCCTTCTCCAACAGTGTAGATTGACGCAAGAAAACCCCCGCTTTTCAAGCCATATTCTCCGTCCCTGAAACGACCAAGACAGTTTGAGAAACTAGTTCAAGTAACAACATCGTTACGTTCTAACTCACTTGATTGCGTCTATGACGTTGTCGAGTTCTATTGCGCGCGCGTTTTGTACAGGCAGACATCTTAGACTGACTTACAAGGTGATTTACACTGGCTGCGAAATGAGTTCAATAATTTCGTTTCGTTTTTCCAGCTTCAGCACATGCACAGGTGACGGCCTAAATCCAGTTTCAATTTACGCTGCTTTCGATTCAAATCACAGGCAATCCATTTAATAGTCAAAAATGAGAGTTGCCGTGTGCGAGTTCCAGTAAACATCGCGTGATTTCTTTTCACACTTCTTCTCGTTTTTTTTTTTTTTTAATGTAAAAAGATACCATTTTCAAAAGTGTAGAAAATGTCTACAGCACGGTGTATTCCCAAGTGGTCGCCCGATCGCGGGGTTTAATTTCGGTGATCGAACGAGAACCGGTGCTTTCCCGATGGTGTGACCGTAGGACGTCTAACGTTGTGTTCCTAGAGCGTTTTGCTAGAGCGTTTTCCTAGTGCATGACGAAGCGGGTTTTCAGTCTAAACTAGACGGAATTTGAAAAGGTTGAGTTTTGTTTGTCAAAAAGTATAAGCAAATAAGTACGCAAGGGTGGAATATTTAGGTGCTCTCAAGAATGAAACTGAATTCCTTGAAACTGTTCAGGAAGCCATTTTGTGGTTGTTTGAGTGGCTGAGGAGGATACTACAAAACAAGTACCTTTGGGAATTCTACCTGCTGGAGTGTGTCTTACACTTGGATAGCAGTTGAGAGATTTTATGAATAAAAAATTTGAAGAACTTTTTTTAATGAGAAGTGTGAGACATAGAAAACACATGAAAGAAAGTATAGGGGTGTGAACCAGACATTTGGCACAAAAAATAACACAAGCTTGCAGAATCTAACATTATTTTTTTAACAGAACTATATTCCTCTAGTTTTCAAGTCAATCCCTCACATACTCTAGGCTGGGTCTTGTATTTCACCAGTCTAATGTATGATTTTGTAGTGACTCTAGACCAGAGTTTTGTAGCCCTGCAAATAGTCCTAATGATGGTCTTATCATCTAACCTGTACTACTAGGTGAAAAACCAAATTGCTTTTATTAATTCTAGTTTCCACCCAAAATGCAATGTTTTTGTTCATAAATGCAGGTTTGGATTGATTTTTTGTCCCTTGCCCTATTGTTTGTGTCATATATGCTGAATGAGAGAAAGACCACAATTCATTTGAAACAGGGGATGTCAAAAACTGAAAGCAAGAAAAATCAAAAACAAGAATCAAGTCTCACAAGCAGCTGAGGGACATCAAAATCCTGGATTCTTAGTGTTTTGGGTATACTGCAGTCCTTGAATTCAAGCTTTGGGGAGGCCAGCTAGGGTTTGGCAGTCTGAATGATGACAAAAGCTTAAAACAGTAGCAGACTAAGCAGACAAAGTACTCCCACAGCACTCTATAGAACTAGTTCTCAGTACTTTTAAAAAAACTTTTAAATATCCAGTTGAAACCAATAGTGATCAAGCAATTTTTGACAGCTTGGGAAATTCAGTTGTTTACTACCTCAACAATGTCTGAAAATTTTGTGACTAAAATAAAATGGAAAAAATCAAATAAGATAGACTGCTTTCAAGTGTGACTATATTGGAGTCCTTATTAGCCTTAATCATTTCAATGTTCTGATTTCTTAGCCTTTTTTTTCTGCAGCATGATTAATTTCACCCCCCCCCCCCCCCCCCCTCCTTTGTTTTTGCTTCCATTGCTAAGTATTACTGCTGACCAGACGCCAGGGGCTCATGTGTGCACCTGAGCACATGCCAATTCTAAAGAAACTGCAGAGCTCGATTTTATACACGGCAGAAAACGAGCTGAATTTTGGCTTTTTTTGGCTGTGTTTCTTATTTCTCAGAGTGCTGAGGACATCATTAAGTCCGCTGAAAGCATAATTCTGCACTTTCTCAAAGAACCGAGTCAAGTGCGAGGTATTTTTGCTGGATTTCTTTTTCGGCGAAATTGCAAATGGAGAAATTCCAGTTGACATACCTGAGCTCTGAGAAATGAGAAGGTTTGAAGCCATGTATGACTTTCCAATTGGAGTTTAGACATCAATGTCGAATTGTTGAAGCCAAAATCGTGGAGTTTGTCAGACATGGCTTGAGACTTCTATATATTTTCCAAAAGTGAATGTGGGAAGGACTTTCTGGCTGGTTGTGACAAGGTTCCCGTCATGCTTTGCAGGCATGGAGGCTGGTTTTTGACGTGTTCATTCATTTGACTTTGAGAGGAGAAGAGACGGTGTTTTTGTAAAGAGATTGGATGTCTAAGATGCTGCAAAACGAGGTTAGTGCAAAGTTGAGACCCCAATTTAGCTCTAAATGTTGGAATTTTGAATTTGTTGAATGTAGCAAAGATTATTTGAGTCTCGGAAAATGTGTCATTTTCGCACAGTGTTCGAAGTGCATAAAACGGGAAAACAGCTGTTTTGCCAAAACGCTAACTTGTGCTATTTAATGCCGCCTCAACAAGCATTCAAAATCTTGCTTGGGATGATTTTTCATAATAAGCAACACAGCAGCTAAGTACTATATAGGCAGAGATGAATTGTTAGCACTCAAATCTTCAATGTAGGGGAATTTGTTTAAGTTATCGCCGGCGATACGACCGATGATTATATGTGACTGAGTGATAAAGGGTTAAAGTCTACCGCCCATTCATTTTTCTCAACCAAATGTGAATGCTTTTAGTCGGGATTCTCTTGCGCTTTTCGCTAACTGTTCACTGTCCACACCAATGCGAATTCAGCATTTACTTGACTTGAGGGGAAAAAAGAAAACAGGACCATACTTCCAGACAAAGAGCTGAAGCGTCGTATGGCGACCGTACGGTTCTTACGCCCACGCCAGAGATTTCGGCCCTGACAGTCGCTATCCTGGGCGTTGAATTGCTCAGTAGCTAGATACCTATGGGTGAGAGTGCGCCCGGCCACCAGACCATATAAGGACGCCCCTTGTACCGTTAGTGAACAACCAACTAATTTATTATGCATCACCAACGTATTTATAGGCCCGAAGAGTGTGTTAGAGATCCATATGGGACACGTTGTTTGTTTTCTTTTTAACTAGTAGTAGCTTATCTCACAATAATGCAGAAATATTTTTCACAGTTGCCGTTTAGCATGTTTTTTTTTACTCATAATCCAACAGTAGGCATTAAAACGACACGGGAATGAGTTTCTTTTCATCTGTCCGTTTGCGCATGCGCACACACGTCATCTCGTCTGATTTTGTTTTCGGTGAACAGACAATCATTAATCCCCTGAAAGATCATCTAATTAAGGATGCCCAGAGGGTTATTCCTATTGAAACTCAGTAATCTCTGCTAATTTGAAGCTCCTGAAGTGTCACGATGTAACGGAATTCACCTGGTCTACTCCCAGGCGTTTGAAAAGTCCAAAGCACTCGCTATTTCTTCCCAGCGGCGTTTCCAATAGTTTTGGGTTTTTGCCCATTTTGTGATATCTTGCGCAGCGACCATGATGTGATACGAAAAATTAACAAAACTTATAATTTTTGCTTTCTGCCAAGAAGAGGAAAAAACACACGCTAGGTTCGATATAACCATAGAGATAAAATGTTTTAAAATGCAGTGTAGACTACAAAAAATGGAAATAGAGATTCGTGGAAATTAAATTGAAACGTGCACTTTGGCGTCCAGCCTATAATCTCCACACTATAAAATATTCACTTCGACTTACGTTTTGCTGTAGGAATGAACTCTCGCCACCCAGCCTTCATCAACCAAATGAGACTTTGAGAATCCCAAATTTGAGTTCGCCTTCTCCAACAGTGTAGATTGACGCAAGAAAACCCCCGCTTTTCAAGCCATATTCTCCGTCCCTGAAACGACCAAGACAGTTTGAGAAACTAGTTCAAGTAACAACATCGTTACGTTCTAACTCACTTGATTGCGTCTATGACGTTGTCGAGTTCTATTGCGCGCGCGTTTTGTACAGGCAGACATCTTAGACTGACTTACAAGGTGATTTACACTGGCTGCGAAATGAGTTCAATAATTTCGTTTCGTTTTTCCAGCTTCAGCACATGCACAGGTGACGGCCTAAATCCAGTTTCAATTTACGCTGCTTTCGATTCAAATCACAGGCAATCCATTTAATAGTCAAAAATGAGAGTTGCCGTGTGCGAGTTCCAGTAAACATCGCGTGATTTCTTTTCACACTTCTTCTCGTTTTTTTTTTTTTTAATGTAAAAAGATACCATTTTCAAAAGTGTAGAAAATGTCTACAGCACGGTGTATTCCCAAGTGGTCGCCCGATCGCGGGGTTTAATTTCGGTGATCGAACGAGAACCGGTGCTTTCCCGATGGTGTGACCGTAGGACGTCTAACGTTGTGTTCCTAGAGCGTTTTGCTAGAGCGTTTTCCTAGTGCATGACGAAGCGGGTTTTCAGTCTAAACTAGACGGAATTTGAAAAGGTTGAGTTTTGTTTGTCAAAAAGTATAAGCAAATAAGTACGCAAGGGTGGAATATTTAGGTGCTCTCAAGAATGAAACTGAATTCCTTGAAACTGTTCAGGAAGCCATTTTGTGGTTGTTTGAGTGGCTGAGGAGGATACTACAAAACAAGTACCTTTGGGAATTCTACCTGCTGGAGTGTGTCTTACACTTGGATAGCAGTTGAGAGATTTTATGAATAAAAAATTTGAAGAACTTTTTTTAATGAGAAGTGTGAGACATAGAAAACACATGAAAGAAAGTATAGGGTGTGAACCAGACATTTGGCACAAAAAATAACACAAGCTTGCAGAATCTAACATTATTTTTTTAACAGAACTATATTCCTCTAGTTTTCAAGTCAATCCCTCACATACTCTAGGCTGGGTCTTGTATTTCACCAGTCTAATGTATGATTTTGTAGTGACTCTAGACCAGAGTTTTGTAGCCCTGCAAATAGTCCTAATGATGGTCTTATCATCTAACCTGTACTACTAGGTGAAAAACCAAATTGCTTTTATTAATTCTAGTTTCCACCCAAAATGCAATGTTTTTGTTCATAAATGCAGGTTTGGATTGATTTTTTGTCCCTTGCCCTATTGTTTGTGTCATATATGCTGAATGAGAGAAAGACCACAATTCATTTGAAACAGGGGATGTCAAAAACTGAAAGCAAGAAAAATCAAAAACAAGAATCAAGTCTCACAAGCAGCTGAGGGACATCAAAATCCTGGATTCTTAGTGTTTTGGGTATACTGCAGTCCTTGAATTCAAGCTTTGGGGAGGCCAGCTAGGGTTTGGCAGTCTGAATGATGACAAAAGCTTAAAACAGTAGCAGACTAAGCAGACAAAGTACTCCCACAGCACTCTATAGAACTAGTTCTCAGTACTTTTAAAAAAACTTTTAAATATCCAGTTGAAACCAATAGTGATCAAGCAATTTTTGACAGCTTGGGAAATTCAGTTGTTTACTACCTCAACAATGTCTGAAAATTTTGTGACTAAAATAAAATGGAAAAAATCAAATAAGATAGACTGCTTTCAAGTGTGACTATATTGGAGTCCTTATTAGCCTTAATCATTTCAATGTTCTGATTTCTTAGCCTTTTTTTTCTGCAGCATGATTAATTTCACCCCCCCCCCCCCCCCCTCCTTTGTTTTTGCTTCCATTGCTAAGTATTACTGCTGACCAGACGCCAGGGGCTCATGTGTGCACCTGAGCACATGCCAATTCTAAAGAAACTGCAGAGCTCGATTTTATACACGGCAGAAAACGAGCTGAATTTTGGCTTTTTTTGGCTGTGTTTCTTATTTCTCAGAGTGCTGAGGACATCATTAAGTCCGCTGAAAGCATAATTCTGCACTTTCTCAAAGAACCGAGTCAAGTGCGAGGTATTTTTGCTGGATTTCTTTTTCGGCGAAATTGCAAATGGAGAAATTCCAGTTGACATACCTGAGCTCTGAGAAATGAGAAGGTTTGAAGCCATGTATGACTTTCCAATTGGAGTTTAGACATCAATGTCGAATTGTTGAAGCCAAAATCGTGGAGTTTGTCAGACATGGCTTGAGACTTCTATATATTTTCCAAAAGTGAATGTGGGAAGGACTTTCTGGCTGGTTGTGACAAGGTTCCCGTCATGCTTTGCAGGCATGGAGGCTGGTTTTTGACGTGTTCATTCATTTGACTTTGAGAGGAGAAGAGACGGTGTTTTTGTAAAGAGATTGGATGTCTAAGATGCTGCAAAACGAGGTTAGTGCAAAGTTGAGACCCCAATTTAGCTCTAAATGTTGGAATTTTGAATTTGTTGAATGTAGCAAAGATTATTTGAGTCTCGGAAAATGTGTCATTTTCGCACAGTGTTCGAAGTGCATAAAACGGGAAAACAGCTGTTTTGCCAAAACGCTAACTTGTGCTATTTAATGCCGCCTCAACAAGCATTCAAAATCTTGCTTGGGATGATTTTTCATAATAAGCAACACAGCAGCTAAGTACTATATAGGCAGAGATGAATTGTTAGCACTCAAATCTTCAATGTAGGGGAATTTGTTTAAGTTATCGCCGGCGATACGACCGATGATTATATGTGACTGAGTGATAAAGGGTTAAAGTCTACCGCCCATTCATTTTTCTCAACCAAATGTGAATGCTTTTAGTCGGGATTCTCTTGCGCTTTTCGCTAACTGTTCACTGTCCACACCAATGCGAATTCAGCATTTACTTGACTTGAGGGGAAAAAAGAAAACAGGACCATACTTCCAGACAAAGAGCTGAAGCGTCGTATGGCGACCGTACGGTTCTTACGCCCACGCCAGAGATTTCGGCCCTGACAGTCGCTATCCTGGGCGTTGAATTGCTCAGTAGCTAGATACCTATGGGTGAGAGTGCGCCCGGCCACCAGACCATATAAGGACGCCCCTTGTACCGTTAGTGAACAACCAACTAATTTATTATGCATCACCAACGTATTTATAGGCCCGAAGAGTGTGTTAGAGATCCATATGGGACACGTTGTTTGTTTTCTTTTTAACTAGTAGTAGCTTATCTCACAATAATGCAGAAATATTTTTCACAGTTGCCGTTTAGCATGTTTTTTTTTACTCATAATCCAACAGTAGGCATTAAAACGACACGGGAATGAGTTTCTTTTCATCTGTCCGTTTGCGCATGCGCACACACGTCATCTCGTCTGATTTTGTTTTCGGTGAACAGACAATCATTAATCCCCTGAAAGATCATCTAATTAAGGATGCCCAGAGGGTTATTCCTATTGAAACTCAGTAATCTCTGCTAATTTGAAGCTCCTGAAGTGTCACGATGTAACGGAATTCACCTGGTCTACTCCCAGGCGTTTGAAAAGTCCAAAGCACTCGCTATTTCTTCCCAGCGGCGTTTCCAATAGTTTTGGGTTTTTGCCCATTTTGTGATATCTTGCGCAGCGACCATGATGTGATACGAAAAATTAACAAAACTTATAATTTTTGCTTTCTGCCAAGAAGAGGAAAAAACACACGCTAGGTTCGATATAACCATAGAGATAAAATGTTTTAAAATGCAGTGTAGACTACAAAAAATGGAAATAGAGATTCGTGGAAATTAAATTGAAACGTGCACTTTGGCGTCCAGCCTATAATCTCCACACTATAAAATATTCACTTCGACTTACGTTTTGCTGTAGGAATGAACTCTCGCCACCCAGCCTTCATCAACCAAATGAGACTTTGAGAATCCCAAATTTGAGTTCGCCTTCTCCAACAGTGTAGATTGACGCAAGAAAACCCCCGCTTTTCAAGCCATATTCTCCGTCCCTGAAACGACCAAGACAGTTTGAGAAACTAGTTCAAGTAACAACATCGTTACGTTCTAACTCACTTGATTGCGTCTATGACGTTGTCGAGTTCTATTGCGCGCGCGTTTTGTACAGGCAGACATCTTAGACTGACTTACAAGGTGATTTACACTGGCTGCGAAATGAGTTCAATAATTTCGTTTCGTTTTTCCAGCTTCAGCACATGCACAGGTGACGGCCTAAATCCAGTTTCAATTTACGCTGCTTTCGATTCAAATCACAGGCAATCCATTTAATAGTCAAAAATGAGAGTTGCCGTGTGCGAGTTCCAGTAAACATCGCGTGATTTCTTTTCACACTTCTTCTCGTTTTTTTTTTTTTTTAATGTAAAAAGATACCATTTTCAAAAGTGTAGAAAATGTCTACAGCACGGTGTATTCCCAAGTGGTCGCCCGATCGCGGGGTTTAATTTCGGTGATCGAACGAGAACCGGTGCTTTCCCGATGGTGTGACCGTAGGACGTCTAACGTTGTGTTCCTAGAGCGTTTTGCTAGAGCGTTTTCCTAGTGCATGACGAAGCGGGTTTTCAGTCTAAACTAGACGGAATTTGAAAAGGTTGAGTTTTGTTTGTCAAAAAGTATAAGCAAATAAGTACGCAAGGGTGGAATATTTAGGTGCTCTCAAGAATGAAACTGAATTCCTTGAAACTGTTCAGGAAGCCATTTTGTGGTTGTTTGAGTGGCTGAGGAGGATACTACAAAACAAGTACCTTTGGGAATTCTACCTGCTGGAGTGTGTCTTACACTTGGATAGCAGTTGAGAGATTTTATGAATAAAAAATTTGAAGAACTTTTTTTAATGAGAAGTGTGAGACATAGAAAACACATGAAAGAAAGTATAGGGGTGTGAACCAGACATTTGGCACAAAAAATAACACAAGCTTGCAGAATCTAACATTATTTTTTTAACAGAACTATATTCCTCTAGTTTTCAAGTCAATCCCTCACATACTCTAGGCTGGGTCTTGTATTTCACCAGTCTAATGTATGATTTTGTAGTGACTCTAGACCAGAGTTTTGTAGCCCTGCAAATAGTCCTAATGATGGTCTTATCATCTAACCTGTACTACTAGGTGAAAAACCAAATTGCTTTTATTAATTCTAGTTTCCACCCAAAATGCAATGTTTTTGTTCATAAATGCAGGTTTGGATTGATTTTTTGTCCCTTGCCCTATTGTTTGTGTCATATATGCTGAATGAGAGAAAGACCACAATTCATTTGAAACAGGGGATGTCAAAAACTGAAAGCAAGAAAAATCAAAAACAAGAATCAAGTCTCACAAGCAGCTGAGGGACATCAAAATCCTGGATTCTTAGTGTTTTGGGTATACTGCAGTCCTTGAATTCAAGCTTTGGGGAGGCCAGCTAGGGTTTGGCAGTCTGAATGATGACAAAAGCTTAAAACAGTAGCAGACTAAGCAGACAAAGTACTCCCACAGCACTCTATAGAACTAGTTCTCAGTACTTTTAAAAAACTTTTAAATATCCAGTTGAAACCAATAGTGATCAAGCAATTTTTGACAGCTTGGGAAATTCAGTTGTTTACTACCTCAACAATGTCTGAAAATTTTGTGACTAAAATAAAATGGAAAAAATCAAATAAGATAGACTGCTTTCAAGTGTGACTATATTGGAGTCCTTATTAGCCTTAATCATTTCAATGTTCTGATTTCTTAGCCTTTTTTTTCTGCAGCATGATTAATTTCACCCCCCCCCCCCCCCCCCTCCTTTGTTTTTGCTTCCATTGCTAAGTATTACTGCTGACCAGACGCCAGGGGCTCATGTGTGCACCTGAGCACATGCCAATTCTAAAGAAACTGCAGAGCTCGATTTTATACACGGCAGAAAACGAGCTGAATTTTGGCTTTTTTTGGCTGTGTTTCTTATTTCTCAGAGTGCTGAGGACATCATTAAGTCCGCTGAAAGCATAATTCTGCACTTTCTCAAAGAACCGAGTCAAGTGCGAGGTATTTTTGCTGGATTTCTTTTTCGGCGAAATTGCAAATGGAGAAATTCCAGTTGACATACCTGAGCTCTGAGAAATGAGAAGGTTTGAAGCCATGTATGACTTTCCAATTGGAGTTTAGACATCAATGTCGAATTGTTGAAGCCAAAATCGTGGAGTTTGTCAGACATGGCTTGAGACTTCTATATATTTTCCAAAAGTGAATGTGGGAAGGACTTTCTGGCTGGTTGTGACAAGGTTCCCGTCATGCTTTGCAGGCATGGAGGCTGGTTTTTGACGTGTTCATTCATTTGACTTTGAGAGGAGAAGAGACGGTGTTTTTGTAAAGAGATTGGATGTCTAAGATGCTGCAAAACGAGGTTAGTGCAAAGTTGAGACCCCAATTTAGCTCTAAATGTTGGAATTTTGAATTTGTTGAATGTAGCAAAGATTATTTGAGTCTCGGAAAATGTGTCATTTTCGCACAGTGTTCGAAGTGCATAAAACGGGAAAACAGCTGTTTTGCCAAAACGCTAACTTGTGCTATTTAATGCCGCCTCAACAAGCATTCAAAATCTTGCTTGGGATGATTTTTCATAATAAGCAACACAGCAGCTAAGTACTATATAGGCAGAGATGAATTGTTAGCACTCAAATCTTCAATGTAGGGGAATTTGTTTAAGTTATCGCCGGCGATACGACCGATGATTATATGTGACTGAGTGATAAAGGGTTAAAGTCTACCGCCCATTCATTTTTCTCAACCAAATGTGAATGCTTTTAGTCGGGATTCTCTTGCGCTTTTCGCTAACTGTTCACTGTCCACACCAATGCGAATTCAGCATTTACTTGACTTGAGGGGAAAAAAGAAAACAGGACCATACTTCCAGACAAAGAGCTGAAGCGTCGTATGGCGACCGTACGGTTCTTACGCCCACGCCAGAGATTTCGGCCCTGACAGTCGCTATCCTGGGCGTTGAATTGCTCAGTAGCTAGATACCTATGGGTGAGAGTGCGCCCGGCCACCAGACCATATAAGGACGCCCCTTGTACCGTTAGTGAACAACCAACTAATTTATTATGCATCACCAACGTATTTATAGGCCCGAAGAGTGTGTTAGAGATCCATATGGGACACGTTGTTTGTTTTCTTTTTAACTAGTAGTAGCTTATCTCACAATAATGCAGAAATATTTTTCACAGTTGCCGTTTAGCATGTTTGTTTTTACTCATAATCCAACAGTAGGCATTAAAACGACACGGGAATGAGTTTCTTTTCATCTGTCCGTTTGCGCATGCGCACACACGTCATCTCGTCTGATTTTGTTTTCGGTGAACAGACAATCATTAATCCCCTGAAAGATCATCTAATTAAGGATGCCCAGAGGGTTATTCCTATTGAAACTCAGTAATCTCTGCTAATTTGAAGCTCCTGAAGTGTCACGATGTAACGGAATTCACCTGGTCTACTCCCAGGCGTTTGAAAAGTCCAAAGCACTCGCTATTTCTTCCCAGCGGCGTTTCCAATAGTTTTGGGTTTTTGCCCATTTTGTGATATCTTGCGCAGCGACCATGATGTGATACGAAAAATTAACAAAACTTATAATTTTTGCTTTCTGCCAAGAAGAGGAAAAAACACACGCTAGGTTCGATATAACCATAGAGATAAAATGTTTTAAAATGCAGTGTAGACTACAAAAAATGGAAATAGAGATTCGTGGAAATTAAATTGAAACGTGCACTTTGGCGTCCAGCCTATAATCTCCACACTATAAAATATTCACTTCGACTTACGTTTTGCTGTAGGAATGAACTCTCGCCACCCAGCCTTCATCAACCAAATGAGACTTTGAGAATCCCAAATTTGAGTTCGCCTTCTCCAACAGTGTAGATTGACGCAAGAAAACCCCCGCTTTTCAAGCCATATTCTCCGTCCCTGAAACGACCAAGACAGTTTGAGAAACTAGTTCAAGTAACAACATCGTTACGTTCTAACTCACTTGATTGCGTCTATGACGTTGTCGAGTTCTATTGCGCGCGCGTTTTGTACAGGCAGACATCTTAGACTGACTTACAAGGTGATTTACACTGGCTGCGAAATGAGTTCAATAATTTCGTTTCGTTTTTCCAGCTTCAGCACATGCACAGGTGACGGCCTAAATCCAGTTTCAATTTACGCTGCTTTCGATTCAAATCACAGGCAATCCATTTAATAGTCAAAAATGAGAGTTGCCGTGTGCGAGTTCCAGTAAACATCGCGTGATTTCTTTTCACACTTCTTCTCGTTTTTTTTTTTTTTTAATGTAAAAAGATACCATTTTCAAAAGTGTAGAAAATGTCTACAGCACGGTGTATTCCCAAGTGGTCGCCCGATCGCGGGGTTTAATTTCGGTGATCGAACGAGAACCGGTGCTTTCCCGATGGTGTGACCGTAGGACGTCTAACGTTGTGTTCCTAGAGCGTTTTGCTAGAGCGTTTTCCTAGTGCATGACGAAGCGGGTTTTCAGTCTAAACTAGACGGAATTTGAAAAGGTTGAGTTTTGTTTGTCAAAAAGTATAAGCAAATAAGTACGCAAGGGTGGAATATTTAGGTGCTCTCAAGAATGAAACTGAATTCCTTGAAACTGTTCAGGAAGCCATTTTGTGGTTGTTTGAGTGGCTGAGGAGGATACTACAAAACAAGTACCTTTGGGAATTCTACCTGCTGGAGTGTGTCTTACACTTGGATAGCAGTTGAGAGATTTTATGAATAAAAAATTTGAAGAACTTTTTTTAATGAGAAGTGTGAGACATAGAAAACACATGAAAGAAAGTATAGGGGTGTGAACCAGACATTTGGCACAAAAAATAACACAAGCTTGCAGAATCTAACATTATTTTTTTAACAGAACTATATTCCTCTAGTTTTCAAGTCAATCCCTCACATACTCTAGGCTGGGTCTTGTATTTCACCAGTCTAATGTATGATTTTGTAGTGACTCTAGACCAGAGTTTTGTAGCCCTGCAAATAGTCCTAATGATGGTCTTATCATCTAACCTGTACTACTAGGTGAAAAACCAAATTGCTTTTATTAATTCTAGTTTCCACCCAAAATGCAATGTTTTTGTTCATAAATGCAGGTTTGGATTGATTTTTTGTCCCTTGCCCTATTGTTTGTGTCATATATGCTGAATGAGAGAAAGACCACAATTCATTTGAAACAGGGGATGTCAAAAACTGAAAGCAAGAAAAATCAAAAACAAGAATCAAGTCTCACAAGCAGCTGAGGGACATCAAAATCCTGGATTCTTAGTGTTTTGGGTATACTGCAGTCCTTGAATTCAAGCTTTGGGGAGGCCAGCTAGGGTTTGGCAGTCTGAATGATGACAAAAGCTTAAAACAGTAGCAGACTAAGCAGACAAAGTACTCCCACAGCACTCTATAGAACTAGTTCTCAGTACTTTTAAAAAACTTTTAAATATCCAGTTGAAACCAATAGTGATCAAGCAATTTTTGACAGCTTGGGAAATTCAGTTGTTTACTACCTCAACAATGTCTGAAAATTTTGTGACTAAAATAAAATGGAAAAAATCAAATAAGATAGACTGCTTTCAAGTGTGACTATATTGGAGTCCTTATTAGCCTTAATCATTTCAATGTTCTGATTTCTTAGCCTTTTTTTTCTGCAGCATGATTAATTTCACCCCCCCCCCCCCCCCCTCCTTTGTTTTTGCTTCCATTGCTAAGTATTACTGCTGACCAGACGCCAGGGGCTCATGTGTGCACCTGAGCACATGCCAATTCTAAAGAAACTGCAGAGCTCGATTTTATACACGGCAGAAAACGAGCTGAATTTTGGCTTTTTTTGGCTGTGTTTCTTATTTCTCAGAGTGCTGAGGACATCATTAAGTCCGCTGAAAGCATAATTCTGCACTTTCTCAAAGAACCGAGTCAAGTGCGAGGTATTTTTGCTGGATTTCTTTTTCGGCGAAATTGCAAATGGAGAAATTCCAGTTGACATACCTGAGCTCTGAGAAATGAGAAGGTTTGAAGCCATGTATGACTTTCCAATTGGAGTTTAGACATCAATGTCGAATTGTTGAAGCCAAAATCGTGGAGTTTGTCAGACATGGCTTGAGACTTCTATATATTTTCCAAAAGTGAATGTGGGAAGGACTTTCTGGCTGGTTGTGACAAGGTTCCCGTCATGCTTTGCAGGCATGGAGGCTGGTTTTTGACGTGTTCATTCATTTGACTTTGAGAGGAGAAGAGACGGTGTTTTTGTAAAGAGATTGGATGTCTAAGATGCTGCAAAACGAGGTTAGTGCAAAGTTGAGACCCCATTTAGCTCTAAATGTTGGAATTTTGAATTTGTTGAATGTAGCAAAGATTATTTGAGTCTCGGAAAATGTGTCATTTTCGCACAGTGTTCGAAGTGCATAAAACGGGAAAACAGCTGTTTTGCCAAAACGCTAACTTGTGCTATTTAATGCCGCCTCAACAAGCATTCAAAATCTTGCTTGGGATGATTTTTCATAATAAGCAACACAGCAGCTAAGTACTATATAGGCAGAGATGAATTGTTAGCACTCAAATCTTCGATGTAGGGGAATTTGTTTAAGTTATCGCCGGCGATACGACCGATGATTATATGTGACTGAGTGATAAAGGGTTAAAGTCTACCGCCCATTCATTTTTCTCAACCAAATGTGAATGCTTTTAGTCGGGATTCTCTTGCGCTTTTCGCTAACTGTTCACTGTCCACACCAATGCGAATTCAGCATTTACTTGACTTGAGGGGAAAAAAGAAAACAGGACCATACTTCCAGACAAAGAGCTGAAGCGTCGTATGGCGACCGTACGGTTCTTACGCCCACGCCAGAGATTTCGGCCCTGACAGTCGCTATCCTGGGCGTTGAATTGCTCAGTAGCTAGATACCTATGGGTGAGAGTGCGCCCGGCCACCAGACCATATAAGGACGCCCCTTGTACCGTTAGTGAACAACCAACTAATTTATTATGCATCACCAACGTATTTATAGGCCCGAAGAGTGTGTTAGAGATCCATATGGGACACGTTGTTTGTTTTCTTTTTAACTAGTAGTAGCTTATCTCACAATAATGCAGAAATATTTTTCACAGTTGCCGTTTAGCATGTTTTTTTTTTTACTCATAATCCAACAGTAGGCATTAAAACGACACGGGAATGAGTTTCTTTTCATCTGTCCGTTTGCGCATGCGCACACACGTCATCTCGTCTGATTTTGTTTTCGGTGAACAGACAATCATTAATCCCCTGAAAGATCATCTAATTAAGGATGCCCAGAGGGTTATTCCTATTGAAACTCAGTAATCTCTGGTAATTTGAAGCTCCTGAAGTGTCACGATGTAACGGAATTCACCTGGTCTACTCCCAGGCGTTTGAAAAGTCCAAAGCACTCGCTATTTCTTCCCAGCGGCGTTTCCAATAGTTTTGGGTTTTTGCCCATTTTGTGATATCTTGCGCAGCGACCATGATGTGATACGAAAAATTAACAAAACTTATAATTTTTGCTTTCTGCCAAGAAGAGGAAAAAACACACGCTAGGTTCGATATAACCATAGAGATAAAATGTTTTAAAATGCAGTGTAGACTACAAAAAATGGAAATAGAGATTCGTGGAAATTAAATTGAAACGTGCACTTTGGCGTCCAGCCTATAATGTCCACACTATAAAATATTCACTTCGACTTACGTTTTGCTGTAGGAATGAACTCTCGCCACCCAGCCTTCATCAACCAAATGAGACTTTGAGAATCCCAAATTTGAGTTCGCCTTCTCCAACAGTGTAGATTGACGCAAGAAAACCCCCGCTTTTCAAGCCATTTCTAACCGTTACGTTCTAACTTGAAACGAGTTCCACAGAGACATCTTAGTGACTTGGTGAGAAACTAGTTTCAAGCACATGCACAACGGCCTAAATCCAGTTTCAATTTACGCTGCTTTTGATTCGTCCATTTGAGAGTTGCCGTGTGCGAGTTCTTCGATTGAAACTGAATTCCTTGAAACTGTTCAGGAAGCCATTTTGTGGTTGTTTGTAGTGGCTGAGGAGGAGACTACAAAACAAGTACCTTTTGGAATTCTACCTGCTGGAGTGTGTCTTACACTTGGATAGCAGTTGAGAGATTTTATGAATAAAAAATTTGAAGAACTTTTTTTAATGAGAAGTGTGAGACATAGAAAACACATGAAAGAAAGTAAGAGTGTGAACCAGACATTTGGCACAAAAAATAACACAAGCTTGCAGAATCTAACATTATTTTTTTAACAGAACTATATTCCTCTAGTTTTCAAGTCAATCCCTCACAGACTCTAGGCTGGGTCTTGTATTTCACCAGTCTAATGTATGATTTTGTAGTGACTCTAGACCAGAGTTTTGTAGCCCTGCAAATAATCCTAATGATGGTCTTATCATCTAACCTGTACTACTAGGTGAAAAACCAAATTGCTTTTATTAATTCTAGTTTCCACCCAAAATGCAATGTTTTTGTTTCTAAATGCAGGTTTGGATTGATTTTTTGTCCCTTGCCCTATTGTTTGTGTCATATATGCTGAATGAGAGAAAGACCACAATTCATTTGAAACAGGGGATGTCAAAAACTGAAAGCAAGAAAAATCAAAAACAAGAATCAAGTCTCACAAGCAGCTGAGGGACATCAAAATCCTGGATTCTTAGTGTTTTGGGTATGCTGCAGTCCTTGAATTCAAGCTTTGGGGAGGCCAGCTAGGGTTTGGCAGTCTGAATGATGACAAAAGCTTAAAACAGTAGCAGACTAAGCAGGCAAAGTACTCCCACAGCACTCTATAGAACTAGTTCTCAGTACTTTTAAAAAACTTTTAAATATCCAGTTGAAACCAATAGTGATCAAGCAATTTTTGACAGCTTGGGAAATTCAGTTGTTTACTACCTCAACAATGTCTGAAAATTTTGTGACTAAAATAAAATGGAAAAAATCAAATAAGATAGACTGCTTTCAAGTGTGACTATATTGGAGTCCTTATTAGCCTTAATCATTTCAATGTTCTGATTTCTTAGCCTTTTTTTTCTGCAGCATGATTAATTTCACCCCCCCCCCCCCCCCCCCCTTTGTTTTTGCTTCCATTGCTAAGTATTACTGCTGACCAGACGCCAGGGGCTCATGTGTGCACCTGAGCACATGCCAATTCTAAAGAAACTGCAGAGCTCGATTTTATACACGGCAGAAAACGAGCTGAATTTTGGCTTTTTTTGGCTGTGTTTCTTATTTCTCAGAGTGCTGAGGACATCATTAAGTCCGCTGAAAGCATAATTCTGCACTTTCTCAAAGAACCGAGTCAAGTGCGAGGTATTTTTGCTGGATTTCTTTTTCGGCGAAATTGCAAATGGAGAAATTCCAGTTGACATACCTGAGCTCTGAGAAATGAGAAGGTTTGAAGCCATGTATGACTTTCCAATTGGACTTTAGACATCAATGTCGAATTGTTGAAGCCAAAATCGTGGAGTTTGTCAGACATGGCTTGAGACTTCTATATATTTTCCAAAAGTGAATGTGGGAAGGACTTTCTGGCTGGTTGTGACAAGGTTCCCGTCATGCTTTGCAGGCATGGAGGCTGGTTTTTGACGTGTTCATTCATTTGACTTTGAGAGGAGAAGAGACGGTGTTTTTGTAAAGAGATTGGATGTCTAAGATGCTGCAAAACGAGGTTAGTGCAAAGTTGAGACCCCAATTTAGCTCTAAATGTTGGAATTTTGAATTTGTTGAATGTAGCAAAGATTATTTGAGTCTCGGAAAATGTGTCATTTTCGCACAGTGTTCGAAGTGCATAAAACGGGAAAACAGCTGTTTTGCCAAAACGCTAACTTGTGCTATTTAATGCCGCCTCAACAAGCATTCAAAATCTTGCTTGGGATGATTTTTCATAATAAGCAACACAGCAGCTAAGTACTATATAGGCAGAGATGAATTGTTAGCACTCAAATCTTCGATGTAGGGGAATTTGTTTAAGTTATCGCCGGCGATACGACCGATGATTATATGTGACTGAGTGATAAAGGGTTAAAGTCTACCGCCCATTCATTTTTCTCAACCAAATGTGAATGCTTTTAGTCGGGATTCTCTTGCGCTTTTCGCTAACTGTTCACTGTCCACACCAATGCGAATTCAGCATTTACTTGACTTGAGGGGAAAAAAGAAAACAGGACCATACTTCCAGACAAAGAGCTGAAGCGTCGTATGGCGACCGTACGGTTCTTACGCCCACGCCAGAGATTTCGGCCCTGACAGTCGCTATCCTGGGTGTTGAATTGCTCAGTAGCTAGATACCTATGGGTGAGAGTGCGCCCGGCCACCAGACCATATAAGGACGCCCCTTGTACCGTTAGTGAACAACCAACTAATTTATTATGCATCACCAACGTATTTATAGGCCCGAAGAGTGTGTTAGAGATCCATATGGGACACGTTGTTTGTTTTCTTTTTAACTAGTAGTAGCTTATCTCACAATAATGCAGAAATATTTTTCACAGTTGCCGTTTAGCATGTTTTTTTTTACTCATAATCCAACAGTAGGCATTAAAACGACACGGGAATGAGTTTCTTTTCATCTGTCCGTTTGCGCATGCGCACACACGTCATCTCGTCTGATTTTGTTTTCGGTGAACAGACAATCATTAATCCCCTGAAAGATCATCTAATTAAGGATGCCCAGAGGGTTATTCCTATTGAAACTCAGTAATCTCTGGTAATTTGAAGCTCCTGAAGTGTCACGATGTAACGGAATTCACCTGGTCTACTCCCAGGCGTTTGAAAAGTCCAAAGCACTCGCTATTTCTTCCCAGCGGCGTTTCCAATAGTTTTGGGTTTTTGCCCATTTTGTGATATCTTGCGCAGCGACCATGATGTGATACGAAAAATTAACAAAACTTATAATTTTTGCTTTCTGCCAAGAAGAGGAAAAAACACACGCTAGGTTCGATATAACCATAGAGATAAAATGTTTTAAAATGCAGTGTAGACTACAAAAAATGGAAATAGAGATTCGTGGAAATTAAATTGAAACGTGCACTTTGGCGTCCAGCCTATAATGTCCACACTATAAAATATTCACTTCGACTTACGTTTTGCTGTAGGAATGAACTCTCGCCACCCAGCCTTCATCAACCAAATGAGACTTTGAGAATCCCAAATTTGAGTTCGCCTTCTCCAACAGTGTAGATTGACGCAAGAAAACCCCCGCTTTTCAAGCCATTTTCTCCGTCCCTGAAACGACCAAAACAGTTTGAGAAACTAGTTCAAGTAACAACATCGTTACGTTCTAACTCACTTGATTGCGTCTATGACGTTGTCGAGTTCTATTGCGCGCGCGTTTTGTACAGGCAGACATCTTAGACTGACTTACAAGGTGATTTACACTGGCTGCGAAATGAGCTCAATAATTTCGTTTCGTTTTTCCAGCTTCAGCACATGCACAGGTGACGGCCTAAATCCAGTTTCAATTTACGCTGCTTTTGATTCAAATCACAGGCAATCCATTTAATAGTCAAAAATGAGAGTTGCCGTGTGCGAGTTCCAGTAAACATCGCGTGATTTCTTTTCACACTTCTTCGTGCTGCGCGCTTTCCTTTTTTTTTTTTAATTTAAAAAGAGACCATTTTCAAAAGAGTAGAAAATGTCTACAGCGCGGTGTATTCCCAAGTGGTCACCCGATCGCGGGGTTTAATTTCGGTGATCGAACGAGAACCGGTGCTTTCCCGATGGTGTGACCGTAGGACGTCTAACGTTGTGTTCCTAGAGCGTTTTCCTAGTGCATGACGAAGCGGGTTTTCAGTCTAAAGTAGACGGAATTTGAAAAGGTTGAGTTTTGTTTGTCAAAAAGTATAAGCAAATAAGTACGCAAGGGTGGAATATTTAGGTGCTCTCAAGAATGAAACTGAATTCCTTGAAACTGTTCAGGAAGCCATTTTGTGGTTGTTTGAGTGGCTGAGGAGGATACTACAAAACAAGTACCTTTGGGAATTCTACCTGCTGGAGTGTGTCTTACACTTGGATAGCAGTTGAGAGATTTTATGAATAAAAAATTTGAAGAACTTTTTTAATGAGAAGTGTGAGACATAGAAAACACATGAAAGAAAGTAAGAGTGTGAACCAGACATTTGGCACAAAAAATAACACAAGCTTGCAGAATCTAACATTATTTTTTTAACAGAACTATATTCCTCTAGTTTTCAAGTCAATCCCTCACAGACTCTAGGCTGGGTCTTGTATTTCACCAGTCTAATGTATGATTTTGTAGTGACTCTAGACCAGAGTTTTGTAGCCCTGCAAATAATCCTAATGATGGTCTTATCATCTAACCTGTACTACTAGGTGAAAAACCAAATTGCTTTTATTAATTCTAGTTTCCACCCAAAATGCAATGGTTTTGTTTCTAAATGCAGGTTTGGATTGATTTTTTGTCCCTTGCCCTATTGTTTGTGTCATATATGCTGAATGAGAGAAAGACCACAATTCAACTTTGAAACAGGGGATGTCAAAAACTGAAAGCAAGAAAAATCAAAAACAAGAATCAAGTCTCACAAGCAGCTGAGGGACATCAAAATCCTGGATTCTTAGTGTTTTGGGTATGCCGCAGTCCTTGAATCCAAGCTTTGGGGAGGCCAGCTAGGGTTTGGCAGTCTGAATGATGACAAAAGCTTAAAACAGTAGCAGACTAAGCAGGCAAAGTACTCCCACAGCACTCTATAGAACTAGTTCTCAGTACTTTTAAAAAACTTTTAAATATCCAGTTGAAACCAATAGTGATCAAGCAATTTTTGACAGCTTGGGAAATTCAGTTGTTTACTACCTCAACAATGTCTGAAAATTTTGTGACTAAAATAAAATGGAAAAAATCAAATAAGATAGACTGCTTTCAAGTGTGACTATATTGGAGCCCTTATTAGCCTTAATCATTTCAATGTTCTGATTTCTTAGCCTTTTTTTTCTGCAGCATGATTAATTTCACCCCCCCCCCCCCCCCCCCTCCTTTGTTTTTGCTTCCATTGCTAAGTATTACTGCTGACCAGACGCCAGGGGCTCATGTGTGCACCTGAGCACATGCCAATTCTAAAGAAACTGCAGAGCTCGATTTTATACACGGCAGAAAACGAGCTGAATTTTGGCTTTTTTTGGCTGTGTTTCTCATTTCTCAGAGTGCTGAGGACATCATTAAGTCCGCTGAAAGCATAATTCTGCACTTTCTCAAAGAACCGAGTCAAGTGCAAGGTATTTTTGCTGGATTTCTTTTTCGGCGAAATTGCAAATGGAGAAATTCCAGTTGACATACCTGAGCTCTGAGAAATGAGAAGGTTTGAAGCCATGTATGACTTTCCAATTGGACTTTAGACATCAATGTCGAATTGTTGAAGCAAAAATCGTGGAGTTTGTCAGACATGGCTTGAGACTTCTATATATTTTCCAAAAGTGAATGTGGGAAGGACTTTCTGGCTGGTTGTGACAAGGTTCCCGTCATGCTTTGCAGGCATGGAGGCTGGTTTTTGACGTGTTCATTCATTTGACTTTGAGAGGAGAAGAGACGGTGTTTTTGTAAAGAGATTGGATGTCTAAGATGCTGCAAAACGAGGTTAGTGCAAAGTTGAGACCCTGATTTAGCTCTAAATGTTGGAATTTTGAATTTGTTGAATGTAGCAAAGAATATTTGAGTCTCGGAAAATGTGTCATTTTCGCACAGTGTTCGAAGTGCATAAAACGGGAAAACAGCTGTTTTGCCAAAACGCTAACTTGTGCTATTTAATGCCGCCTCAACAAGCATTCAAAATCTTGCTTGGGATGATTTTTCATAATAAGCAACACAGCAGCTAAGTACTATATAGGCAGAGATGAATTGTTAGCACTCAAATCTTCGATGTAGGGGAATTTGTTTAAGTTATCGCCGGCGATACGACCGATGATTATATGTGACTGAGTGATAAAGGGTTAAAGTCTACCGCCCATTCATTTTTCTCAACCAAATGTGAATGCTTTTAGTCGGGATTCTCTTGCGCTTTTCGCTAACTGTTCACTGTCCACACCAATGCGAATTCAGCATTTACTTGACTTGAGGGGAAAAAAGAAAACAGGACCATACTTCCAGACAAAGAGCTGAAGCGTCGTATGGCGACCGTACGGTTCTTACGCCCACGCCAGAGATTTCGGCCCTGACAGTCGCTATCCTGGGTGTTGAATTGCTCAGTAGCTAGATACCTATGGGTGAGAGTGCGCCCGGCCACCAGACCATATAAGGACGCCCCTTGTACCGTTAGTGAACAACCAACTAATTTATTATGCATCACCAACGTATTTATAGGCCCGAAGAGTGTGTTAGAGATCCATATGGGACACGTTGTTTGTTTTCTTTTTAACTAGTAGTAGCTTATCTCACAATAATGCAGAAATATTTTTCACAGTTGCCGTTTAGCATGTTTTTTTTTTACTCATAATCCAACAGTAGGCATTAAAACGACACGGGAATGAGTTTCTTTTCATCTGTCCGTTTGCGCATGCGCACACACGTCATCTCGTCTGATTTTGTTTTCGGTGAACAGACAATCATTAATCCCCTGAAAGATCATCTAATTAAGGATGCCCAGAGGGTTATTCCTATTGAAACTCAGTAATCTCTGGTAATTTGAAGCTCCTGAAGTGTCACGATGTAACGGAATTCACCTGGTCTACTCCCAGGCGTTTGAAAAGTCCAAAGCACTCGCTATTTCTTCCCAGCGGCGTTTCCAATAGTTTTGGGTTTTTGCCCATTTTGTGATATCTTGCGCAGCGACCATGATGTGATACGAAAAATTAACAAAACTTATAATTTTTGCTTTCTGCCAAGAAGAGGAAAAAACACACGCTAGGTTCGATATAACCATAGAGATAAAATGTTTTAAAATGCAGTGTAGACTACAAAAAATGGAAATAGAGATTCGTGGAAATTAAATTGAAACGTGCACTTTGGCGTCCAGCCTATAATGTCCACACTATAAAATATTCACTTCGACTTACGTTTTGCTGTAGGAATGAACTCTCGCCACCCAGCCTTCATCAACCAAATGAGACTTTGAGAATCCCAAATTTGAGTTCGCCTTCTCCAACAGTGTAGATTGACGCAAGAAAACCCCCGCTTTTCAAGCCATTTTCTCCGTCCCTGAAACGACCAAGACAGTTTGAGAAACTAGTTCAAGTAACAACATCGTTACGTTCTAACTCACTTGATTGCGTCTATGACGTTGTCGAGTTCTATTGCGCGCGCGTTTTGTACAGGCAGACATCTTAGACTGACTTACAAGGTGATTTACACTGGCTGCGAAATGAGTTCAATAATTTCGTTTCGTTTTTCCAGCTTCAGCACATGCACAGGTGACGGCCTAAATCCAGTTTCAATTTACGCTGCTTTTGATTCAAATCACAGGCAATCCATTTAATAGTCAAAAATGAGAGTTGCCGTGTGCGAGTTCCAGTAAACATCGCGTGATTTCTTTTCACACTTCTTTGTTAAAATGTTCAAAATTAAGTGCTGCGCGCTTTCCTTCTTCTCGTTTTTTTTTTAATTTAAAAAGAGACCATTTTCAAAAGAGTAGAAAATGTCTACAGCACGGTGTATTCCCAAGTGGTCGCCCGATCGCGGGGTTTAATTTCGGTGATCGAACGAGAACCGGTGCTTTCCCGATGGTGTGACCGTAGGACGTCTAACGTTGTGTTCCTAGAGCGTTTTCCTAGTGCATGACGAAGCGGGTTTTCAGTCTAAAGTAGACGGAATTTGAAAAGGTTGAGTTTTGTTTGTCAAAAAGTATAAAAAAATAAGTACGCAAGGGTGGAATATTTAGGTGCTCTCAAGAATGAAACTGAATTCCTTGAAACTGTTCAGGAAGCCATTTTGTGGTTGTTTGAGTGGCTGAGGAGGATACTACAAAACAAGTACCTTTGGGAATTCTACCTGCTGGAGTGTGTCTTACACTTGGATAGCAGTTGAGAGATTTTATGAATAAAAAATTTGAAGAACTTTTTTAATGAGAAGTGTGAGACATAGAAAACACATGAAAGAAAGTAAGAGTGTGAACCAGACATTTGGCACAAAAAATAACACAAGCTTGCAGAATCTAACATTATTTTTTTAACAGAACTATATTCCTCTAGTTTTCAAGTCAATCCCTCACAGACTCTAGGCTGGGTCTTGTATTTCACCAGTCTAATGTATGATTTTGTAGTGACTCTAGACCAGAGTTTTGTAGCCCTGCAAATAATCCTAATGATGGTCTTATCATCTAACCTGTACTACTAGGTGAAAAACCAAATTGCTTTTATTAATTCTAGTTTCCACCCAAAATGCAATGGTTTTGTTTCTAAATGCAGGTTTGGATTGATTTTTTGTCCCTTGCCCTATTGTTTGTGTCATATATGCTGAATGAGAGAAAGACCACAATTCAACTTTGAAACAGGGGATGTCAAAAACTGAAAGCAAGAAAAATCAAAAACAAGAATCAAGTCTCACAAGCAGCTGAGGGACATCAAAATCCTGGATTCTTAGTGTTTTGGGTATGCCGCAGTCCTTGAATCCAAGCTTGGGGAGGCCAGCTAGGGTTTGGCAGTCTGAATGACGACAAAAGCTTAAAACAGTAGCAGACTAAGCAGGCAAAGTACTCCCACAGCACTCTATAGAACTAGTTCTCAGTACTTTTAAAAAACTTTTAAATATCCAGTTGAAACCAATAGTGATCAAGCAATTTTTGACAGCTTGGGAAATTCAGTTGTTTACTACCTCAACAATGTCTGAAAATTTTGTGACTAAAATAAAATGGAAAAAATCAAATAAGATAGACTGCTTTCAAGTGTGACTATATTGGAGCCCTTATTAGCCTTAATCATTTCAATGTTCTGATTTCTTAGCCTTTTTTTCTGCAGCATGATTAATTTCACCCCCCCCCCCCCCCCCCCCTCCTTTGTTTTTGCTTCCATTGCTAAGTATTACTGCTGACCAGACGCCAGGGGCTCATGTGTGCACCTGAGCACATGCCAATTCTAAAGAAACTGCAGAGCTCGATTTTATACACGGCAGAAAACGAGCTGAATTTTGGCTTTTTTTGGCTGTGTTTCTCATTTCTCAGAGTGCTGAGGACATCATTAAGTCCGCTGAAAGCATAATTCTGCACTTTCTCAAAGAACCGAGTCAAGTGCAAGGTATTTTTGCTGGATTTTTTTTCGGCGAAATTGCAAATGGAGAAATTCCAGTTGACATACCTGAGCTCTGAGAAATGAGAAGGTTTGAAGCCATGTATGACTTTCCAATTGGACTTTAGACATCAATGTCGAATTGTTGAAGCAAAAATCGTGGAGTTTGTCAGACATGGCTTGAGACTTCTATATATTTTCCAAAAGTGAATGTGGGAAGGACTTTCTGGCTGGTTGTGACAAGGTTCCCGTCATGCTTTGCAGGCATGGAGGCTGGTTTTTGACGTGTTCATTCATTTGACTTTGAGAGGAGAAGAGACGGTGTTTTTGTAAAGAGATTGGATGTCTAAGATGCTGCAAAACGAGGTTAGTGCAAAGTCGAGACCCTGATTTAGCTCTAAATGTTGGAATTTTGAATTTGTTGAATGTAGCAAAGAATATTTGAGTCTCGGAAAATGTGTCATTTTCGCACAGTGTTCGAAGTGCATAAAACGGGAAAACAGCTGTTTTGCCAAAACGCTAACTTGTGCTATTTAATGCCGCCTCAACAAGCATTCAAAATCTTGCTTGGGATGATTTTTCATAATAAGCAACACAGCAGCTAAGTACTATATAGGCAGAGATGAATTGTTAGCACTCAAATCTTCGATGTAGGGGAATTTGTTTAAGTTATCGCCGGCGATACGACCGATGATTATATGTGACTGAGTGATAAAGGGTTAAAGTCTACCGCCCATTCATTTTTCTCAACCAAATGTGAATGCTTTTAGTCGGGATTCTCTTGCGCTTTTCGCTAACTGTTCACTGTCCACACCAATGCGAATTCAGCATTTACTTGACTTGAGGGGAAAAAAGAAAACAGGACCATACTTCCAGACAAAGAGCTGAAGCGTCGTATGGCGACCGTACGGTTCTTACGCCCACGCCAGAGATTTCGGCCCTGACAGTCGCTATCCTGGGTGTTGAATTGCTCAGTAGCTAGATACCTATGGGTGAGAGTGCGCCCGGCCACCAGACCATATAAGGACGCCCCTTGTACCGTTAGTGAACAACCAACTAATTTATTATGCATCACCAACGTATTTATAGGCCCGAAGAGTGTGTTAGAGATCCATATGGGACACGTTGTTTGTTTTCTTTTTAACTAGTAGTAGCTTATCTCACAATAATGCAGAAATATTTTTCACAGTTGCCGTTTAGCATGTTTTTTTTTTTTACTCATAATCCAACAGTAGGCATTAAAACGACACGGGAATGAGTTTCTTTTCATCTGTCCGTTTGCGCATGCGCACACACGTCATCTCGTCTGATTTTGTTTTCGGTGAACAGACAATCATTAATCCCTGAAAGATCATCTAATTAAGGATGCCCAGAGGGTTATTCCTATTGAAACTCAGTAATCTCTGGTAATTTGAAGCTCCTGAAGTGTCACGATGTAACGGAATTCACCTGGTCTACTCCCAGGCGTTTGAAAAGTCCAAAGCACTCGCTATTTCTTCCCAGGGCGTTTCCAATAGTTTTGGGTTTTTGCCCATTTTGTGATATCTTGCGCAGCGACCATGATGTGATACGAAAAATTAACAAAACTTATAATTTTTGCTTTCTGCCAAGAAGAGGAAAAAACACACGCTAGGTTCGATATAACCATAGAGATAAAATGTTTTAAAATGCAGTGTAGACTACAAAAAATGGAAATAGAGATTCGTGGAAATTAAATTGAAACGTGCACTTTGGCGTCCAGCCTATAATGTCCACACTATAAAATATTCACTTCGACTTACGTTTTGCTGTAGGAATGAACTCTCGCCACCCAGCCTTCATCAACCAAATGAGACTTTGAGAATCCCAAATTTGAGTTCGCCTTCTCCAACAGTGTAGATTGACGCAAGAAAACCCCCGCTTTTCAAGCCATTTTCTCCGTCCCTGAAACGACCAAAACAGTTTGAGAAACTAGTTCAAGTAACAACATCGTTACGTTCTAACTCACTTGATTGCGTCTATGACGTTGTCGAGTTCTATTGCGCGCGCGTTTTGTACAGGCAGACATCTTAGACTGACTTACAAGGTGATTTACACTGGCTGCGAAATGAGTTCAATAATTTCGTTTCGTTTTTCCAGCTTCAGCACATGCACAGGTGACGGCCTAAATCCAGTTTCAATTTACGCTGCTTTTGATTCAAATCACAGGCAATCCATTTAATAGTCAAAAATGAGAGTTGCCGTGTGCGAGTTCCAGTAAACATCGCGTGATTTCTTTTCACTTCTTTGTTAGAAATGTTCAAAATTAAGTGCTGCGCGCTTTCCTTCTTCTCGTTTTTTTTTTAATTTAAAAAGAGACCATTTTCAAAAGAGTAGAAAAATGTCTACAGCGCGGTGTATTCCCAAGTGGTCACCCGATCGCGGGGTTTAATTTCGGTGATCGAACGAGAACCGGTGCTTTCCCGATGGTGTGACCGTAGGACGTCTAACGTTGTGTTCCTAGAGCGTTTTCCTAGTGCATGACGAAGCGGGTTTTCAGTCTAAAGTAGACGGAATTTGAAAAGGTTGAGTTTTGTTTGTCAAAAAGTATAAGAAAATAAGTACGCAAGGGTGGAATATTTAGGTGCTCTCAAGAATGAAACTGAATTCCTTGAAACTGTTCAGGAAGCCATTTTGTGGTTGTTTGAGTGGCTGAGGAGGATACTACAAAACAAGTACCTTTGGAAATTCTACCTGCTGGAGTGTGTCTTACACTTGGATAGCAGTTGAGAGATTTTATGAATAAAAAATTTGAAGAACTTTTTTAATGAGAAGTGTGAGACATAGAAAACACATGAAAGAAAGTAAGAGTGTGAACCAGACATTTGGCACAAAAAATAACACAAGCTTGCAGAATCTAACATTATTTTTTTAACAGAACTATATTCCTCTAGTTTTCAAGTCAATCCCTCACAGACTCTAGGCTGGGTCTTGTATTTCACCAGTCTAATGTATGATTTTGTAGTGACTCTAGACCAGAGTTTTGTAGCCCTGCAAATAATCCTAATGATGGTCTTATCATCTAACCTGTACTACTAGGTGAAAAACCAAATTGCTTTTATTAATTCTAGTTTCCACCCAAAATGCAATGGTTTTGTTTCTAAATGCAGGTTTGGATTGATTTTTTGTCCCTTGCCCTATTGTTTGTGTCATATATGCTGAATGAGAGAAAGACCACAATTCAACTTTGAAACAGGGGATGTCAAAAACTGAAAGCAAGAAAAATCAAAAACAAGAATCAAGTCTCACAAGCAGCTGAGGGACATCAAAATCCTGGATTCTTAGTGTTTTGGGTATGCCGCAGTCCTTGAATCCAAGCTTGGGGAGGCCAGCTAGGGTTTGGCAGTCTGAATGATGACAAAAGCTTAAAACAGTAGCAGACTAAGCAGGCAAAGTACTCCCACAGCACTCTATAGAACTAGTTCTCAGTACTTTTAAAAAACTTTTAAATATCCAGTTGAAACCAATAGTGATCAAGCAATTTTTGACAGCTTGGGAAATTCAGTTGTTTACTACCTCAACAATGTCTGAAAATTTTGTGACTAAAATAAAATGGAAAAAATCAAATAAGATAGACTGCTTTCAAGTGTGACTATATTGGAGCCCTTATTAGCCTTAATCATTTCAATGTTCTGATTTCTTAGCCTTTTTTTCTGCAGCATGATTAATTTCACCCCCCCCCCCCCTCCCCCCTCCTTTGTTTTTGCTTCCATTGCTAAGTATTACTGCTGACCAGACGCCAGGGGCTCATGTGTGCACCTGAGCACATGCCAATTCTAAAGAAACTGCAGAGCTCGATTTTATACACGGCAGAAAACGAGCTGAATTTTGGCTTTTTTTGGCTGTGTTTCTCATTTCTCAGAGTGCTGAGGACATCATTAAGTCCGCTGAAAGCATAATTCTGCACTTTCTCAAAGAACCGAGTCAAGTGCAAGGTATTTTTGCTGGATTTTTTTTCGGCGAAATTGCAAATGGAGAAATTCCAGTTGACATACCTGAGCTCTGAGAAATGAGAAGGTTTGAAGCCATGTATGACTTTCCAATTGGACTTTAGACATCAATGTCGAATTGTTGAAGCAAAAATCGTGGAGTTTGTCAGACATGGCTTGAGACTTCTATATATTTTCCAAAAGTGAATGTGGGAAGGACTTTCTGGCTGGTTGTGACAAGGTTCCCGTCATGCTTTGCAGGCATGGAGGCTGGTTTTTGACGTGTTCATTCATTTGACTTTGAGAGGAGAAGAGACGGTGTTTTTGTAAAGAGATTGGATGTCTAAGATGCTGCAAAACGAGGTTAGTGCAAAGTCGAGACCCTGATTTAGCTCTAAATGTTGGAATTTTGAATTTGTTGAATGTAGCAAAGAATATTTGAGTCTCGGAAAATGTGTCATTTTCGCACAGTGTTCGAAGTGCATAAAACGGGAAAACAGCTGTTTTGCCAAAACGCTAACTTGTGCTATTTAATGCCGCCTCAACAAGCATTCAAAATCTTGCTTGGGATGATTTTTCATAATAAGCAACACAGCAGCTAAGTACTATATAGGCAGAGATGAATTGTTAGCACTCAAATCTTCGATGTAGGGGAATTTGTTTAAGTTATCGCCGGCGATACGACCGATGATTATATGTGACTGAGTGATAAAGGGTTAAAGTCTACCGCCCATTCATTTTTCTCAACCAAATGTGAATGCTTTTAGTCGGGATTCTCTTGCGCTTTTCGCTAACTGTTCACTGTCCACACCAATGCGAATTCAGCATTTACTTGACTTGAGGGGAAAAAAGAAAACAGGACCATACTTCCAGACAAAGAGCTGAAGCGTCGTATGGCGACCGTACGGTTCTTACGCCCACGCCAGAGATTTCGGCCCTGACAGTCGCTATCCTGGGTGTTGAATTGCTCAGTAGCTAGATACCTATGGGTGAGAGTGCGCCCGGCCACCAGACCATATAAGGACGCCCCTTGTACCGTTAGTGAACAACCAACTAATTTATTATGCATCACCAACGTATTTATAGGCCCGAAGAGTGTGTTAGAGATCCATATGGGACACGTTGTTTGTTTTCTTTTTAACTAGTAGTAGCTTATCTCACAATAATGCAGAAATATTTTTCACAGTTGCCGTTTAGCATGTTTTTTTTTTTACTCATAATCCAACAGTAGGCATTAAAACGACACGGGAATGAGTTTCTTTTCATCTGTCCGTTTGCGCATGCGCACACACGTCATCTCGTCTGATTTTGTTTTCGGTGAACAGACAATCATTAATCCCCTGAAAGATCATCTAATTAAGGATGCCCAGAGGGTTATTCCTATTGAAACTCAGTAATCTCTGGTAATTTGAAGCTCCTGAAGTGTCACGATGTAACGGAATTCACCTGGTCTACTCCCAGGCGTTTGAAAAGTCCAAAGCACTCGCTATTTCTTCCCAGGGCGTTTCCAATAGTTTTGGGTTTTTGCCCATTTTGTGATATCTTGCGCAGCGACCATGATGTGATACGAAAAATTAACAAAACTTATAATTTTTGCTTTCTGCCAAGAAGAGGAAAAAACACACGCTAGGTTCGATATAACCATAGAGATAAAATGTTTTAAAATGCAGTGTAGACTACAAAAAATGGAAATAGAGATTCGTGGAAATTAAATTGAAACGTGCACTTTGGCGTCCAGCCTATAATGTCCACACTATAAAATATTCACTTCGACTTACGTTTTGCTGTAGGAATGAACTCTCGCCACCCAGCCTTCATCAACCAAATGAGACTTTGAGAATCCCAAATTTGAGTTCGCCTTCTCCAACAGTGTAGATTGACGCAAGAAAACCCCGCTTTTCAAGCCATTTTCTCCGTCCCTGAAACGACCAAAAAGTTTGAGAAACTAGTTCAAGTAACAACATCGTTACGTTCTAACTCACTTGATTGCGTCTATGACGTTGTCGAGTTCTATTGCGCGCGCGTTTTGTACAGGCAGACATCTTAGACTGACTTACAAGGTGATTTACACTGGCTGCGAAATGAGTTCAATAATTTCGTTTCGTTTTTCCAGCTTCAGCACATGCACAGGTGACGGCCTAAATCCAGTTTCAATTTACGCTGCTTTTGATTCAAATCACAGGCAATCCATTTAATAGTCAAAAATGAGAGTTGCCGTGTGCGAGTTCCAGTAAACATCGCGTGATTTCTTTTCACACTTGTTTGTTAGAAATGTTCAAAATTAAGTGCTGCGCGCTTTCCTTCTTCTCGTTTTTTTTTTTTAATTTAAAAAGAGACCATTTTCAAAAGTGTAGAAAAATGTCTACAGCGCGGTGTATTCCCAAGTGGTCGCCCGATCGCGGGGTTTAATTTCGGTGATCGAACGAGAACCGGTGCTTTCCCGATGGTGTGACCGTAGGACGTCTAACGTTGTGTTCCTAGAGCGTTTTCCTAGTGCATGACGAAGCGGGTTTTCAGTCTAAAGTAGACGGAATTTGAAAAGGTTGAGTTTTGTTTGTCAAAAAGTATAAAAAAATAAGTACGCAAGGGTGGAATATTTAGGTGCCCTCAAGAATGAAACTGAATTCCTTGAAACTGTTCAGGAAGCCATTTTGTGGTTGTTTGAGTGGCTGAGGAGGATACTACAAAACAAGTACCTTTGGAAATTCTACCTGCTGGAGTGTGTCTTACACTTGGATAGCAGTTGAGAGATTTTATGAATAAAAAATTTGAAGAACTTTTTTAATGAGAAGTGTGAGACATAGAAAACACATGAAAGAAAGTAAGAGTGTGAACCAGACATTTGGCACAAAAAATAACACAAGCTTGCAGAATCTAACATTATTTTTTTAACAGAACTATATTCCTCTAGTTTTCAAGTCAATCCCTCACAGACTCTAGGCTGGGTCTTGTATTTCACCAGTCTAATGTATGATTTTGTAGTGACTCTAGACCAGAGTTTTGTAGCCCTGCAAATAATCCTAATGATGGTCTTATCATCTAACCTGTACTACTAGGTGAAAAACCAAATTGCTTTTATTAATTCTAGTTTCCACCCAAAATGCAATGGTTTTGTTTCTAAATGCAGGTTTGGATTGATTTTTTGTCCCTTGCCCTATTGTTTGTGTCATATATGCTGAATGAGAGAAAGACCACAATTCAACTTTGAAACAGGGGATGTCAAAAACTGAAAGCAAGAAAAATCAAAAACAAGAATCAAGTCTCACAAGCAGCTGAGGGACATCAAAATCCTGGATTCTTAGTGTTTTGGGTATGCCGCAGTCCTTGAATCCAAGCTTGGGGAGGCCAGCTAGGGTTTGGCAGTCTGAATGACGACAAAAGCTTAAAACAGTAGCAGACTAAGCAGGCAAAGTACTCCCACAGCACTCTATAGAACTAGTTCTCAGTACTTTTAAAAAACTTTTAAATATCCAGTTGAAACCAATAGTGATCAAGCAATTTTTGACAGCTTGGAAAATTCAGTTGTTTACTACCTCAACAATGTCTGAAAATTTTGTGACTAAAATAAAATGGAAAAAATCAAATAAGATAGACTGCTTTCAAGTGTGACTATATTGGAGCCCTTATTAGCCTTAATCATTTCAATGTTCTGATTTCTTAGCCTTTTTTTCTGCAGCATGATTAATTTCACCCCCCCCCCCCCTCCCCCCTCCTTTGTTTTTGCTTCCATTGCTAAGTATTACTGCTGACCAGACGCCAGGGGCTCATGTGTGCACCTGAGCACATGCCAATTCTAAAGAAACTGCAGAGCTCGATTTTATACACGGCAGAAAACGAGCTGAATTTTGGCTTTTTTGGCTGTGTTTCTCATTTCTCAGAGTGCTGAGGACATCATTAAGTCCGCTGAAAGCATAATTCTGCACTTTCTCAAAGAACCGAGTCAAGTGCAAGGTATTTTTGCTGGATTTTTTTTCGGCGAAATTGCAAATGGAGAAATTCCAGTTGACATACCTGAGCTCTGAGAAATGAGAAGGTTTGAAGCCATGTATGACTTTCCAATTGGACTTTAGACATCAATGTCGAATTGTTGAAGCAAAAATCGTGGAGTTTGTCAGACATGGCTTGAGACTTCTATATATTTTCCAAAAGTGAATGTGGGAAGGACTTTCTGGCTGGTTGTGACAAGGTTCCCGTCATGCTTTGCAGGCATGGAGGCTGGTTTTTGACGTGTTCATTCATTTGACTTTGAGAGGAGAAGAGACGGTGTTTTTGTAAAGAGATTGGATGTCTAAGATGCTGCAAAACGAGGTTAGTGCAAAGTCGAGACCCTGATTTAGCTCTAAATGTTGGAATTTTGAATTTGTTGAATGTAGCAAAGAATATTTGAGTCTCGGAAAATGTGTCATTTTCGCACAGTGTTCGAAGTGCATAAAACGGGAAAACAGCTGTTTTGCCAAAACGCTAACTTGTGCTATTTAATGCCGCCTCAACAAGCATTCAAAATCTTGCTTGGGATGATTTTTCATAATAAGCAACACAGCAGCTAAGTACTATATAGGCAGAGATGAATTGTTAGCACTCAAATCTTCGATGTAGGGGAATTTGTTTAAGTTATCGCCGGCGATACGACCGATGATTATATGTGACTGAGTGATAAAGGGTTAAAGTCTACCGCCCATTCATTTTTCTCAACCAAATGTGAATGCTTTTAGTCGGGATTCTCTTGCGCTTTTCGCTAACTGTTCACTGTCCACACCAATGCGAATTCAGCATTTACTTGACTTGAGGGGAAAAAAGAAAACAGGACCATACTTCCAGACAAAGAGCTGAAGCGTCGTATGGCGACCGTACGGTTCTTACGCCCACGCCAGAGATTTCGGCCCTGACAGTCGCTATCCTGGGTGTTGAATTGCTCAGTAGCTAGATACCTATGGGTGAGAGTGCGCCCGGCCACCAGACCATATAAGGACGCCCCTTGTACCGTTAGTGAACAACCAACTAATTTATTATGCATCACCAACGTATTTATAGGCCCGAAGAGTGTGTTAGAGATCCATATGGGACACGTTGTTTGTTTTCTTTTTAACTAGTAGTAGCTTATCTCACAATAATGCAGAAATATTTTTCACAGTTGCCGTTTAGCATGTTTTTTTTTTTACTCATAATCCAACAGTAGGCATTAAAACGACACGGGAATGAGTTTCTTTTCATCTGTCCGTTTGCGCATGCGCACACACGTCATCTCGTCTGATTTTGTTTTCGGTGAACAGACAATCATTAATCCCCTGAAAGATCATCTAATTAAGGATGCCCAGAGGGTTATTCCTATTGAAACTCAGTAATCTCTGGTAATTTGAAGCTCCTGAAGTGTCACGATGTAACGGAATTCACCTGGTCTACTCCCAGGCGTTTGAAAAGTCCAAAGCACTCGCTATTTCTTCCCAGGGCGTTTCCAATAGTTTTGGGTTTTTGCCCATTTTGTGATATCTTGCGCAGCGACCATGATGTGATACGAAAAATTAACAAAACTTATAATTTTTGCTTTCTGCCAAGAAGAGGAAAAAACACACGCTAGGTTCGATATAACCATAGAGATAAAATGTTTTAAAATGCAGTGTAGACTACAAAAAATGGAAATAGAGATTCGTGGAAATTAAATTGAAACGTGCACTTTGGCGTCCAGCCTATAATGTCCACACTATAAAATATTCACTTCGACTTACGTTTTGCTGTAGGAATGAACTCTCGCCACCCAGCCTTCATCAACCAAATGAGACTTTGAGAATCCCAAATTTGAGTTCGCCTTCTCCAACAGTGTAGATTGACGCAAGAAAACCCCCGCTTTTCAAGCCATTTTCTCCGTCCCTGAAACGACCAAAAAAGTTTGAGAAACTAGTTCAAGTAACAACATCGTTACGTTCTAACTCACTTGATTGCGTCTATGACGTTGTCGAGTTCTATTGCGCGCGCGTTTTGTACAGGCAGACATCTTAGACTGACTTACAAGGTGATTTACACTGGCTGCGAAATGAGCTCAATAATTTCGTTTCGTTTTTCCAGCTTCAGCACATGCACAGGTGACGGCCTAAATCCAGTTTCAATTTACGCTGCTTTTGATTCAAATCACAGGCAATCCATTTAATAGTCAAAAATGAGAGTTGCCGTGTGCGAGTTCCAGTAAACATCGCGTGATTTCTTTTCACACTTGTTTGTTAGAAATGTTCAAAATTAAGTGCTGCGCGCTTTCCTTCTTCTCGTTTTTTTTTTTAATTTAAAAAGAGACCATTTTCAAAAGAGTAGAAAATGTCTACAGCACGGTGTATTCCCAAGTGGTCGCCCGATCGCGGGGTTTAATTTCGGTGATCGAACGAGAACCGGTGCTTTCCCGATGGTGTGACCGTAGGACGTCTAACGTTGTGTTCCTAGAGCGTTTTCCTAGTGCATGACGAAGCGGGTTTTCAGTCTAAAGTAGACGGAATTTGAAAAGGTTGAGTTTTGTTTGTCAAAAAGTATAAAAAATAAGTACGCAAGGGTGGAATATTTAGGTGCCCTCAAGAATGAAACTGAATTCCTTGAAACTGTTCAGGAAGCCATTTTGTGGTTGTTTGAGTGGCTGAGGAGGATACTACAAAACAAGTACCTTTGGAAATTCTACCTGCTGGAGTGTGTCTTACACTTGGATAGCAGTTGAGAGATTTTATGAATAAAAAATTTGAAGAACTTTTTTAATGAGAAGTGTGAGACATAGAAAACACATGAAAGAAAGTAAGAGTGTGAACCAGACATTTGGCACAAAAAATAACACAAGCTTGCAGAATCTAACATTATTTTTTTAACAGAACTATATTCCTCTAGTTTTCAAGTCAATCCCTCACAGACTCTAGGCTGGGTCTTGTATTTCACCAGTCTAATGTATGATTTTGTAGTGACTCTAGACCAGAGTTTTGTAGCCCTGCAAATAATCCTAATGATGGTCTTATCATCTAACCTGTACTACTAGGTGAAAAACCAAATTGCTTTTATTAATTCTAGTTTCCACCCAAAATGCAATGGTTTTGTTTCTAAATGCAGGTTTGGATTGATTTTTTGTCCCTTGCCCTATTGTTTGTGTCATATATGCTGAATGAGAGAAAGACCACAATTCAACTTTGAAACAGGGGATGTCAAAAACTGAAAGCAAGAAAAATCAAAAACAAGAATCAAGTCTCACAAGCAGCTGAGGGACATCAAAATCCTGGATTCTTAGTGTTTTGGGTATGCCGCAGTCCTTGAATCCAAGCTTGGGGAGGCCAGCTAGGGTTTGGCAGTCTGAATGACGACAAAAGCTTACTGAAACAGTAGCAGACTAAGCAGGCAAAGTACTCCCACAGCACTCTATAGAACTAGTTCTCAGTACTTTTAAAAAACTTTAAATATCCAGTTGAAACCAATAGTGATCAAGCAATTTTTGACAGCTTGGAAAATTCAGTTGTTTACTACCTCAACAATGTCTGAAAATTTTGTGACTAAAATAAAATGGAAAAAATCAAATAAGATAGACTGCTTTCAAGTGTGACTATATTGGAGCCCTTATTAGCCTAAATCATTTCAATGTTCTGATTTCTTAGCCTTTTTTTCTGCAGCATGATTAATTTCACCCCCCCCCCCCCCCCCCCTCCTTTGTTTTTGCTTCCATTGCTAAGTATTACTGCTGACCAGACGGCAGGGGCTCATGTGTGCACCTGAGCACATGCCAATTCTAAAGAAACTGCAGAGCTCGATTTTATACACGGCAGAAAACGAGCTGAATTTTGGCTTTTTTTGGCTGTGTTTCTCATTTCTCAGAGTGCTGAGGACATCATTAAGTCCGCTGAAAGCATAATTCTGCACATTCTCAAAGAACCGAGTCAAGTGCAAGGTATTTTTGCTGGATTTTTTTCGGCGAAATTGCAAATGGAGAAATTCCAGTTGACATACCTGAGCTCTGAGAAATGAGAAGGTTTGAAGCCATGTATGACTTTCCAATTGGACTTTAGACATCAATGTCGAATTGTTGAAGCAAAAATCGTGGAGTTTGTCAGACATGGCTTGAGACTTCTATATATTTTCCAAAAGTGAATGTGGGAAGGACTTTCTGGCTGGTTGTGACAAGGTTCCCGTCATGCTTTGCAGGCATGGAGGCTGGTTTTTGACGTGTTCATTCATTTGACTTTGAGAGGAGAAGAGACGGTGTTTTTGTAAAGAGATTGGATGTCTAAGATGCTGCAAAACGAGGTTAGTGCAAAGTCGAGACCCTGATTTAGCTCTAAATGTTGGAATTTTGAATTTGTTGAATGTAGCAAAGAATATTTGAGTCTCGGAAAATGTGTCATTTTCGCACAGTGTTCGAAGTGCATAAAACGGGAAAACAGCTGTTTTGCCAAAACGCTAACTTGTGCTATTTAATGCCGCCTCAACAAGCATTCAAAATCTTGCTTGGGATGATTTTTCATAATAAGCAACACAGCAGCTAAGTACTATATAGGCAGAGATGAATTGTTAGCACTCAAATCTTCGATGTAGGGGAATTTGTTTAAGTTATCGCCGGCGATACGACCGATGATTATATGTGACTGAGTGATAAAGGGTTAAAGTCTACCGCCCATTCATTTTTCTCAACCAAATGTGAATGCTTTTAGTCGGGATTCTCTTGCGCTTTTCGCTCACTGTTCACTGTCCACACCAATGCGAATTCAGCATTTACTTGACTTGAGGGGAAAAAAGAAAACAGGACCATACTTCCAGACAAAGAGCTGAAGCGTCGTATGGCGACCGTACGGTTCTTACGCCCACGCCAGAGATTTCGGCCCTGACAGTCGCTATCCTGGGTGTTGAATTGCTCAGTAGCTAGATACCTATGGGTGAGAGTGCGCCCGGCCACCAGACCATATAAGGACGCCCCTTGTACCGTTAGTGAACAACCAACTAATTTATTATGCATCACCAACGTATTTATGGCCCGAAGAGTGTGTTAGAGATCCATATGGGACACGTTGTTTGTTTTCTTTTTAACTAGTAGTAGCTTATCTCACAATAATGCAGAAATATTTTTCACAGTTGCCGTTTAGCATGTTTTTTTTTTACTCATAATCCAACAGTAGGCATTAAAACGACACGGGAATGAGTTTCTTTTCATCTGTCCGTTTGCGCATGCGCACACACGTCATCTCGTCTGATTTTGTTTTCGGTGAACAGACAATCATTAATCCCCTGAAAGATCATCTAATTAAGGATGCCCAGAGGGTTATTCCTATTGAAACTCAGTAATCTCTGGTAATTTGAAGCTCCTGAAGTGTCACGATGTAACGGAATTCACCTGGTCTACTCCCAGGCGTTTGAAAAGTCCAAAGCACTCGCTATTTCTTCCCAGGGGCGTTTCCAATAGTTTTGGGTTTTTGCCCATTTTGTGATATCTTGCGCAGCGACCATGATGTGATACGAAAAATTAACAAAACTTATAATTTTTGCTTTCTGCCAAGAAGAGGAAAAAACACACGCTAGGTTCGATATAACCATAGAGATAAAATGTTTTAAAATGCAGTGTAGACTACAAAAAATGGAAATAGAGATTCGTGGAAATTAAATTGAAACGTGCACTTTGGCGTCCAGCCTATAATGTCCACACTATAAAATATTCACTTCGACTTACGTTTTGCTGTAGGAATGAACTCTCGCCACCCAGCCTTCATCAACCAAATGAGACTTTGAGAATCCCAAATTTGAGTTCGCCTTCTCCAACAGTGTAGATTGACGCAAGAAAACCCCCGCTTTTCAAGCCATTTTCTCCGTCCCTGAAACGACCAAGACAGTTTGAGAAACTAGTTCAAGTAACAACATCGTTACGTTCTAACTCACTTGATTGCGTCTATGACGTTGTCGAGTTCTATTGCGCGCGCGTTTTGTACAGGCAGACATCTTAGACTGACTTACAAGGTGATTTACACTGGCTGCGAAATGAGTTCAATAATTTCGTTTCGTTTTTCCAGCTTCAGCACATGCACAGGTGACGGCCTAAATCCAGTTTCAATTTACGCTGCTTTTGATTCAAATCACAGGCAATCCATTTAATAGTCAAAAATGAGAGTTGCCGTGTGCGAGTTCCAGTAAACATCGCGTGATTTCTTTTCACACTTCTTTGTTAGAAATGTTCAAAATTAAGTGCTGCGCGCTTTCCTTCTTCTCGTTTTTTTTTTTAATTTAAAAAGAGACCATTTTCAAAAGTGTAGAAAAATGTCTACAGCACGGTGTATTCCCAAGTGGTCGCCCGATCGCGGGGTTTAATTTCGGTGATCGAACGAGAACCGGTGCTTTCCCGATGGTGTGACCGTAGGACGTCTAACGTTGTGTTCCTAGAGCGTTTTGCTAGAGCGTTTTCCTAGTGCATGACGAAGCGGGTTTTCAGTCTAAAGTAGACGGAATTTGAAAAGGTTGAGTTTTGTTTGTCAAAAAGTATAAGAAAATAAGTACGCAAGGGTGGAATATTTAGGTGCTCTCAAGAATGAAACTGAATTCCTTGAAACTGTTCAGGAAGCCATTTTGTGGTTGTTTGAGTGGCTGAGGAGGATACTACAAAACAAGTACCTTTGGGAATTCTACCTGCTGGAGTGTGTCTTACACTTGGATAGCAGTTGAGAGATTTTATGAATAAAAAATTTGAAGAACTTTTTTTAATGAGAAGTGTGAGACATAGAAAACACATGAAAGAAAGTAAGAGTGTGAACCAGACATTTGGCACAAAAAATAACACAAGCTTGCAGAATCTAACATTATTTTTTTAACAGAACTATATTCCTCTAGTTTTCAAGTCAATCCCTCACAGACTCTAGGCTGGGTCTTGTATTTCACCAGTCTAATGTATGATTTGTAGTGACTCTAGACCAGAGTTTTGTAGCCCTGCAAATAATCCTAATGATGGTCTTATCATCTAACCTGTACTACTAGGTGAAAAACCAAATTGCTTTTATTAATTCTAGTTTCCACCCAAAATGCAATGGTTTTGTTTCTAAATGCAGGTTTGGATTGATTTTTTGTCCCTTGCCCTATTGTTTGTGTCATATATGCTGAATGAGAGAAAGACCACAATTCAACTTTGAAACAGGGGATGTCAAAAACTGAAAGCAAGAAAAATCAAAAACAAGAATCAAGTCTCACAAGCAGCTGAGGGACATCAAAATCCTGGATTCTTAGTGTTTTGGGTATGCCGCAGTCCTTGAATCCAAGCTTTGGGGAGGCCAGCTAGGGTTTGGCAGTCTGAATGACGACAAAAGCTTACTGAAACAGTAGCAGACTAAGCAGGCAAAGTACTCCCACAGCACTCTATAGAACTAGTTCTCAGTACTTTTAAAAAACTTTTAAATATCCAGTTGAAACCAATAGTGATCAAGCAATTTTTGACAGCTTGGGAAATTCAGTTGTTTACTACCTCAACAATGTCTGAAAATTTTGTGACTAAAATAAAATGGAAAAAATCAAATAAGATAGACTGCTTTCAAGTGTGACTATATTGGAGCCCTTATTAGCCTTAATCATTTCAATGTTCTGATTTCTTAGCCTTTTTTTTTCTGCAGCATGATTAATTTCACCCCCCCCCCCCCCCCCCTCCCCCCTCCTTTGTTTTTGCTTCCATTGCTAAGTATTACTGCTGACCAGACGGCAGGGGCTCATGTGTGCACCTGAGCACATGCCAATTCTAAAGAAACTGCAGAGCTCGATTTTATACACGGCAGAAAACGAGCTGAATTTTGGCTTTTTTGGCTGTGTTTCTCATTTCTCAGAGTGCTGAGGACATCATTAAGTCCGCTGAAAGCATAATTCTGCACATTCTCAAAGAACCGAGTCAAGTGCAAGGTATTTTTGCTGGATTTTTTTCGGCGAAATTGCAAATGGAGAAATTCCAGTTGACATACCTGAGCTCTGAGAAATGAGAAGGTTTGAAGCCATGTATGACTTTCCAATTGGACTTTAGACATCAATGTCGAATTGTTGAAGCAAAAATCGTGGAGTTTGTCAGACATGGCTTGAGACTTCTATATATTTTCCAAAAGTGAATGTGGGAAGGACTTTCTGGCTGGTTGTGACAAGGTTCCCGTCATGCTTTGCAGGCATGGAGGCTGGTTTTTGACGTGTTCATTCATTTGACTTTGAGAGGAGAAGAGACGGTGTTTTTGTAAAGAGATTGGATGTCTAAGATGCTGCAAAACGAGGTTAGTGCAAAGTCGAGACCCTGATTTAGCTCTAAATGTTGGAATTTTGAATTTGTTGAATGTAGCAAAGAATATTTGAGTCTCGGAAAATGTGTCATTTTCGCACAGTGTTCGAAGTGCATAAAACGGGAAAACAGCTGTTTTGCCAAAACGCTAACTTGTGCTATTTAATGCCGCCTCAACAAGCATTCAAAATCTTGCTTGGGATGATTTTTCATAATAAGCAACACAGCAGCTAAGTACTATATAGGCAGAGATGAATTGTTAGCACTCAAATCTTCGATGTAGGGGAATTTGTTTAAGTTATCGCCGGCGATACGACCGATGATTATATGTGACTGAGTGATAAAGGGTTAAAGTCTACCGCCCATTCATTTTTCTCAACCAAATGTGAATGCTTTTAGTCGGGATTCTCTTGCGCTTTTCGCTAACTGTCCACACCAATGCGAATTCAGCATTTACTTGACTTGAGGGGAAAAAAGAAAACAGGACCATACTTCCAGACAAAGAGCTGAAGCGTCGTATGGCGACCGTACGGTTCTTACGCCCACGCCAGAGATTTCGGCCCTGACAGTCGCTATCCTGGGTGTTGAATTGCTCAGTAGCTAGATACCTATGGGTGAGAGTGCGCCCGGCCACCAGACCATATAAGGACGCCCCTTGTACCGTTAGTGAACAACCAACTAATTTATTATGCATCACCAACGTATTTATAGGCCCGAAGAGTGTGTTAGAGATCCATATGGGACACGTTGTTTGTTTTCTTTTTAACTAGTAGTAGCTTATCTCACAATAATGCAGAAATATTTTTCACAGTTGCCGTTTAGCATGTTTTTTTTTTTTTACTCATAATCCAACAGTAGGCATTAAAACGACACGGGAATGAGTTTCTTTTCATCTGTCCGTTTGCGCATGCGCACACACGTCATCTCGTCTGATTTTGTTTTCGGTGAACAGACAATCATTAATCCCCTGAAAGATCATCTAATTAAGGATGCCCAGAGGGTTATTCCTATTGAAACTCAGTAATCTCTGGTAATTTGAAGCTCCTGAAGTGTCACGATGTAACGGAATTCACCTGGTCTACTCCCAGGCGTTTGAAAAGTCCAAAGCACTCGCTATTTCTTCCCAGGGGCGTTTCCAATAGTTTTGGGTTTTTGCCCATTTTGTGATATCTTGCGCAGCGACCATGATGTGATACGAAAAATTAACAAAACTTATAATTTTTGCTTTCTGCCAAGAAGAGGAAAAAACACACGCTAGGTTCGATATAACCATAGAGATAAAATGTTTTAAAATGCAGTGTAGACTACAAAAAATGGAAATAGAGATTCGTGGAAATTAAATTGAAACGTGCACTTTGGCGTCCAGCCTATAATGTCCACACTATAAAATATTCACTTCGACTTACGTTTTGCTGTAGGAATGAACTCTCGCCACCCAGCCTTCATCAACCAAATGAGACTTTGAGAATCCCAAATTTGAGTTCGCCTTCTCCAACAGTGTAGATTGACGCAAGAAAACCCCGCTTTTCAAGCCATTTTCTCCGTCCCTGAAACGACCAAGACAGTTTGAGAAACTTTTCAAGTAACAACATCGTTACGTTCTAACTCACTTGATTGCGTCTATGACGTTGTCGAGTTCTATTGCGCGCGCGTTTTGTACAGGCAGACATCTTAGACTGACTTACAAGGTGATTTACACTGGCTGCGAAATGAGTTCAATAATTTCGTTTCATTTTTCCAGCTTCAGCACATGCACAGGTGACGGCCTAAATCCAGTTTCAATTTACGCTGCTTTCGATTCAAATCACAGGCAATCCATTTAATAGTCAAAAATGAGAGTTGCCGTGTGCGAGTTCCAGTAAACATCGCGTGATTTCTTTTCACACTTCTTTGTTAGAAATGTTCAAAATTAAGTGCTGCGCGCTTTCCTTCTTCTCGTTTTTTTTTTTTTTAATTTAAAAAGAGACCATTTTCAAAAGAGTAGAAAAATGTCTACAGCACGGTGTATTCCCAAGTGGTCGCCCGATCGCGGGGTTTAATTTCGGTGATCGAACGAGAACCGGTGCTTTCCCGATGGTGTGACCGTAGGACGTCTAACGTTGTGTTCCTAGAGCGTTTTGCTAGAGCGTTTTCCTAGTGCATGACGAAGCGGGTTTTCAGTCTAAAGTAGACGGAATTTGAAAAGGTTGAGTTTCGTTTGTCAAAAAGTATAAGAAAATAAGTACGCAAGGGTGGAATATTTAGGTGCTCTCAAGAATGAAACTGAATTCCTTGAAACTGTTCAGGAAGCCATTTTGTGGTTGTTTGAGTGGCTGAGGAGGATACTACAAAACAAGTACCTTTGGGAATTCTACCTGCTGGAGTGTGTCTTACACTTGGATAGCAGTTGAGAGATTTTATGAATAAAAAATTTGAAGAACTTTTTTTAATGAGAAGTGTGAGACATAGAAAACACATGAAAGAAAGTAAGAGTGTGAACCAGACATTTGGCACAAAAAATAACACAAGCTTGCAGAATCTAACATTATTTTTTTAACAGAACTATATTCCTCTAGTTTTCAAGTCAATCCCTCACAGACTCTAGGCTGGGTCTTGTATTTCACCAGTCTAATGTATGATTTTGTAGTGACTCTAGACCAGAGTTTTGTAGCCCTGCAAATAATCCTAATGATGGTCTTATCATCTAACCTGTACTACTAGGTGAAAAACCAAATTGCTTTTATTAATTCTAGTTTCCACCCAAAATGCAATGGTTTTGTTTGTAAATGCAGGTTTGGATTGATTTTTTGTCCCTTGCCCTATTGTTTGTGTCATATATGCTGAATGAGAGAAAGGCCACAATTCAACTTTGAAACAGGGGATGTCAAAAACTGAAAGCAAGAAAAATCAAAAACAAGAATCAAGTCTCGCAAGTAGCTGAGGGACATCAAAATCCTGCATTCTTAGTGTTTTGGGTATGCCGCAGTCCTTGAATCCAAGCTTAGGGGAGGCCAGCTAGGGTTTGGCAGTCTGAATGACGACAAAAGCTTACTGAAACAGTAGCAGACTAAGCAGGCAAAGTACTCCCACAGCACTCTATAGAACTAGTTCTCAGTACTTTGAAAAAACTTTTAAATATCCAGTTGAAACCAATAGTGATCAAGCAATTTTTGACAGCTTGGGAAATTCAGTTGTTTACTACCTCAACAATGTCTGAAAATTTTGTGACTAAAATAAAATGGAAAAAATCAAATAAGATAGACTGCTTTCAAGTGTGACTATATTGGAGCCCTTATTAGGCTTAATCATTTCAATGTTCTGATTTCTTAGCCTTTTTTTTTCTGCAGCATGATTAATTTCACCCCCCCCCCCTCCCCCCTCCTTTGTTTTTGCTTCCATTGCTAAGTATTACTGCTGACCAGACGGCAGGGGCTCATGTGTGCACCTGAGCACATGCCAATTCTAAAGAAACTGCAGAGCTCGATTTTATACACGGCAGAGAACGAGCTGAATTTTGGCTTTTTTTGGCTGTGTTTCTCATTTCTCAGAGTGCTGAGGACATCATTAAGTCCGCTGAAAGCATATTCTGCACATTCTCAAAGAACCGAGTCAAGTGCAAGGTATTTTTGCTGGATTTTTTTCGGCGAAATTGCAAATGGAGAAATTCCAGTTGACATACCTGAGCTCTGAGAAATGAGAAGGTTTGAAAACCATGTATGACTTTCCAATTGGACTTTAGACATCAATGTCGAACTGTTGAAGCAAAAATCGCGGCGTTTGTCAGACATGGCTTGAGACTTCTATATATTTTCCAAAAGTGAATGTGGGAAGGACTTTCTGGCTGGTTGTGACAAGGTTCCCGTCATGCTTTGCAGGCATGGAGGCTGGTTTTTGACGTGGTTCATTCATTTGACTTTGAGAGGAGAAGAGACGGTGTTTTTGTAAAGAGATTGGATGTCTAAGATGCTGCAAAACGAGGTTAGTGCAAAGTCGAGACCCTGATTTAGCTCTAAATGTTGGAATTTTGAATTTGTTGAATGTAGCAAAGAATATTTGAGTCTCGGAAAATGTGTCATTTTCGCACAGTGTTCGAAGTGCATAAAACGGGAAAACAGCTGTTTTGCCAAAACGCTAACTTGTGCTATTTAATGCCGCCTCCACAAGCATTCAAAATCTTGCTTGGGATGATTTTTCATAATAAGCAACACAGCAGCTAAGTACTATATAGGCAGAGATGAATTGTTAGCACTCAAATCTTCGATGTAGGGGAATTTGTTTAAGTTATCGCCGGCGATACGACCGATGATTATATGTGACTGAGTGATAAAGGGTTAAAGTCTACCGCCCATTCATTTTTCTCAACCAAATGTGAAGGCTTTTAGTCGGGATTCTCTTGCGCTTTTCGCTAACTGTCCACACCAATGCGAATTCAGCATTTACTTGACTTGAGGGGAAAAAAGAAAACAGGACCATACTTGCAGACAAAGAGCTGAAGCGTCGTATGGCGACCGTACGGTTCTTACGCCCACGCCAGAGATTTCGGCCCTGACAGTCGCTATCCTGGGTGTTGAATTGCTCAGTAGCTAGATACCTATGGGTGAGAGTGCGCCCGGCCACCAGACCATATAAGGACGCCCCTTGTACCGTTAGTGAACAACCAACTAATTTATTATGCATCACCAACGTATTTATAGGCCCGAAGAGTGTGTTAGAGATCCATATGGGACACGTTGTTTGTTTTCTTTTTAACTAGTAGTAGCTTATCTCACAATAATGCAGAAATATTTTCCACAGTTGCCGTTTAGCATTTTTTTTTTTTTACTCATAATCCAACAGTAGGCATTAAAACGACACGGGAATGAGTTTCTTTCATCTGTCCGTTTGCGCATGCGCACACACGTCATCTCGTCTGATTTTGTTTTCGGTGAACGGACAATCATTAATCCCCTGAAAGATCATCTAATTAAGGATGCCCAGAGGGTTATTCCTATTGAAACTCAGTAATCTCTGGTAATTTGAAGCTCCTGAAGTGTCACGATGGAACGGAATTCACCTGGTCTACTCCCAGGCGTTTGAAAAGTCCAAAGCACTCGCTATTTCTTCCCAGGGGCGTTTCCAATAGTTTTGGGTTTTTGCCCATTTTGTGATATCTTGCGCAGCGACCATGATGTGATACGAAAAATTAACAAAACTTATAATTTTTGCTTTCTGCCAAGAAGAGGAAAAAACACACGCTAGGTTCGATATAACCATAGAGATAAAATGTTTTAAAATGCAGTGTAGACTACAATAAATGGAAATAGAGATTCGTGGAAATTAAATTGAAACGTGCACTTTGGCGTCCAGCCTATAATGTCCACACTATAAAATATTCACTTCGACTTACGTTTTGCTGTAGGAATGAACTCTCGCCACCCAGCCTTCATCAACCAAATGAGACTTTGAGATTCCCAAATTTGAGTTCGCCTTCTCCAACAGTGTAGATTGACGCAAGAAAACCTCCGCTTTTCAAGCCATTTTCTCCGTCCCTGAAACGACCAAGACAGTTTGAGAAACTTTTTCAAGTAACAACATCGTTACGTTCTAACTCACTTGATTGCGTCTATGACGTTGTCGAGTTCTATTGCGCGCGCGTTTTGTACAGGCAGACATCTTAGACTGACTTACAAGGTGATTTACACTGGCTGCGAAATGAGTTCAATAATTTCGTTTCATTTTTCCAGCTTCAGCACATGCACAGGTGACGGCCTAAATCCAGTTTCAATTTACGCTGCTTTCGATTCAAATCACAGGCAATCCATTTAATAGTCAAAAATGAGAGTTGCCGTGTGCGAGTTCCAGTAAACATCGCGTGATTTCTTTTCGCACTTCTTTGTTAGAAATGTTCAAAATTAAGTGCTGCGCGCTTTCCTTCTTCTCGTTTTTGTTTTTTTTTTTAATTTAAAAAGAAACCATTTTCAAAAGAGTAGAAAAATGTCTACAGCACGGTGTATTCCCAAGTGGTCGCCCGATCGCGGGGTTTAATTTCGGTGATCGAACGAGAACCGGTGCTTTCCCGATGGTGTGACCGTAGGACGTCTAACGTTGTGTTCCTAGAGCGTTTTGCTAGAGCGTTTTCCTAGTGCATGACGAAGCGGGTTTTCAGTCTAAAGTAGACGGAATTTGAAAAGGTTGAGTTTCGTTTGTCAAAAAGTATAAGAAAATAAGTACGCAAGGGTGGAATATTTAGGTGCTCTCAAGAATGAAACTGAATTCCTTGAAACTGTTCAGGAAGCCATTTTGTGGTTGTTTGAGTGGCTGAGGAGGATACTACAAAACAAGTACCTTTGGGAATTCTACCTGCTGGAGTGTGTCTTACACTTGGATAGCAGTTGAGAGATTTTATGAATAAAAAATTTGAAGAACTTTTTTTAATGAGAAGTGTGAGACATAGAAAACACATGAAAGAAAGTAAGAGTGTGAACCAGACATTTGGCACAAAAAATAACACAAGCTTGCAGAATCTAACATTATTTTTTTAACAGAACTATATTCCTCTAGTTTTCAAGTCAATCCCTCACAGACTCTAGGCTGGGTCTTGTATTTCACCAGTCTAATGTATGATTTTGTAGTGACTCTAGACCAGAGTTTTGTAGCCCTGCAAATAATCCTAATGATGGTCTTATCATCTAACCTGTACTACTAGGTGAAAAACCAAATTGCTTTTATTAATTCTAGTTTCCACCCAAAATGCAATGGTTTTGTTTGTAAATGCAGGTTTGGATTGATTTTTTGTCCCTTGCCCTATATTGTTTGTGTCATATATGCTGAATGAGAGAAAGGCCACAATTCAACTTTGAAACAGGGGATGTCAAAAACTGAAAGCAAGAAAAATCAAAAACAAGAATCAAGTCTCGCAAGTAGCTGAGGGACATCAAAATCCTGCATTCTTAGTGTTTTGGGTATGCCGCAGTCCTTGAATCCAAGCTTAGGGGAGGCCAGCTAGGGTTTGGCAGTCTGAATGACGACAAAAGCTTACTGAAACAGTAGCAGACTAAGCAGGCAAAGTACTCCCACAGCACTCTATAGAACTAGTTCTCAGTACTTTGAAAAAACTTTTAAATATCCAGTTGAAACCAATAGTGATCAAGCAATTTTTGACAGCTTGGGAAATTCAGTTGTTACTACCTCAACAATGTCTGAAAATTTTGTGACTAAAATAAAATGGAAAAAATCAAATATGATAGACTGCTTTCAAGTGTGACTATATTGGAGCCCTTATTAGGCTTAATCATTTCAATGTTCTGATTTCTTAGCCTTTTTTTTTTCTGCAGCATGATTAATTTCACCCCCCCCCCCCCCCCCTCCTTTGTTTTTGCTTCCATTGCTAAGTATTACTGCTGACCAGACGGCAGGGGCTCATGTGTGCACCTGAGCACATGCCAATTCTAAAGAAACTGCAGAGCTCGATTTTATACACGGCAGAGAACGAGCTGAATTTTGGCTTTTTTTGGCTGTGTTTCTCATTTCTCAGAGTGCTGAGGACATCATTAAGTCCGCTGAAAGCCTATTCTGCACATTCTCAAAGAACCGAGTCAAGTGCAAGGTATTTTTGCTGGATTTTTTTCGGCGAAATTGCAAATGGAGAAATTCCAGTTGACATACCTGAGCTCTGAGAAATGAGAAGGTTTGAAAACACTGGAAAAAAATCCAAAATTCCACACGTGATCTCATAAGGGTTTTCTGTGGTTTTTACGTGGTTTTTGTAAAATTTCCATGCAAAATACACCAATGGTAAAAGTGCAATTTTCCCACACTAGGAAATTGTAGGAAATCATTATGTGGAAACTGTGAAAAGCATAGATGGAAAAACACTGTTAACCACATAACGGAAATAGAGAAACCTTGTGGTAAATTTATATAAACCACAGAAGGTTGTGGAAATATTCCAATGGAATATGGTGGTCAAGGAAAAAAACATGAATGGATGTTTAAAATACCACCAAAGAAAATTGTGTGAAATCCATACAACGGAAATGAAGATACCATGTGGTGAATGTATGGAAAACATACAAGGTTACGGAAATATTCCAATGGTGGTACATGCCAAAACCATGAATGGTTTTCAAATACCACCAAAGGAAACTGTGTGTAATCCATACAACGGAAAAGAAGATACCATGTGGTGAATGTATGGAAAACATACAAGGTTACGGAAATATTCCAATGGTGGTATGTACCAAAACCATGAATGGTTGTTCAATACCACCAAAGGAAACTGTGTGAAATCCATACAACAGAAAATGAGATACCATGTGGTGAATGTATGGAAAACATGCAAGGCTACGGAATTATTCCAATGGTGGTATGTACCAAAACCATGAATGGTTTTTAAATACCACCAAAGGAAACTGTGTGAAATCCATACAACGGAAAAGAAGATACCATGTGGTGAATGTATGGAAAACATACAAGGTTATGGAAATATTCCAATGGTGGTACATGCCAAAACCATGAATGGTTTTCAAATACCACCAAAGGAAACTGTGTGTAATCCATACAACGGAAAAGAAGATACCATGTGGTGAATGTATGGAAAACATACAAGGTTACGGAAATATTCCAATGGTGGTATGTACCAAAACCATGAATGGTTGTTCAATACCACCAAAGGAAACTGTGTGAAATCCATACAACAGAAAATGAGATACCATGTGGTGAATGTACGGAAAACATGCAAGGCTACGGAAATATTCCAATGGTGGTATGTACCAAAACCATGAATGGTTTTTAAATACCACCAAAGGAAACTGTGTGAAATCCATTACAACAGAAAATGAGATACCATGTGATGAATGTATGGAAAAAATGGATGGAAATAGCTGAAACATGGAACACCAAAAATGATATTGTCAACTCCCGCAAAGAGCTAACTTTAGTTGATTGGCCCAAGTCACCACTGCAAACAACAATCATACGATGTTGAAACATGCATGCAAAAATAATCACACATAGGGAATCAAGTAAATCGTATTTTATAGATACTCAAGTGATTTAATCTCTACTATTTGTTATTATTGTTTGCTATTTACTTTTACATTGCATATTTGCAATATTTGTGTATAATTGTGTTTCATTCTTTACCTTTTTCTTGTTCTTTTTTTCAACTATATGTTGTATTAGGCATTTCAATCATGCGCGGACATTTACACCTGTTTACAGAAACAGGTACAAAATTTTTGGTATGTTTTAAAGTTATTATTATTGTCATCTTTACACAAAAACTACTCTTGTATTTGTGACATTCCATGTGAAAAAGCCGACCATAAATAGCTCAATTTTTTTTTTCTGGATCCGCGCCTGTCAATAATTTTTGTCTTTGACTTGAGTTCATTACACTATTTCATAACAAAATGGCTTATTGCATTTTTAAACTGCACCAGGGAGAGGTTGAGGACCTATGGAAATGGAAAATTTTCCAGGGGAGGTGCACTGGTCTCTGGAAATTCCAGGGGAGAGGAATCCAAGGGAGAGGGGTAAAAAAGGTGACTTTCCAGGGTCATTTTTTCCAGAAATAGATTTTCTAGGGCTATTTTGCCAGAAAAAGTGGAAATTCCAGGGAAGGGCATCTTTTTAAGGGAGCACTCCCCCCCCCCCCCCCCGTGCGGTTTAAAAATGCAATAGACAATTTCAAAAACAGGCAGCATTATATCAGGGGGTGGTAAGGGGGTCTGTAGTACAATTCATGTGTCACGAGAAATGCAAGAAGCTTTTCAAGATTTCATGAAAATCATGTATCACAGGTATTACAATCCTGGTCATTACACAACAAAAAAAAACTTAGGGGGGCTTCACAGGAAAACCCCAGGGGGACTCCCATATGTCGTTGAGTGGGGGTGCTCGTCGGGAAAATAAAATTTAAACCCTAAACGATACCAATCTAGGCATGGTCAACCAGAATTTTAACCCCTAAAAGATACCATTTTATGGCTCTCAAATTCAAGCCATGAACACCCTAAAAGAAACCATCTGGGAAAAATTGGCCTTTTTTTGTCTTATACCCTAACAGATACCTGGAACTCGTATTTTAACCCCTAAAAGATACGACGAGCACCCCCGCCTGACGACATATGGGATCCCCCCCCCCCCCCCCCCCCCCCGAGGAAAACACCTTACCGCCCCTGTTCTATCTTAGTTAGCTATAGTGGGATAACACATACCGTAAATATTACAGAAATAAATACTTTGTTACGGAATTTTTAAACATAACTTCATTGGCCTGGTTGACAGACTATACAGGTCATTGCCAGGTTTAATCTGTAAGGATGAACAAGAAACCAAACCATTGTCCATAAGTCATGCCACATTTGACAAAGAGCAAATGTTTTTCAGGTCCCTTTTCTAACTGGCCTGGCAGTTGTTGTGAAAGTTTATAATATCGGCAGACATGTTCTTGTCATCAGACAGTAATCCTTTTAACTACACTGATATCATCTCTTGAAAGGTTTAGTTTGGTGGCAGTTTCAGCAAGCACCACATAACCATTATCCAGAAAACCCTTTGCCAGAGCTCGAATGTGAGTAGATTTGTCTTTGCCTCTCAACAGCTTGAGGCCAAGAGTCTTTGAGAGTTTCTGTAGTTCCTTAAACTTCACCTCAAGTACAGATTGTCTTTCTAGGTAGACCAACATGATTGCCTCACTGCTTACTTGGCTCAATTCTGGAAAAGTCAAAGTATAATATTTTTAAAACACAAAGTATATTATAATACAAATTTTAAAACCATTTTTTAATACGCACATTATTTTTATCTGCATTGCCGAGTTTCATATCATGAGGGACTGTGTACGAAACCCTTTAATATTAGTCAAAACAAGTCCCACTTAGTAAGAAAGAGCACATCGATTTGTGTAAAATCCCAAAATTTGGTGTTAATCGAATCAATACTGACCAAGATACAACAATTTCAAAACTCAAAAATTTAATTAGAAACGTATGGCATCCAGACAAAATCGGCAGTATCAGCCCCTGGTGAGGGCTTGAAGTGGTGTCTGGATACTTTGGAGGCTTGCAGTGCATAATTTGATAAATTTCTGCACAATCCTCCTTCCGAGTATAATCCAGAACGCCCTTGAATATGCCATGATACCAAAACGAGTCAGGGGTGATGTTTTGAACTGTGACATCATTGGTTCGGCTTGAGGAAATTTTGGACATGCTCATAATTTTGGGGGTCCCTTAAAACTTCATCGTCCATCTACTTCAAAAATACTTAATTAAACCCCTGTTTTTGACATAGACCAAAAAAAATAGATAATAATATTGGACTATGTCCTCCTCCCCAGCCCATGGGCCTTTGATTGGTGGAAAGCTTATATTATACACACCTTTGTCAAAATAATTGCCATAATCCAGTTTCTTTTTCATCACACTCCTATCATGACATGGAGGAGAATCTGCATTGGATATGGAACTGTTAGGTGATGAACTTTCATCTGTGCTCCTTATGCAAGCTGCAGTAACTTCATTATCCTTATCATTTCTCCGTTTTTCTCTGAAATGTGTCATGGTAAACGATCGGATGGCATTTTCCTTTAAACCATATTTCTCAAAGACATAAGTCTTGTCCTGGGATATTCTCTGCACAAACTTGTTCAACTTTGCTTTTGCTTCTGCATTATGCCGGAATGTATCTGGGACATCATCACCCCACTCATCTTTAATTGCTGCAGTAATAAGCCGTTTCCTATAGGGATAAACACAAAACAATGTTTGGATGAAAATAACCAGGGAGTAAAGGCATTGTAAAGGCATTATATCTCAGTCTATTTGGTAAGGGGTGAATGTGTTGGGACTTGCATATAGATCCCATGGTAAAAAATGGTAGGTGCAGGGGGATTCATTAGAAGCGTCTCATGCCCATATTGAATTAATTGCTATGCAGTTGCCAACACAATGATTGTGATTGCAATTTGCAATACAGTCAAACAGTACACACTTGGTGCCCTGGGGCATGCTGCCCGAGCACAGAATGTGAACACACCATAGCCAAAATTCGGAGCACTGGTGCCCGAGTACAAGGTCTGGACCTTGTATACTCAGGCACTTGTGCTGGCACCAAGTGTGTCATATGCAGCCTTAGATTGTGTACTTGTCCATGCATTCACTCCTGAGATAAATTTTTAACACTCGAAGATAAAATTTGTATCTCTGTGTGGCCATGTAATATCCTCTATAAATCACATGCGATATGTTATTAATGGATTTTTGCAACATTTCCAGTGGATTCAGTTTTCTTAGTGACTAAGTTATAACTTAGAGCAAATTTCATGATCATAGTATTTAGACCAAACACAAAGTAACAACCAAATCTGAATAAAACGTATAGGAGTATAGATGCAAAGCACAACACTCATCTGACATCCCCTCTATACAACCTGCACTTACTTTGTATTGTATGTACTGTGATCGCAGCTTGGCATTTTATCTTTTTCTTCATTGGTCAGCATCCTATCCAAATTGGCCATGGGAGGATCTTGGGTTCCCAGCACCACAGTATTTTTCGACTCCGCTAAAGAAGAACTGGGCTTGTGCATCTCTAGTTAAATGAAACTAATGTTAATATAATGCATTGTTAATTTAAAAGACACCATATATTTTTCTTGATTAAACGCACACCCCTGGGGGATGAATTTTAAATGAACACACAGTGATTTTAATCGAGGAAATACAAACGGACCCCTTATAATTCTAGAGAATGTCTGTACAGGGTCTGGAGGGGGTTCTTTATCCCATTCCCATGCTTTCCCAAAAAACTCCTGCATGCCACGTTTTTTCACAGGAAAATCTAAAATTCAGTAAGGCCAGTTTTAGACGTTGAACTTGTGGCACTAAATGTCAATTTCCCATTGTTTAGTTAGTTAGATCTATTGTCTTAAGTTCATTTGCATTAGGAAGGGCACTATCTTCCGTGCCAATGCCGCGCTGAAGTACAATTCTGAATCATTCCAGCGCTCCTAAAATCAGTGCTGAGATCTTCTCCATTCGCTAAACACTAGGCTATATTAACCTCATAAAATCATTCTTATTGAAATAACTTGTTTTTACTGGCTAATAAACCAAGTCAATTAGCGCGAAAGAATTAAGTTTGGCATTTAAAACGGGCCTAAAACATATTTGGCATCAATGAGTCACATTTTCCCAGCCAAAGGGTAACTTAGCAGGCTAGAGAAAAATACTGCAGACTTGAAAAACATATCCAGTGAATTGTACACTAAAATATTTAATTAACAATTATCCCTCAAGCCTGAATGGGCTCTGAGTCCATCCTTGGAGGCCATGAGCAATGGGGGATAATTATTGTCTTAGTAAAAATCCAACTAGTTGGTCAGATATTGATGCAAGCAAGTTTAGGAGAAGCTAATTTTAATCACTACTACACAGGGAGCTCACCTTTAAAGTTTAAATCAAGAAAAATAAAAAGAATCTATCTGCTTTTCACTGAATAAACCGAAAGGGCGAGTCTTGGCAAAGCATAATTAGCCAATCAGAAAAGAACAGAATGCAGACAAAAGAAAATAGAGTTACTTTCGGTTTATTCAGCGAAAAACAGATAGATTCTTGCTTTTTTTCTTGATTTAAACTGTAAAGGTGAGCTCCCTGTGCTAAACTACTAGGGTATAATGCACCAGTCAATTGTAACCACCACCCCCCCAACCTCGGGGAAGGGTGGGGACATGGACTTTAGCTGAGCAATACTAGATTTTTGTCCCCACCCTTGAGGCGATACGTGTTGGAAATTCCCCCAACCTGTGGGGCAAGGATTGAAGTGATTCGATGCTACATGCCAATATATGTCGAGTCCTCTCGTCTGAAATATTTCTCCTAAACGTGTTTCTCGTCCCTGTCTCCTCTACGGAACCATTTATTGCTGGAAGTTGCCCTACCTCTGTGTCACAGAACTCGCCATACTAATACACACCATCCAAAATTGTAAAGCGCTTAGAACTTTGAGGATAAGAGCTATATACGCACCTACTTTTCTAATTCAGAAGCCGCAAGAAAACAGAGCTGGAAATAATTGTTCTTATTTGATCGGAATTTATGACCCTTCAATCCTTTTTCCTGATTGTCTCTACTGGAAAATTGGTCGCCACAATGCTCGCCGCATCGTATATTTTGAGAGAAAACACTGACAACACTTTCGAAAATTATGAGGGATAAATTATGAAAGTACCTAATAAGATATAAAATGCATTGACCTCAAATTTCCTCGGAAAATCACATAATCGTTTGGCATGTGTGGTCAGCGCTCCTACTAGTATAGAGGTGGATGTGTTCCAAGGTGAAAAGAGAGAGATTGGGAATTAAGTTCTATACCCCAACTAATCCCCCACACTCAGGGGTGGGGGTCAATAGAAGAATATCCCCCATGTAGTCGGGACCAAAACGTGACCGATACGTACAAATGCCCCACATTGCCCCAACCCTTCCCCGAGGTTGGGGGGTGGTGGTTGCAATTGACTGGTGCATAAGCGTAATAGGTAGCTCAACCAATCAGAATCCATTTTTGATAATATACCATTAGTTAGATTTTGCTAATGAGATATACCGTTTCCGGGATACGTTGTCACTGGAAAAAGCAACAAAGCTTATGGTGAGAAATGTGCTGAAATTTAATGATTTTACCTGTGGTTGCGATAACTGTCTGAAATCAGATCAAACAGTAGCAGTTTAGGTATCCCCATTTATCCTTTGCGCTTCAAGTTAGGCTTTTTGGGAGACAACGTTTCCTGGAAATGGTATAATATTCATTGACATAATAATTTCACATTCACATACATACCCTTGAGTTTGTTTACTGCATCCAAAAACTTTGCTCTCTTTCCTATGGTGGTTAGGCCTAGAGACGAATAAGAGTCTTCTTTGTGGATCTGTGGTGATAGCAAGGTAGGCCCATCCACCTCCTGCTCGGTGAACTTGTTGGCTACAGAAACATCAAACAGCCCTGCTGCCCATTTTCTTACTTCCTCACAAGTCCAATCTTGCAATAAGTAAATAAATAAATTTCATTACCAAGTTGTCTAGCAAGAAACACGCTTTTTTACGTTTTACATTGTAAATCACATAATAATACTTTACAAAAAAAAAAAACAGCGCAGCGAAGGTGCTACAAAACGTAATATGACACTCGCCATTAATTTTCTGTTCGGAATGCGAAAATATAGACATAGTAAGTCTTATTAGTAAGCACAATCACGCCGGGATTTTTTCAATTTTTCCCGCCAGTCGGTAATTGTACGTAGTCTCTGCTCGCTCGGTGCTTATACTTTTAAAGTCACAATAATAGAAAAAAAAACAGCTTACAGCGAGGGTGCTACAAAAATATTTATAGACTGCTCACTTTCTTTGGAATGCGAAACCGTTAGTAAGCTTATTTAACATTCACGCACGTGGGTAATTTTCTCCCGCACGTGGGTATAATTGTAGTCGGTCCATCTTTAACACCCCAAACGGCGCGTGAACCACTTACCAAAAAGAAATGAGAAATACAGTTTATAATTACTACTACATTACCTGATGGGTCGTCGTCTTCTTCAGTCTTGTCAAGGTCAAAAAGCATCCTTTTTCGCAGCGGGGAACCAACGACATGACCTTCGCCAAAGATCTCCTCTGCACTGGAATTGGATTCGCTAGAATTGGATTCGCTTTCATCTTTATCGGGCGCGCTATCTGATTTTTCTTGCGGTATCGACTGGCGAAATGATTTACCCGTCTTTTTAGCCTTTTGAGATGACATATTCCCTAGTTTTTATCGGGTTTAGGCTCCAACAACTTCTAGTCCACCTCACTCTCAAGAGATTCGCCAAGGAAAGAGGACGCGGTATAAACGAGCCCTTTGATTTTGAAGTTTCCTGCTACAATCCTATTGGCCCAGGAATCGCGCGCTACGTTTTGATTGGACAAATTTTCCCGCCCTCTGCTAAACTTTTGACCGCTGACCAAAAAACGAGCCTTCCGGCACAAAGATTCTCGAGATCTTTCGCGAGTTCTTTAAAAAATGTATAAGGCTTTATTGCGCGAAAGGGAACGTCAGAATGGACATAAATATTGTACCAAATGCACTTTGCAAATGTGATGCGAAAGCGGCAGTTCATGTTCATTGCCCTTGTAGAGATTGCCGAGGAAATGCAGTGAATTTTAGAACACAGCAGCGCCATCTTGAACTAGATGCGATCAGGCTTACGCAGCAGAGATCTACCGAAGAAAATGAAGCCACAGCTTTGGATCTTGAGCCCAACCAAGGTTTGTCATATGAAATTTTTTAGCATAGTCTAGTCTCCTTTACTAACTATGGTTCTAGGTCCGGAATAGGATGCAGGAATTTGGATTCAGGTCTCGGCAAAATGTAACCTAAGCTCGGGTCAAAATACCTCGAAATGCAGAGTTTTGTGTAGGAATGTACACAGTTTAATAGGGTAATATTTCCGACTCGAAATTTGTAAGAGATTATGAATAAAAATCCATGAAACTTACCTGGCATGTAGATGTGATTGTCCTTAGTGCGCCAGATAAGTTCATGGATTTTATTTTGGGTCACCTGTGATCTGGGCCCGAGGGGAAGGGGGGGAATACAGGGCCAGGTTCTCAGAGAGCCAGCAGCACATCCCTACCCTAAATTTTCGGGACATTATGGTCCGACAAGTTTAGATATACCCAGAAAAATACAGACAAAGGCCGCAAAAATGCACAAAAATGTACCCCCTGTCCAACCCATTATGCCCAACCCAATAACGGATAATATATTTTTATTGTAGATGCCAATGCATTCACCAATGCTATTGGGACCCCCAATGAGGACGACATGGAAATTGGCCATAGCCTCCACAGTGATGAAACTCAAAAGTCCTTCTCTGATGATTCAGAATCAGATAACTTTGAAACTACTTCTCAGGATGGGGCCGAGGACGACTACACTGAAGCACCACTTGATGATATCCAAGAAATTCATTTCAAAGAATCAAAATTTTTGGTATTTTGAAGTCCCTTGACATTATTAATGAAACAGGTGGCTCTATGAATTCTTTTGAAGACATTTTGGAATTGTCAAGACACATGTACTGCAGAGGTGCTAATCTAGATCCTGATGACCAAACTATAAAATCTAGATGGCCAGCAAACTGGAGAGAATCAGAATCCTTGTTGAGAGAGCTAGGTTTTAAAGAACCCAAAGAATATTTCATTTGCCTTAATGAAAATCACAGAAATTTTTGGGACATAATGGAAAACATGAATGACAAATGCAGACACTGTGGGTCTCCGGGAAAGGTGAAATATTACTACCTTGGACTTAGAGATAAAGTTCAAAGATGGACCTCAAATAAAAACATGTGTGAAAAAATGCTGGGGCACTGGAATGAAAAAGAACACTGGCTTGGACAAGCTAACACGCCTCAGTTAAAAAAAGAAGTATGGGATGGTGACAGGTTTTCAGAGTTGTCCTGGTTTTGGGATCCACAAGCAACATGGTGCCTGCCTGTGAGGTGCAAGGTGGATGGCTGTACAAATGTTATTCATGGATCAGCTGTTGAAAATGCACCAGACCAGGGTGACCAAAAGTTGATAAATTGTGATGAGTGCTATGGAACATTTATGTGCACCCCCAAGTATGCCAGCGGGGACCCACGGAATATAGCATATATTGGTAAGTGCTATGATTATGGGCCCCTTATGCCTGAGTATAATAATTATTTGTTACAATGTATTCTTTTTTGGATGAATTATTTGTGCTCTTATTTTACTTTACTTTATGTGAGAGTGTATGTGATAATTAGCTGCATCCACCCTATACCCACTTGATAGGATGTTCTCATAGTCAAATTACAAGTGCCTTTCAGCCATTCTTTTGAAAATTATTGCACCCCCTGATCTTGAACTTTTTAGGAAATTTGAATTGTCTATGTTTAAGGAGGGCCCAACCTTAGGGGTAGTCTACTAGCCATCCCAATACTAGTGGAGTTTTCATAATTGTTTATTTGACCTTTTTTCAATCTGGTGCTACAAGTATCTTTGTTTTTCATAGGTCATTGGGACGGATTTCAGCCTTTTTCGTCAGGAGTAAGATCTACAGGTACTGTACGCTGTTCATAGCCTCCTCCGCAGGCATCTCCATGTAATTTCTGTGTTTCTAGCATATTGCATCGCTTCGTTGGCTTTTTTGGCAGAGCGGAACCTGAGAACGAGTTCAAACCGGAAGCAAAAGAGAAAACTGGGGGGAGCGGAAGTCCAACTAATCGCGAAATAGGTGTTTCAAAACACAACGAGACGCCTGCGGAGGAGGCTACACTGTTCAAATATTAGGGGGTCCAGTCTTCATGTACATTATTCTACTATGTACGCGAATACGCCTCCAAAAATAGTTAGCAAAATTAGCAGCCAACTGAAAACAACTTGCTCACAGTTCATTATTGGATAGCTCTCCACTACAAATGGAATGTTTTTTTGCTGTCTGTTGTATGCTACTGCCATTTTCATAATTCTATGAATTATCCCATTTGATTTCCAAATGTCAAACTGTGCTCTGGATTCCGTCAATCAAACAATGAAACATTACTTGTGATTGTTCCTTCAGCTCTCAAGGCCTGTCCTTCAGACAATGTAAACATAATTTGATCTAATCAGATGGAATTGAGATTGGGAAATTCCCAGAACCATTTCTAGCAATCACAAGAGATGTTTGGGTGTATGATTGATGGAATTCAGAATGCAGTTTGACAGTTAGAAATCAAATGCAAGAGTTTGTAGGATATGAAAATTTTGTAAATTTAAGAAGGTGAGGATGCTTTTTTTTTTTTTTAAATTGTGTTTTGGGCCCGGGGGAGGGGGGTGGCTTCCATATTTTTGGTCGGGGATGATCTTCGTATCTTCTAGGGTGTAAAATCATGGTGGTTTAATGGTCTCTTTTAGGCGCCTACTTGGCACATAAGACCTCATCTTTTAGGGTAATAAATTTTTTGAGCCACGTCATGGCCCGCCATGTTTGGTATCTTTTACTAAAAGATAAAAGTTTTAGGGGTGAAACTGAAAATTTCTGACGATCATCCCAGACCAAAAAATATAGGAGTCCCCCCCCCCCCCCCCCGGTGGGTTTGGGAGTATTTTTGGCTTTCTGAAATGCTTATGTTTGTTGACACTCTTGATCAATCAGCCACCAGTGTTATTTTATAAACTTTACCAGTATTTATGTGTTACAGGTGGTATTGAAGTAAGCATTGCTACAATGAGTAAGGATGACAGGCTACATACAGATGAAATATATACAGTTGGATTTGTACCATCATATCAGCTGCCAGATAAAAGACCAAATAGCTTAGATCCATTCCTTTTTCCATTGGTGCAAGACTTGGAAGAAGGATTTATAGATGGTAAGATACTAGATGGTACTAAGATACTAGGCTGTTGCATGCCTATTAAAAGGGGAAACTGTATCAAATTTTGTATTAATTGTATTGCTTTACCAGTATTTGTTAGCAATACTGTAAACCAGAACTCGTAAATCGCTGTATACAACCTTCTCTGACTAGTAAAATCAGAAGCTAGTCAAATTGTAAACAGGCTTTATGTGATAGTTATAGGGAAAAGTTGAACACTGTCATTTGGCCTTGGGATATTTGCATCTGTTTTTCTACAGATGCCAAATGTCCTACATGTAATTTAGGATGTAAGATTTACTTTTGGAGCATATTCTTAAACCTATCACATTACATGGTGCCTCTTACATTTCATATTTATTATTAGGATATGACATCAACCATGCAGGCACTGCAGCATTCCCCCCAGGCAATATGAAGATAAGACACCTGTTATTGCTATGGACCGGTGATCACCCTGCCCAGTGTGAGGTGGCAAAGAGTAAAGGAGCTGGTGGAAAGAAAGGTTGCAGGAGATGTCATGTAACAGGTATTTTTGATACATTTTTATAATAAAGGGCATAGACACGTCACTCGTTTAAAAACACATTGCTCAAAAATATTTATACATACAGTCATCTTTTGTTCTTCATTGTCTTGATTGTCAGATTTGAGACAAAAGTCAGATGCATTTTTTTCAGTGCAATGTTTTTCCAAACAGGTGTATACCTATATGTACCACAAAAGGACCTGTCACCTTGTATTTATTTAAAAATTCAATAGAAAGTAGGTCGTCATTGATGAAGTCATACCACGTGACTCCGTTTAGAATATGTTCTTGAGGAAAGATTACTCCCCAAATTGATTTTATTTCAACAGGTACTTGGGTTGCAGAATCTAAGCACTACTATTATGACGAGCACAGGAAGCACCATCGTTATCCATACAAGAAAAGAACTCTGTCAGACGAACTGCCATCGATGCGTGCTGTAGAACAAGAAGAACGGATCACAGTATTTGATACGTTATCTAGAGACTGTGGTTTTCTGGGTATATCGCTGCTCCATCGCTTAAACTCGTTATATGGGTTTAACATATTAGAAGATTTAGTGTATGATGCATCCCATCTACTGCCCCTGAACATTGTCAAAAATCATCTTGAGCGCTTCCTTTCTGCAGATGATACTGACATACAGGAACTGAGAAAACGACTCCGGCAAATGCCATGGACCGCAGGTTAGCATAATCTAAAATGATTTACAATGCATCTGTTTTGCGCATCCTTTTGTTGTTATTGTCCCTGACATATATCTTTTCGGCATGCACTGTAGATTATCAAGCAAACCGCCTTAAAGACCTATCATCAATTGGATATTGGAAAGGTGCAGTGCCAGTATGTTATACTGCTGTAACTACAGATCAACGATGTTGTTGAATATAGTTGCACGTATCGATTTTTTTTTATTTGACACAAAAATACTGTTCCTTACCTTCTTGCTTTAACTGTGTATAATGTATGGTGCTATGTTTGTGACTTTGTACTTATTTTTATTTTGTTTTTCATATCCAGCTGAAGAGTTCCAAAGATTTGCTTATCCAGCGTCTGAATACATTCTTGGCGGGGTTATTCCAGATGAGAAGTATCGGACTTGGGCTCCAGTACCCAGAATGGTCGAATATGTCTTCCATGCTGGTCGCAACGGGTGGACTGTGAATATGATTGAAAACTTTGAGAAGCTGACGCATAGATATGCCATACTGCTAGAGGAGATGTATGGAATCCAGGCATGTGTAATTAATCTCCACTCACTTGCCTACCATTTATGTGAGGACATCATTAAGTTCTCAGCTCCAGACAACTACTGGTGTGTCACGTTTGAGCGAGCTGTCTCCAGATATGTCCAACAATCGAGTAACCGCAAATTTGTAGAGAAGACGTTTGCACGAAAGGAAGCGCAAAGGGAATTTGTGAAGTTTTGGTCTCCACTGACCATTAAGACTAAACACAGAGGAAAAAGCAACATGGAAGAGGTACATATGAATGACCTCAGTGGTAGATTGAGTTTTGAAAGGAACGAAAGTTAACTTTAATACTCCCATTACTTTCTTTCAGCTTACTGCTACCTCTCTCGCAGCTGCTCAAGATTTGGCTAGATATTGCAAAGGAAAGGATCGCCAAACAGCAGATAAGGGTATCCTTATTGGTAGTGGAAAGCCCTATCCACTTTCCGACGAGGAAATCCAAAGCGTAGCATGCCACTTAAACACTGACATTAGTGATATTTCTCAATTTGCTGAAGGGTACAGAGCTGTTTTGAAGCCAAGTCAACCTACGATATCTGTATACAGATGCGGAGACGGTGTTGTTGCAGACATCAACAACAATGACATTGTTTTAAAGATTTTAAACTTTTTAGCTGTACAGATTAATGACGTTAAAGTTGCATTTGCAATTGGTGATGTTTATAAAGTCGTCTTAGATGACATAGGAGAACCTATACATCACAAGTTTAGTGATGGCATCTATGTGCAGCCTTGCCAAACAGGCAAAGCTTTTCCTATCAGTTGCATCAACAGGAAAATAATGATGCTGCCTGAACAGAATCGATTCGCGGTGATCGACCCAAACAGACGTACTGTTCCATTACCAGGGGGAGTACTTGTCCCAGGCTGCCCGCAACCAGGTGATATGTTGCAAATTCAAGGAGATGATGAGGAGCCATGGAGAGCTTCAGTACAGAAAGTACACTTACGCCAAAAGAACATACATGGTTACTTCTATAAGAAATGTCGTCCAGTCCCAGAGTCAAGACAAGCTTGGGTCAGAGAAAACAACCGTCTTAACGTTATTCAATTCAGTAGTATACTGAGTATAGTACGAGGCACGTGGCATCAAAATATTTGGAGAGACGAGTTCTGAGTGGATAACAACGATGTCCGGATGTGCGTTACTTAAGATGACTCCATGAAAAGTCCAAGCGCATTTTTCTGTAAATATGAATTTGGTCATAACTTTTATAATGTTCGTGTAACGGATATAAAACTTGGAGGACAGTAGGATGTGTCATTTGGCAATAGTTTTTACATATTGCGATCTTTATTTGCATTAAGCCAACTTTTAATACTTTTAATAATATTCCGGCTACAGTGGACCCCCTTTTCCTCTTTAAACATCTCTAAAACAAAATTTTGCTATCACTTTTGCACGAAATAACAAGACTGTTGTTATTTATTTGCCTCTGATATTTAGAAAGTCTTAGCCAATTCGGTGGAGCCAAAATTGAGATTTTTTTATTTATCTGCTAATAATTTATTCATTTGTTTATTTTGGTTCCGCCGAATTGGCTAAGACTCTCTAATCTGAAGCAATTAAATTGAACACCAACTTTGAAATTTCGTGCAAAAGAGATGTTTAAAGAGGAAAAACGGGATCCACTTTAGCTGGGATATTATTCAAAGTATTCACGCAAATAACGATCGAAATATGTTAAACTATTGCTAAAGGATACCCCCTACTGTACTCCAAGTTTGATATCCACCACAAGAATATGAAATGCAGTTCGGTATAACAAAAGTAGTAGTGTAAGGCTCCCGAAAGATTTACACAACAGCTATTTCAATAAATGTTGTCGGTCTTGTGAGCGCTCAAGCCTACGCGCCCAGACCGGGTAGAAACTAAATATCCTATTTTGATGAAACCTCGCTGGTCTGAGTGCAAGAATTCTACGAAAGAGACCTTTGTTTCAAGCTAGAAATGTCTCGAGTAGTTTATTAGCGTCGTACTCAAGAAGTGAGGCGACTGAAGACCTCCTACCCAGACAACTTTGCGGTCTGGGCGCGTACGGCTTCCGACAAGGTTTTTTGAAATAGCTGTATATTACACTTATCTCGCTGTACCAGCAAACGCTGATCACGTTCAAACGCTTATAATCACATTTATTTCTTGCTTTTAGAAAGTTTCTCGTGTGGCTCTCGCATTTCCCAAGTATGTGTACTATGACAATCTAGTATGGTTATTATGGAATCATTTCTAGGAAAAGGACAATAACATGTTTGGTTTCTAGTCTTATGGTTTAAGAAAGTTTTTAGTGAGTTTTTCGCATTTCCCAAGTATGTGTACTACTGACAATCTAGCATGTTTATTATGGAATCCTTAATAAGAAAACGACAATAACATGTTTGGTTTCTAGTCTTATGGTTTTCGAAATTTCTCGTGTGTTTTTCGCATTTCCCAAGTATGTGTACTATTGACAATCTAGTATGGTTATTATGGAATCCTTTCTAAGAAACCGACAATAACATGTTTGGTTTCTAGTCTTATGGTTTTAGAAATTTCTCGTGTGTTTTTCGCATTTCCTAAGTATGTGTACTATTGACAATCTAGTATGGTTATTATGGAATCCTTAACAAGAAACCGACAATAACATATTTGGTTTCTAGTCTTATGGTTTTAGAAATTTCTCGTGGTTTTTCGCATTTCCCAAGTATGTGTACTATTGACAATCTAGTATGGTTATTATGGAATCCTTTCTAAGAAACCGACAACAACATGTTTGGTTTCTAGTCTTATGGTTTTAGAAATTTCTCGTGTGTTTTTCGCATTTCCTAAGTATGTGTACTATTGACAATCTAGTATGGTTATTATGGAATCCTTAATAAGAAAACGACAATAACATGTTTGGTTTCTAGTCTTATGGTTTTCGAAATTTCTCGTGTGTTTTTCGCATTTCTCAAGTATGTGTACTATTGACAATCTAGTATGGTTATTATGGAATCCTTTCTAAGAAACCGACAATAACATGTTTGGTTTCTAGTCTTATGGTTTTAGAAATTTCTCGTGTGTTTTTCGCATTTCCCAAGTATGTGTACTATTGACAATCTAGTATGGTTATTATGGAATCATTTCTAAGAAACCGACAATAACATGTTTGGTTTCTAGTCTTATGGTTTTAGAAATTTCTCGTGTGTTTTTCGCATTTCCTAAGTATGTGTACTATTGACAATCTAGTATGGTTATTATGGAATCCTTTCTAAGAAACCGACAATAACATGTTTGGTTTCTAGTCTTATGGTTTTAGAAATTTCTCGTGTGTTTTTCGCATTTCCCAAGTATGTGTACTATTGACAATCTAGTATGGTTATTATGGAATCATTTCTAAGAAACCGACAATACCATATTTGGTTTCTAGTCTTATGGTTTTACAAATTTCTCGTTTGTTTTTCGCATTTCCCAAGTATGTGTACTATTGACAATCTAGTATGGTTATTATGGAATCCTTTCTAAGAAAACGACAATAACATGTTTGCTTTCTAGTCTTGTGGTTTTAGAATGTTTTTCGTGTGGCTTTCACATTTCCCAAGTATGTGTACTATTGACAATCTGGTATGGTTATATGGAATCCTTTGGAAGAAAAAGACAATAACAAGTTTGGTATTTCGTAGAATAGAAAATATTTTATACCATTTTTGGATTTCATATTAAACAAATTAGGAATTCCAACAAACCATGCGAACAGAAAGGACATTAAAAAAACACCCTATGTTTTACTGTGGTTTGTCCAGGTAAACCACGAAAAAAACACATAAAAACCTGCTATGGGTTTACATTTCAGTATGGTTTTCTTAAAAACCACAGAAAACCCTTATGAGATCACATGTGGAATTTTGGAATTTTTTCCAGTGAAACCATGTATGACTTTCCAATTGGACTTTAGACATCAATGTCGAACTGTTGAAGCAAAATCGCGGCGTTTGTCAGACATGGCTTGAGACTTCTATATATTTTCCAAAAGTGAATGTGGGAAGGACTTTCTGGCTGGTTGTGACAAGGTTCCCGTCATGCTTTGCAGGCATGGAGGCTGGTTTTTGACGTGGTTCATTCATTTGACTTTGAGAGGAGAAGAGACGGTGTTTTTGTAAAGAGATTGGATTTCTAAGATGCTGCAAAACGAGGTTAGTGCAAAGTCGAGACCCTGATTTAGCTCTAAATGTTGGAATTTTGAATTTGTTGAATGTAGCAAAGAATATTTGAGTCTCGGAAAATGTGTCATTTTCGCACAGTGTTCGAAGTGCATAAAACGGGAAAACAGCTGTTTTGCCAAAACGCTAACTTGTGCTATTTAATGCCGCCTCAACAAGCATTCAAAATCTTGCTTGGGATGATTTTTCATAATAAGCAACACAGCAGCTAAGTACTATATAGGCAGAGATGAATTGTTAGCACTCAAATCTTCGATGTAGGGGAATTTGTTTAAGTTATCGCCGGCGATACGACCGATGATTATATGTGACTGAGTGATAAAGGGTTAAAGTCTACCGCCCATTCATTTTTCTCAACCAAATGGGAATGCTTTTAGTCGGGATTCTCTTGCGCTTTTCGTTAACTGTTCACTGTCCACACCAATGCAAATTCAGCATTTACTTGACTTGAGGGAAAAAAGAACAGGACCATACTTCCAGACAAAGAGCTGAAGCGTCGTATGGCGACCGTACGGTTCTTACGCCCACGCCAGAGATTTCGGCCCTGACAGTCGCTATCCTGGGTGTTGAATTGCTCAGTAGCTAGATACCAGATGGGTGAGAGTGCGCCCGGCCACCAGACCATATAAAGACGCCCCTTGTACCGTTAGTGAACAACCAACTAATTAATTATACATCACCAACGTATTTATGGGCCCGAAGAGTGTGTTAGAGATCCATATGGGAATCGTTGTTTGTTTTCTTTTTTACTAGTAGTAGCTTATCTCACAATAATGCAGAAATGTTTTTCACAGTTGCCGTTTAGCATGTTTTTTGTTACTCATAATCCAACAGTAGCCATTAAACGACACGGGAATGAGATTCTTTTCATCTGTCCGTTTGCGCATGCGCACACACGTCATCTCGTCTGATTTTGTTTTCGGTGAACAGACAATCATTAATCCCCTGAAAGATCATCTAATTAAGGATGCCCAGAGGGTTATTCCTATTGAAACTCAGTAATCTCTGGTAATTTGAAGCTCGTGAAGTGTCACGATGGAACGGAATTCACCTGGTCTACTCCCAGGCGTTTGAAAAGTCCAAAGCACTCGCTATTTCTTCCCAGGGCGTTTCCAATAGTTTTGGGTTTTTGCCCATTTTGTGATATCTTGCGCAGCGACCATGATGTGATACGAAAAATTAACAAAACTTATAATTTTTGCTTTCTGCCAAGAAGAGGAAAAACACACGCTAGGTTCGATATAACCATAGAGATAAAATGTTTTAAAATGCAGTGTAGACTACAAAAAATGGAAATAGATATTCGTGGAAATTAAATTGAAACGTGCACTTTGGCGTCCAGCCTATAATGTCCACACTATAAAATATTCACTTCGACTTACGTTTTGCTGTAGGAATGAACTCTCGCCACCCAGCCTTCATCAACCAAATGATTATACTCTAGCTTCGTCTTTCCCTTTGAGAATCCCAAATTTGAGTTCGCCTTCTCCAACATTGTAGATTGACGCAAGAAAACCCCCGCTTTTCAAGCCATTTTCTCCGTCCCTGAAACGACCAAGACAGTTTGAGAAACTTTTTCAAGTAACAACATCGTTACGTTCTAACTCACTTGATTGCGTCTATGACGTTGTCGAGTTCTATTGCGCGCGCGTTTCGCACAGGCAGACATCTTAAGGGCCATTTACACGCGCCGATTTGTCGGGCCCGATTTTGTTTACGTACGTTCGGTGTCGGCCCGATTTCTAAAATCTGATGCGATTCAACAGATTTTTGTTGTCGGGCCCGATTTTTCATTCGCAGGTGAAAGCAGAGGCCCGACAAATCGCAGCGTGTGAATGCACCGTCCGACAATCGGCCCGACAAATCGCAGCGTGTAAATGGGCCTTTAGACTGACTTACAAGGTGATTTACACTGGCTGCGAAATGAGTTCAATAATTTCGTTTCGTTTTTCCAGCTTCAGCACATGCACAGGTGACGGCCTAAATCCAGTTTCAATTTACGCTGCTTTTGATTCAAATCACAGGCAATCCATTTCATAGTCAAAAATGAGAGTTGCCGTGTGCGAGTTCCAGTAAACATCGCGTGATTTCTTTTCACACTTCTTTGTTAGAAATGTTCGAAATTAGTGCTGCGCGCTTTCCTTCTTCTCGTTTTTTTTTTTTAATTTAAAAAGAGACCATTTTCAAAAGTGTAGAAAAATGTCTACAGCACGGTGTATTCCCAAGTGGTCGCCCGATCGCGGGGTTTAATTTCGGTGATCGAACGAGAACCGGTGCTTTCCCGATGGTGTGACCGTAGGACGTCTAACGTTGTGTTCTTAGAGCGTTTTGCTAGAGCGTTTTCCTAGTGCATGACAAAGTGCATGACTAGTTCTCAGTACTTTTAAAAAACTTTTAAATATTCAGTTGAAACCAAGTGATCAAGCAATTTTTTCCAGCTTTGGAAATTCAGTTGTTTATTACCTCAAGAATGGCTGAAAATTTAGTCACTAAAATACTAAAATTAAAAACTAAAATAAAATAGATTGCTATCCAACTTTAAAATGCGTAATTAAAAAAAGGCATAATTGATTTCGTCGTCGACCAAAGAAATGCAGAAAATGTGATTATAGGAAAATTGATAATATGCATTGACTAGTCCAAGGTCATATTATTACAACATGACCTCGAACTTAAAATGAGGATTATCATCAATTGTTAAATGGCCTTGAAATGAGGATTATCATCATTTGGGGGACATAACTATATTACTATTATCTTCGCTCTATTAAAAACATAAATAGAACGAGGCAATGTATATAAATGAACATCATCCAAAATAGTCCGAACCAAAATGAAAGAACCGCCCCAAAACAATTTGGAGGAGAGACAAAAAATAACGTCTGAGTTCGAGATTGCTCATTTAGAAATAAAAGCGGAGGAATCAAAACTTTTCGATTGTTTTTCCAACATCGCTAGTGCGTTTAGCACATAATATAAACCACTGAAATGCGAGTTTATATTGTGAGATTGCACAGCTCCCAACCAATCAGGGCGCGCGTAGTATGAATAGTCAATCAGGCAAACACAATGAAAATCATGACCATAATAAAGACCGTTTGTATACACCAATATAAATTAGATTTTTGAGGCTACTATGAATATTTTCAGGGAAGAGCTGTTCTGGTTGACTGTCTCATATCATAATGGTGCTCAATCAGCCAGCAATGATAAAAACCTGCTGCGCACTGAACTGAATCTGATAAAGAACTCCGGTGACGTTAGAGTTATTTGTAAGGTTCAGTTCAGTTAGCAGCAGTTCTCTATCAAGTTTGCCTCTCTGAGCACCAGAACGCATTTTCTCAGTCATTGAGACCCAAAATGGACATATGTGACAATTATTTGGTAATACTGGAGTTGAATTGGGTTCAAAGCCATGCATAGATTAACGCATTTAACTCACCTGTCCAATTTACCGTTCAACTTGGCGAGTCCGTACGAACCGCACTGCTTCGCTAACGAGCATGAATGGGCAAGTGCGTTCGTTATGATGCATTGCGCGCATTACAAAGAAATTTGGCCGAAAAATTTGAATCAAAATCAAAGGAATAAAAAAGAATAGGAAACACTTACCCTTCTTTTTACAAAGCAAATCAGAAAGCCCTATAACGTTTTTCGATATCGCAAGTACATGCATTCTTTTGTATGACATTTGAACAACATTTCTTTGCTCATCATTATTGTTGGTAAATAAGTGACTGCTAATTCCAAAGGGAATTCTTCCCTTTTTTAAAGTCATGTAATTATAAACAGACTTTTTTGAACATCGAAGAAAAAATTGAGGCGTTGTCCAACTGAAAAATTGCGGGAATCGGTCAATTGGTAAGAAAACATATAACTTAGTTGAAACATGTTAAGCTTTATGATCGGTTTTACAATCCGATCTAGTATTGTGATCATTCTCGTTCCCAGAGCTCCCCGGCTCGTCTCCTCGCGGGGGAGGCTCTGGTGACATCCACTGACGCATGCGCGTGATTTAATACAAAGCCGCTGAGAGAACACCCTTCTGCGCATGCTCCAACGCTTAAAATCAACCAATCAGCGACGGCCCTCAATGGATGTCCCCAGAGCCTCCCCTGCGAGCAGACGAGTCGTTATCCGGGATCTACTGGTCGGGATCCGGGATCCAAACCTTCTGTGGATCCCTTTACATGTAGCGACTGAACACAGATCACTGTAAATAAAGTGTGTTTATTTTATTTGTTTTCTTTACAATGGAGTTTATTTTTCTGAGTGTCATGAGACCCATTCATGGGAAAAGCTGAATTTCCCACGACACAAGAGTGGGAAGTGGCTATACATGTGAATCCCGAACACTTCAGATTATTGTGCCATTTGAAAGTCAGCTTTTCCCATGAATGGGTTTCTGTTATTAGTGTAGAGCCACCCTGCCGCTGGTCTGTGCAAATTTTCTTCATAAATTGCATTCTCGTCCCCATAGCCTCTCTGTTTGCAGACAAACCGGAAGTACTAGATTCTAGGCAAAAATGGCGGATGAACACATTAGCCAATCAGAATGCCCCTTCATGTTCTGCCGCCAGGGCCTCCTATGAACTTTAAAAACAGAAGGCTCTGGTGTCCCACAACTACCAGAATGCAGGGCGCGCTTTTTTAAACAGTTCGTTCGACAAATGACCCACATCTACCGACATGCAGCGCGCGCGTGCGTTATAGCTTGAATCGTCCATTGCTTGTTCTGCGCGGCGTTTCTGTCAGCAACAAGTGAATTGGACCGGCCCTCGATCCAAGTAGGAAAAGCCATGAATACACTGTTCGTACTATGTATAAACTATGATTACATGATTACGTATCGTATTCGAAGAACACATCTTACAGTCAAAACTGGTCAGGCGTGCCCCTCTTAGAGTCGATGGACGATTCCAGCTATAATGCACGCGCGCGCTGCATATCGGTAAATAAGGGATATTTGTCGAACAAACTGTTAAAAAAGCGCGCGCTGAATTCTGGTAGTTGTGGGACACGACTTGGGCATTTCTGAATAAAGACGAGTGTGTGCGCTTATAGCTAGAATCGTTCATTCATTATTTCTTTCTTTATCTCATTATTGATTTCAGTAATGCACTATTTAATTCAACATTCAACTGCTTTATACAATCATGAAAAACAAATTGTTGCTCTGGATGAATTGTAATATCATAGCTTTTAAACTGAGATCCAAAACTTTGAATATTGAATTAAATAATGTATTTGAAACCAAGAATGAAATCAATAATGAAATGATGAATTGAATAATGGCCTCTAGGGGCTTTTCAAAATTGCTCTACCCCTGTGGAAATTCCAGGCTCCTATACACCCCTGTGGAAATTTGAAGCAACCCCTGTGGAAATTCCTCTTTCTCTTGTGCACCTGAAGAAATTCCAAAGTTGCGAATGCTATACCCTGTGGACAGTGGAAATTCCGGGATAAAATGAATGGCCCTGTGGAAACAACGACCCCTGTGGAAATTTTTATAAAGTTTGATAAAAACTTGCCATGCAAGGGCACGTACTAGACTAAACCCTGTAAACCCCAGAAACGACTGAAAAAACAACAAAAAAGCTGAGCACAAAAAAGCCATTTCAACGCATTTTAGAAGGGTGCTCGTTGTATGCTTGATTTCACTACAGCCATATGAAATCATGCATCCCTGTAATATAAATTCAAAGTTGTAAAATGTCTGACACATCACTGTATGCTCTTTCTCGTTCGCCATTCGGAACATGCAACTGAGAGAGTCGTCTCGGATACTCGACCTTCTCTTTGAGTTCATTGAAGGGAGATTTCTGTCCCGCTTTCTCCTTCGTAATGAATGCTTGATTTGCTTGATACGGTTTCGCCGAAGCTCCCACGCAAGTTTTCCAAATGTAATATAAAATTCCTCGACTATCTCGCGGAGTTCCGCCCTGTCGAACTTTTCAGCAACATCTGAGTGTTTCCCTAGCAAAAGAGAAAACCCTCCACTTCAGAATTAAAAAAGCAAAGTAAAAGGACACTTCTATGTAGAAGAATGTTGGATATAGACTAAAACTTAGACTAATAAGTGATCATTACTTACAGAAAGGGGACTGATTATAGGTAAATTCGTTGTTTCGAGCTGCGCAATTTTAAAACGTCGCTTTTGGCTTGGATTTTGTATTTTCTGTTCTGCCAGTCAAACGAACTAAACCAATCAAGTCCTTGCCGTATTTCGCCTTAGTGCAGCCGACTGGGTGTCTGTCGCTGATTCCTCTTTCGACCTCTTAAAAAGTGCTGAGAGAGTTTTTAAGGTAGTGGGTAGCTCTTCCATGGTTCATCGTTCATATTGCTAAGATCCTGTTTAGCTTTTTTCGGGCAAACATGAAATCTGTACCACTGTCACCAATTAAGGAAAATGCAAGAAATTTAACTTCAAAAGTCATATTCAACTTTAAATTAAAGCTTTAAATTAAAGCTTTCGAGGGCTTCTGGATAAACATGACACTACATGACAGTTGCTTACCATGTTTTTTCTGCGTGACATAATAGAGCTGCCATATCAACCCTAATAACACCATTCCCCCGAATACAGCGGACATCATCAATAGCACTGAATTGACAGGGATCACAGATCCAGGATCCTGTTGTTTAACAGGATTGGTCGAGTTGCCTGGGGACTCTCTCTGAGTTGCACTCAGCTAGAAAAGTAATACTTGTATTATTATGGTACAAATCATTGCGGTCTATGGTGGAATATGTCTTGCCGGTCTGGTCTAGTCTTCCCGCGTTCGTATTTCCTTTGCAAAGTTACAAATCCCTGCACTGCGTATAATCAAGTATTTCTCTGGAGCTCCCATATGACCTCTCCCTCGAGCACTGAGGCCTGTAGGTAACGTCGGAGCGTCGTGATAAAATGACTTTATAAAAGTATATCCCCTCTGTAAAATTGTGTTCATCATGTACTCAATTAAGAATATTGTTGCTGTTTTTATACTTACATCTAACAAGATGACGTTGGTTTCGATCTCATTGACAATCTCAGCCTTGTGCGTGTTGATGTATTCTCTGCAAGCAGCCTCCAACTGGACAGCTTGGCCGGACAGCACGACGCCATAACTAAGGGAGCGGTCTATTATCCGGTTGACATACACTTTGCCTCCTGCAAAAATGTTTTGCATGCTTCCCGCTACATACAAGTCAATAAGTACTCCTTTGACCTGGCCTTTGAGAACGGCTTGGTATGCCTCCTCCATGGTGCTGTACGCGACTAGAATAACAAGAATCCAACAACAACAGTCGGGATTTTTTGCTTTGTTATTCAATAGAACATATCGTCCCTCAATAATTGGTCTTCTCTACAAGCCAGACCTATCACCCCCCGTGTATCCACTCCGATCCCGGAGGGGATGGCCGCACAATTTACAAAAGCTTACCAAAAGCTAACTGCAATTGCCTGTCAGGTTCAGAGTGTCTTACAAAAGTTTTAATGAATCCTTTAAGTAACATGAATAATATAACTTACACATTCTTGCATTCTTGAGAGTTCCTACTCTGAATTCTGTCGAGTTTGCAACAGCACTGACCTGATGATGAAAACGTTTCTTTCAGAACACTAAATCAAGTAGCCATTCCCAATGATTGGTTGTTGCAAACAGACAGCAATTGTATAAGGAGAGTGGTAGGGGGCAAAAAATTGTGGAAGAAATGGAGGTGGAGAGGATGGAACACGAAATGGAAGTTGAGAGGGTGGAACAAGAATGGAGGTGAGAGGGTGGAACACGAAATGGAGGTTGAGAGGGTGGAACACGAAATGGAGGTGAGAGGGTGGAACAAGAAATGGAGGTGAGAGGGTGGAACAAGAAATGGAGGTGGAGATGATGGAACAAGAAATGGAGGTGGAGAGGGTGGAACAAGAAATGGAGGTGGAGGGTGGAACAAGAAATGAAGGTGAGAGGGTGGAACAACAAATGGAGATGGAGAGGGTGGAACAAGAAATGAAGGTGAGAGGGTAGAACAAGAAATGGAGGTGGAGAGGGTGGAACAACAAATGAAGGTGAGAGGGTGGAACAAGAAATGGAGGTGGAGAGGGTGGAACAAGAAATGAAGGTGAGAGGGTGGAACAAGAAATGAAGGTGAGAGGGTGGAACAACAAATGAAGGTGGAGAGGGTGGAACAAGAAATGGAGGTGGAGAGGGTGGAACAACAAATGAAGGTGAGAGGGTGGAACAAGAAATGGAGGTGAGAGGGTGGAACAAGAAATGGAGGTGAGAGAGTAGAACAAGAAATGGAGGTGGAAAGGGTGGAACAAGAACTGGAGGTGGAGAGGGTGGAACAAGAACTGGAGGTGGAGAAGGTGGAACAAGAAATGGAGGTGGAGAGGGTGGAACAAGAAATGAAGGTGAGAGGGTGGAACAAGAAATGTAGGTGGAGAGGGTGGAACAACAAATGAAGGTGAGAGGGTGGAACAACAAATGAAGGTGAGAGGGTGGAACAAGAAATGGAGGTGGAGAGGGTGGAACGAGAAATGGAGGTGGAGAGGGTGGAACAACAAATGAAGGTGAGAGGGTGGAACAACAAATGAAGGTGAGAGGGTGGAACAACAAATGAAGGTGAGAGGGTGGAACAAGAAATGGAGGTGGAGAGGGTGGAACAACAAATGAAGGTGAGAGGGTGGAACAAGAAATGGAGGTGGAGAGGGTGGAACGAGAAATGGAGGTGGAGAGGGTGGAACAACAAATGAAGGTGAGAGGGTGGAACAAGAAATGGAGGTGAGAGGGTGGAACAAGAAATGGAGGTGGAGAGGGTGGAACACGAAATGGAGGTGAGAGGGTGGAACACGAAATGGAGGTGGAGAGGGTGGAACAACAAATGAAGGTGAGAGGGTGGAACAAGAAATGGAGGTGGAGAGGGTGGAACAAGAAATGGAGGTGGAGAGGGTGGAACAACAAATGAAGGTGAGAGGGTGGAACAAGAAATGGAGGTGGAGAGGGTGGAACAAGAAATGGAAGTGAGAGGGTGGAACAAGAAATGAAGGTGAGAGGGTGGAACAAGAAATGTAGGTGGAGAGGGTGGAACAACAAATGAAGGTGAGAGGGTGGAACAACAAATGGAGGTGAGAGGGTGGAACAAGAAATGGAGGCGAAGAGGGTGGAACAAGAAATGGAGGTGGAGAGGGTGGAAAAAGAAATGGAGGTGAGAGGGTGGAACAAGAAATGAAGGTGGAGAGGGTGGAACACGAAATGGAGGTGAAGAGGGTGGAACAAGAAATGGAGGTGAGAGGGTAGAACAAGAAATGGAGGTGAGAGGGTGGAACAAGAATGAAGGTGGAGAGGGTGGAACACGAAATGGAGGTGGAGAGGGTGGAATGAGAAATGAAGGTGAGAGGGTGGAACAAAAATGGAGGTGGAGAGGGTGGAACAACAAATGAAGGTGAGAGGGTGGAACAAGAAATGGAGGTGGAGAGGGTGGAACAAGAAATGAAGGTGAGAGGGTGGAACAAGAAATGTAGGTGGAGAGGGTGGAACAACAAATGAAGGTGAGAGGGTGGAACAAGAAATGGAGGTGAGAGGGTGGAACAAGAAATGGAGGCGAAGAGGTGGAACAAGAAATGGAGGTGGAGAGGGTGGAAAAAGAAATGGAGGTGAGAGGGTGGAACAAGAAATGAAGGTGGAGAGGGTGGAACACGAAATGGAGGTGGAGAGGGTGGAACAAGAAATGGAGGTGGAGAGGGTGGAACACGAAATGGAGGTTGAGAGGGTGGAACAAGAAATGGAGGTGGATAGGGTGGAACAAGAAATGGAGATGGAGAGGGTGGAACAAGAAATGATGGTGGAGAGGGTGGAACACGAAATGAAGGTGGAGAGGGTGGAACACGAAATGGAGGTGGAGAGGGTGGAACACGAAATGGAGGTTGAGAGGGTGGAACAAGAAATGGAGGTGGATAGGGTGAACAAGAAATGGAGGTGGAGAGGATGGAACAAGAAATGGAGGTGAGAGGGTGGAACACGAAATGAAGGTGGAGAGGGTGGAACACGAAATGAGGTGGAGAGGATGGAACACGAAATGGAGGTTGAGAGGGTGGAACAAGAAATGGAGGTGGATAGGTTGGAACAAGAAATGGAAGTGGAGAGGATGGAACAAGAAATGGAGGTGGAGAGGGTAGAACAAGAAATGAAGGTGAGAGGGTGGAACAAGAAGTGTAGGTGGAGAGGGTGGAACAACAAATGAAGGTTAGAGGGTGGAACAAGAAATGGAGGTGAGAGGGTGGAACAAGAAATGGAGGTGAGAGGGTGGAACAAGAAATGGAGGCGAAGAGGGTGGAACAAGAAATGGAGATGGAGAGGGTGGAACAAGAAATGGAGGTGGAGAGGGTGAACAAGAAATGGAGGTGAGAGGGTGGAACAACAAATGAAGGTGAGAGGGTGGAACAAGAAATGGAGGTGAGAGGGTGGAACAACAAATGAAGGTGAGAGGGTGGAACAAGAAATGAAGGTGAGAGGGTGGAACAAGAAATGAAGGTGAGAGGGTGGAACAAGAAATGGAGGTGGAGAGGGTGGAACAACAAATGAAGGTGAGAGGGTGGAACAAGAAATGAAGGTGAGAGGGTGGAACAAGAAATGGAGGTGGAGAGGGTGGAACAACAAATGAAGGTGAGAGGGTGGAACAAGAAATGGAGGTGGAGAGGGTGGAACAACAAATGAAGGTGAGAGGGTGGAACAAGAAATGGAGGTGAGAGGGTGGAACAACAAATGAAGGTGAGAGGGTGGAACAAGAAATGAAGGTGAGAGGGTGGAACAAGAAATGAAGGTGAGAGGGTGGAACAACAAATGAAGGTGAGAGGGTGGAACAACAAATGAAGGTGAGAGGGTGGAACAAGAAATGAAGGTGAGAGGGTGGAACAAGAAATGGAGGTGGAGAGGGTGGAACAACAAATGAAGGTGAGAGGGTGGAACAAGAAATGGAGGCGAAGAGGGTGGAACAAGAAATGGAGGTGAGAGGGTGGAACAAGAAATGGAGGTGGAGAGGGTGGAACAACAAATGAAGGTGAGAGGATGGAACAACAAATGAAGGTGAGAGGATGGAACAACAAATGAAGGTGAGAGGGTGGAACAAGAAATGGAGGTGGAGAGGATGGAACAACAAATGAAGGTGAGAGGGTGAACAAGAAATGGAGGTGGAGAGGGTGGAACAACAAATGAAGGTGAGAGGGTGGAACAAGAAATGGAGGCGAAGAGGGTGGAACAAGAAATGGAGGTGAGAGGGTGGAACAAGAAATGGAGGTGAGAGGGTGGAACAAGAAATGGAGGTGGAGAGGGTGGAACAAGAAATGAAGGTGAGAGGGTGGAACAAGAAATGGAGGTGGAGAGGGTGGAACAAGAAATGGAGGTGGAGAGGATGGAACAAGAAATGGAGGTGGAGAGGGTGGAACAAGAAATGGAGGTGGAGAGGGTGGAACAAGAAATGGAGGTGGAGAGGGTGGAACAAGAAATGGAGGTGAGAGGGTGGAACAAGAAATGGAGGTGAGAGGGTGGAATGAGAAATGAAGGTGGAGAGGGTGGAACAAGAAATGGAGGTGGAGAGGGTGGAACAAGAAATGGAGGTGAGAGAGTGGAACAAGAAATGGAGGTGGAGAGGGTGGAACAAGAAATGGAGGTGAAGAGGGTGGAACAAGAAATGGAGGTGGAGAGGGTGGAACAACAAATGAAGGTGAGAGGATGGAACAACAAATGAAGGTGAGAGGGTGGAACAAGAAATGGAGGTGGAGAGGGTGGAACAAGAAATGGAGGTGAAGAGGGTGGAACAAGAAATGGAGGTGAGAGGGTGGAACAAGAAATGGAGGTGGAGAGGGTGGAACAAGAAATGGAGGTGGAGAGGGTGGAACAACAAATGAAGGTGAGAGGATGGAACAACAAATGAAGGTGAGAGGGTGGAACAAGAAATGGAGGTGGAGAGGGTGGAACAAGAAATGGAGGTGAAGAGGGTGGAACAAGAAATGGAGGTGGAGAGGATGGAACAAGAAATGGAGGTGGAGAGGGTGGAACAAGAAATGGAGGTGGAGAGGGTGGAACAAGAAATGGAGGTGGAGAGGGTGGAACAACAAATGAAGGTGAGAGGGTGGAACAAGAAATGGAGGTGAGAGGGTGGAACAAGAAATGGAGGTGGAGAGGGTGGAACAACAAATGAAGGTGAGAGGGTGGAACACGAAATGAAGGTGAGAGGGTGGAACAAGAAATGGAGGTGGAGAGGATGGAACAACAAATGAAGGTGAGAGGGTGGAACAAGAAATGGAGGTGGAGAGGATGGAACAACAAATGAAGGTGAGAGGGTGGAACAAGAAATGGAGGTGGAGAGGATGGAACAACAATGAAGGTGAGAGGGTGGAACAAGAAATGGAGGTGGAGAGGGTGGAACAACAAATGAAGGTGAGAGGGTGGAACAAGAAATGGAGGCGAAGAGGGTGGAACAAGAAATGGAGGTGAGAGGGTGGAACAAGAAATGGAGGTGAGAGGGTGGAACAAGAAATGGAGGTGGAGAGGGTGGAACAAGAAATGAAGGTGAGAGGGTGGAACAAGAAATGTAGGTGGAGAGGGTGGAACAACAAATGAAGGTGAGAGGGTGGAACAAGAAATGTAGGTGGAGAGGTGGAACAACAAATGAAGGTGAGAGGGTGGAACAAGAAATGGAGGTGAAAGGGTGGAACAAGAAATGGAGGTGAGAGGGTGGAACAAGAAATGGAGGCGAAGAGGGTGGAACAAGAAATGGAGGTGGAGAGGGTGGAGAAAGAAATGGAGGTGAGAGGGTGGAACAAGAATGAAGGTGAGAGGGTGGAACAAGAAATGGAGGTGGAGAGGGTGGAACGAGAAATGGAGGTGGAGAGGGTGGAACAAGAAATGGAGGTGAGAGGGTGGAACAAGAAATGGAGGTGAGAGGGTGGAACAAGAATGGAGGTGAGAGGTGGAACAAGAAATGGAGGTGAGAGGGTGGACAAGAAATGGAGGTGAGAGGGTGGAACAAGAAATGGAGGTGGAGAGGGTGGAACGAGAAATGGAGGTGGAGAGGGTGGAACACGAAATGAAGGTGAGAGGGTGGAACAAGAAATGGAGGTGAAGAGGATGGAACAAGAGATGATGGTGGAGAGGGTGGAACACGAAATGAAGGTGGAGAGGGTGGAACAAGAAATGGAGGTGAAGAGGGTGAACAAGAAATGGAGGGGAGAGGGTGGAACGAGAAATGGAGGTGGAGAGGGTGGAACACGAAATGAAGGTGAGAGGTGGAACAAGAAATGGAGGTGGAGAGGGTGGAACACGAAATGAAGGTGAGAGGGTGGAACAAGAAATGGAGGTGGAGAGGGTGGAACAAGAAATGATGGTGGAGAGGGTGGAACACGAAATGAAGGTGGAGAGGGTGGAACACGAAATGGAGGTTGAGAGGGTGGAACAAGAAATGGAGGTGGATAGGTTGGAACAAGAAATGGAGGTGGAGAGGATGGAACAAGAAATGGAGGTGGAGAGGGTGGAACAAGAAATGAAGGTGAGAGGGTGGAACACGAAATGAAGGTGGAGAGGGTGGAACACGAAATGGAGGTGGAGAGGATGGAACACGAAATGGAGGTTGAGAGGGTGGAACAAGAATGGAGGTGGAGATGATGGAACAAGAAATGGAGGTGGAGAGGGTGGAACAACAAATGAAGGTGAGAGGGTGGAACAAGAAATGGAGGTGAGAGGGTGGAACAAGAACTGGAGGTGAGAGGGTGGAACAAGAAATGGAGGTGAAGAGGGTGGAACAAGAAATGGAGGTGAGAGGGTGGAACAAGAAATGGAGGTGGAGAGGGTGGAACAACAAATGAAGGTGAGAGGGTGGAACAACAAATGAAGGTGAGAGGGTGGAACAAGAAATGGAGGTGGAGAGGGTGGAACAAGAAATGGAGGTGGAGAGGGTGGAACAAGAAATGGAGGTGAGAGGGTGGAACAAGAAATGGAGGTGAGAGGGTGGAACAAGAAATGGAGGTGGAGAGGGTGGAACAAGAAATGGAGGTGGAGAGGGTGGAACAACAAATGAAGGTGAGAGGATGGAACAACAAATGAAGGTGAGAGGGTGGACAAGAAATGGAGGTGGAGAGGGTGGAACAAGAAATGGAGGTGAAGAGGGTGGAACAAGAAATGGAGGTGGAGAGGATGGAACAAGATGGAGGTGGAGAGGGTGGAACAAGAAATGGAGGTGGAGAGGGTGGAACAAGAAATGGAGGTGGAGAGGGTGGAACAACAAATGAAGGTGAGAGGGTGGAACAAGAAATGGAGGTGAGAGGGTGGAACAAGAAATGGAGGTGGAGAGGGTGGAACAACAAATGAAGGTGAGAGGTGGAACACGAAATGAAGGTGAGAGGGTGGACAAGAAATGGAGGTGGAGAGGATGGAACAACAAATGAAGGTGAGAGGGTGGAACAAGAAATGGAGGTGGAGAGGATGGAACAACAAATGAAGGTGAGAGGGTGGAACAAGAAATGGAGGTGGAGAGGATGGAACAAGAAATGAAGGTGAGAGGGTGGAACAAGAAATGAAGGTGAGAGGGTGGAACAAGAAATGGAGGTGGAGAGGGTGGAACAACAATGAAGGTGAGAGGGTGGAACAAGAAATGAAGGTGAGAGGGTGGAACAAGAAATGGAGGTGGAGAGGGTGGAACAACAAATGAAGGTGAGAGGGTGGAACAAGAAATGGAGGTGGAGAGGGTGGAACAACAAATGAAGGTGAGAGGGTGGAACAAGAAATGGAGGTGAGAGGGTGGAACAACAAATGAAGGTGAGAGGGTGGAACAAGAAATGAAGGTGAGAGGGTGGAACAAGAAATGAAGGTGAGAGGGTGGAACAACAAATGAAGGTGAGAGGTGGAACAACAAATGAAGGTGAGAGGGTGGAACAAGAAATGAAGGTGAGAGGGTGGAACAAGAAATGGAGGTGGAGAGGGTGGAACAACAAATGAAGGTGAGAGGGTGGAACAAGAAATGGAGGCGAAGAGGGGTGGAACAAGAAATGGAGGTGAGAGGGTGGAACAAGAAATGGAGGTGGAGAGGGTGGAACAACAAATGAAGGTGAGAGGATGGAACAACAAATGAAGGTGAGAGGATGGAACAACAATGAAGGTGAGAGGGTGGAACAAGAAATGGAGGTGGAGAGGATGGAACAACAAATGAAGGTGAGAGGGTGGAACAAGAAATGGAGGTGGAGAGGGTGGAACAACAAATGAAGGTGAGAGGGTGGAACAAGAAATGGAGGCGAAGAGGGTGGAACAAGAAATGGAGGTGAGAGGGTGGAACAAGAAATGGAGGTGAGAGGGTGGAACAAGAAATGGAGGTGGAGAGGGTGGAACAAGAAATGAAGGTGAGAGGGTGGAACAAGAAATGGAGGTGGAGAGGGTGGAACAGAAATGGAGGTGGAGAGGATGGAACAAGAAATGGAGGTGGAGAGGGTGGAACAAGAAATGGAGGTGGAGAGGGTGGAACAAGAAATGGAGGTGGAGAGGGTGGAACAAGAAATGGAGGTGAGAGGGTGGAACAAGAAATGGAGGTGAGAGGGTGGAATGAGAAATGAAGGTGGAGAGGGTGGAACAAGAAATGGAGGTGGAGAGGGTGGAACAAGAAATGGAGGTGAGAGAGTGGAACAAGAAATGGAGGTGGAGAGGGTGGAACAAGAAATGGAGGTGAAGAGGGTGGAACAAGAAATGGAGGTGGAGAGGGTGGAACAACAAATGAAGGTGAGAGGATGGAACAACAATGAAGGTGAGAGGGTGGAACAAGAAATGGAGGTGGAGAGGGTGGAACAAGAAATGGAGGTGAAGAGGGTGGAACAAGAAATGGAGGTGAGAGGGTGGAACAAGAAATGGAGGTGGAGAGGGTGGAACAAGAAATGGAGGTGGAGAGGGTGGAACAACAAATGAAGGTGAGAGGATGGAACAACAAATGAAGGTGAGAGGGTGGAACAAGAAATGGAGGTGGAGAGGGTGGAACAAGAAATTAGGTGAAGAGGGTGGAACAAGAAATGGAGGTGGAGAGGATGGAACAAGAAATGGAGGTGGAGAGGGTGGAACAAGAAATGGAGGTGGAGAGGGTGGAACAAGAAATGGAGGTGGAGAGGGTGGAACAACAAATGAAGGTGAGAGGGTGGAACAAGAAATGGAGGTGAGAGGGTGGAACAAGAAATGGAGGTGGAGAGGGTGGAACAACAAATGAAGGTGAGAGGGTGGAACACGAAATGAAGGTGAGAGGGTGGAACAAGAAATGGAGGTGGAGAGGATGGAACAACAAATGAAGGTGAGAGGGTGGAACAAGAAATGGAGGTGGAGAGGATGGAACAACAAATGAAGGTGAGAGGGTGGAACAAGAAATGGAGGTGGAGAGGATGGAACAACAAATGAAGGTGAGAGGGTGGAACAAGAAATGGAGGTGGAGAGGGTGGAACAACAAATGAAGGTGAGAGGGTGGAACAAGAAATGGAGGCGAAGAGGGTGGAACAAGAAATGGAGGTGAGAGGGTGGAACAAGAAATGGAGGTGAGAGGGTGGAACAAGAATGGAGGTGGAGAGGGTGGAACAAGAAATGAAGGTGAGAGGGTGAACAAGAAATGTAGGTGGAGAGGGTGGAACAACAAATGAAGGTGAGAGGGTGGAACAAGAAATGTAGGTGGAGAGGGTGGAACAACAAATGAAGGTGAGAGGGTGGAACAAGAAATGGAGGTGAAAGGGTGGAACAAGAAATGGAGGTGAGAGGGTGGAACAAGAAATGGAGGCGAAGAGGGTGGAACAAGAAATGGAGGTGGAGAGGGTGGAGAAAAATGGAGGTGAGAGGTGGAACAAGAAATGAAGGTGAGAGGGTGGAACAAGAAATGGAGGTGGAGAGGGTGGAACGAGAAATGGAGGTGGAGAGGGTGGAACAAGAAATGGAGGTGAGAGGGTGGAACAAGAAATGGAGGTGAGAGGGTGGAACAAGAAATGGAGGTGAGAGGGTGGAACAAGAAATGGAGGTGAAGGGTGGAACAAGAAATGGAGGTGAGAGGGTGGAACAAGAAATGGAGGTGGAGAGGGTGGAACGAGAAATGGAGGTGGAGAGGGTGGAACACGAAATGAAGGTGAGAGGGTGGAACAAGAAATGGAGGTGAAGAGGATGGAACAAGAGATGATGGTGGAGAGGGTGGAACACGAAATGAAGGTGGAGAGGGTGGAACAAGAAATGGAGGTGAAGAGGGTGGAACAAGAAATGGAGGTGGAGAGGGTGGAACGAGAAATGGAGGTGGAGAGGGTGGAACACGAAATGAAGGTGAGAGGGTGGAACAAGAAATGGAGGTGGAGAGGGTGGAACACGAAATGAAGGTGAGAGGGTGGAACAAGAAATGGAGGTGGAGAGGGTGGAACAAGAAATGATGGTGGAGAGGGTGGAACACGAAATGAAGGTGGAGAGGGTGGAACACGAAATGGAGGTTGAGAGGGTGGAACAAGAAATGGAGGTGGATAGGTTGGAACAAGAAATGGAGGTGGAGAGGATGGAACAAGAAATGGAGGTGGAGAGGGTGGAACAAGAAATGAAGGTGAGAGGGTGGAACACGAAATGAAGGTGGAGAGGGTGGAACACGAAATGGAGGTGGAGAGGATGGAACACGAAATGGAGGTTGAGAGGGTGGAACAAGAAATGGAGGTGGAGATGATGGAACAAGAAATGGAGGTGGAGAGGGTGGAACAACAAATGAAGGTGAGAGGGTGGAACAAGAAATGGAGGTGAGAGGGTGGAACAAGAACTGGAGGTGAGAGGGTGGAACAAGAAATGGAGGTGAAGAGGGTGGAACAAGAAATGGAGGTGAGAGGGTGGAACAAGAAATGGAGGTGGAGAGGGTGGAACAACAAATGAAGGTGAGAGGGTGGAACAACAAATGAAGGTGAGAGGGTGGAACAAGAAATGGAGGTGGAGAGGGTGGAACAAGAAATGGAGGTGGAGAGGGTGGAACAAGAAATGGAGGTGAAGAGGGTGGAACAAGAAATGGAGGTGAGAGGGTGGAACAAGAAATGGAGGTGGAGAGGGTGGAACAAGAAATGGAGGTGGAGAGGGTGGAACAACAAATGAAGGTGAGAGGATGGAACAACAAATGAAGGTGAGAGGGTGGAACAAGAAATGGAGGTGGAGAGGGTGGAACAAGAAATGGAGGTGAAGAGGGTGGAACAAGAAATGGAGGTGGAGAGGATGGAACAAGAAATGGAGGTGGAGAGGGTGGAACAAGAAATGGAGGTGAGAGGGTGGAACAAGAAATGGAGGTGGAGAGGGTGGAACAACAAATGAAGGTGAGAGGGTGGAACAAGAAATGGAGGTGAGAGGGTGGAACAAGAAATGGAGGTGGAGAGGGTGGAACAACAAATGAAGGTGAGAGGGTGGAACACGAAATGAAGGTGAGAGGGTGGAACAAGAAATGGAGGTGGAGAGGATGGAACAACAAATGAAGGTGAGAGGGTGGAACAAGAAATGGAGGTGGAGAGGATGGAACAACAAATGAAGGTGAGAGGGTGGAACAAGAAATGGAGGTGGAGAGGATGGAACAACAAATGAAGGTGAGAGGGTGGAACAAGAAATGGAGGTGGAGAGGGTGGAACAACAAATGAAGGTGAGAGGGTGGAACAAGAAATGGAGGCGAAGAGGGTGGAACAAGAAATGGAGGTGAGAGGGTGGAACAAGAAATGGAGGTGAGAGGGTGGAACAAGAAATGGAGGTGGAGAGGGTGGAACAAGAAATGAAGGTGAGAGGGTGGAACAAGAAATGTAGGTGGAGAGGGTGGAACAACAAATGAAGGTGAGAGGGTGGAACAAGAAATGTAGGTGGAGAGGGTGGAACAACAAATGAAGGTGAGAGGGTGGAACAAGAAATGGAGGTGAAAGGGTGGAACAAGAAATGGAGGTGAGAGGGTGGAACAAGAAATGGAGGCGAAGAGGGTGGAACAAGAAATGGAGGTGGAGAGGGTGGAGAAAGAAATGGAGGTGAGAGGGTGGAACAAGAAATGAAGGTGAGAGGGTGGAACAAGAAATGGAGGTGGAGAGGGTGGAACGAGAAATGGAGGTGGAGAGGGTGGAACAAGAAATGGAGGTGAGAGGGTGGAACAAGAAATGGAGGTGAGAGGGTGGAACAAGAAATGGAGGTGAGAGGGTGGAACAAGAAATGGAGGTGAGAGGGTGGAACAAGAAATGGAGGTGAGAGGGTGGAACAAGAAATGGAGGTGGAGAGGGTGGAACGAGAAATGGAGGTGGAGAGGGTGGAACACGAAATGAAGGTGAGAGGGTGGAACAAGAAATGGAGGTGAAGAGGATGGAACAAGAGATGATGGTGGAGAGGGTGGAACACGAAATGAAGGTGGAGAGGGTGGAACAAGAAATGGAGGTGAAGAGGGTGGAACAAGAAATGGAGGTGGAGAGGGTGGAACGAGAAATGGAGGTGGAGAGGGTGGAACACGAAATGAAGGTGAGAGGTGGAACAAGAAATGGAGGTGGAGAGGGTGGAACACGAAATGAAGGTGAGAGGGTGGAACAAGAAATGGAGGTGGAGAGGGTGGAACAAGAATGATGGTGGAGAGGGTGGAACACGAAATGAAGGTGGAGAGGGTGGAACACGAAATGGAGGTTGAGAGGGTGGAACAAGAAATGGAGGTGGATAGGTTGGAACAAGAATGGAGGTGGAGAGGATGGAACAAGAAATGGAGGTGGAGAGGGTGGAACAAGAAATGAAGGTGAGAGGGTGGAACACGAAATGAAGGTGGAGAGGGTGGAACACGAAATGGAGGTGGAGAGGATGGAACACGAAATGGAGGTTGAGAGGGTGGAACAAGAAATGAGGTGGAGATGATGGAACAAGAAATGGAGGTGGAGAGGATGGAACAGGAAATGGAGGTGGAGAGGGTGGAACAAGAAATGGAGGTGGAGAGGGTGGAACAAGAAATGGAGGTGGAGAGGGTGGAACAACAAATGAAGGTGAGAGGGTGGAACAAGAAATGGAGGTGAGAGGGTGGAACAAGAAATGGAGGTGGAGAGGGTGGAACAACAAATGAAGGTGAGAGGGTGGAACAACAAATGAAGGTGAGAGGGTGGAACAAGAAATGGAGGTGGAGAGGGTGGAACAAGAAATGGAGGTGGAGAGGGTGGAACAACAAATGAAGGTGAGAGGGTGGAACAAGAAATGGAGGTGAGAGGGTGGAACAAGAAATGGAGGTGGAGAGGGTGGAAAAAGAATGGAGGTGGAGAGGGTGGAACAAGAAATGGAGGTGGAGAGGGTGGAACAAGAATGGAGGTGGAGAGGGTGGAACAACAAATGAAGGTGAGAGGGTGAACAAGAAATGGAGGTGAGAGGGTAGAACAAGAAATGGAGGTGAGAGGGTGGAACAAGAAATGGAGGTGGAGAGGGTGGAACAAGAAATGGAGGTGAGAGGGTGGAACAAGAAATGGAGGTGGAGAGGGTGGAACAAGAAATGGAGGTGGAGAGGGTGGAACAAGAAATGGAGGTGGAGAGGGTGGAACAACAAATGAAGGTGAGAGGGTGGAACAAGAAATGGAGGTGAGAGGGTAGAACAAGAAATGGAGGTGAGAGGGTGGAACAAGAAATGGAGGTGGAGAGGGTGGAACAAGAAATGGAGGTGAGAGGGTGGAACAAGAAATGGAGGTGGAGAGGGTAGAACAAGAAATGAAGGTGAGAGGGTGGAACAAGAAATGTAGGTGGAGAGGGTGGAACAACAAATGAAGGTGAGAGGGTGGAACAAGAAATGTAGGTGGAGAGGGTGGAACAACAAATGAAGGTGAGAGGGTGGAACAAGAAATGGAGGTGAGAGGGTGGAACAAGAAATGGAGGTGAGAGGGTGGAACAAGAAATGGAGGCGAAGAGGGTGGAACAAGAAATGGAGGTGGAGAGGGTGAGAAAGAAATGGAGGTGAGAGGGTGGAACAAGAAATGAAGGTGGAGAGGGTGGAACAAGAAATGGAGGTGGAGAGGGTGGAACGAGAAATGGAGATGGAGAGGGTGGAACAAGAAATGAAGGTGGAGAGGGTGGAACAAGAAATGGAGGTGGAGAGGGTGGAACAACAAATGAAGGTGAGAGGGTGGAACAAGAAATGAAGGTGAGAGGGTGGAACAAGAAATGGAGGTGGAGAGGGTGGAACAACAAATGAAGGTGAGAGGGTGGAACAAGAAATGGAGGTGGAGAGGGTGAACAACAAATGAAGGTGAGAGGGTGGAACAAGAAATGGAGGTGAGAGGGTGGAACAAGAAATGGAGGTGAAGAGGGTGGAACAAGAAATGGAGGTGAGAGGGTGGAACAAGAAATGGAGATGAGAGGGTGGAACAAGAAATGGAGGTGAGAGGGTGGAACAAGAAATGGAGGTGAGAGGGTGGAACAAGAAATGGAGATGAGAGGGTGGAACAAGAAATGGAGGTGGAGAGGATGGAACAAGAAATGGAGGTGAGAGGGTGGAACAAGAAATGGAGGTGAGAGGGTGGAACAAGAAATGGAGGTGGAGAGGGTGGAACAAGAAATGGAGGTGAAGAGGTGGAACAAGAAATGGAGGTGAGAGGGTGGAACAAGAAATGGAGATGAGAGGGTGGAACAAGAAATGGAGGTGGAGAGGGTGGAACAAGAAATGGAGGTGAGAGGGTGGAACAAGAAATGGAGATGAGAGGGTGGAACAAGAAATGGAGGTGAAGAGGATGGAACAAGAAATGATGGTGGAGAGGGTGAACAAGAAATGAAGGTGAGAGGGTGGAACAAGAAATGGAAGTGGAGAGGGTAGAACAAGAAATGAAGTGAGAGGGTGGAACAAGAAGTGTAGGTGGAGAGGGTGGAACAACAAATGAAGGTGAGAGGGTGGAACAAGAAATGGAGGTGAGAGGATGGAACAAGAAATGGAGGTGGAGAGGATGGAACACGAAATGGAGGTGAAGAATAATGAGAGGTCTGATCTACTTCCTTCATGTGCTCCAGCGAGACACGCGATCAGTAACTTTACACAAAAATGTAAATACTTCCATAAAAATGTATATATATTCAGAACTATGAAAACATTATCACTGTATTATTAAGAAATTGAACAAAGATGGTACTGAATACGATGACAGTGGAAGTGTAACTCGAAATACATAGAGGATATTACACGGTGGCGCGAAGATATGAGTTTTATTTTCGAGTGGCAAGAACAATATTTTACGAATGAGCGCAGCGAATGAGTAAAATATTGTTTTTGACACGAGAAAATAAAACTCATATCTTCAAGCCACCGTGTAATTTTCTTTTTATTATATAGATAAACCAGAAAAAAATATTCCAATTGATTTCCAAGCACTTTTGTTTTGACCGATATCCTCACTAGTGAGGATATGGAAAATATGTCACTCAGGACCCGGATGTAGCTTCGTATGAGATCTACGAGTGGCGTATTTCCCAGTAAAACACTCGTGTCTATATAATAAACATGGATACTCACTTAGGTCAGGGACTGTGAATACAACCTACGAATACCGAATAAAATCGCTTGTGTGACTTTGTATCATATAGATTATGGTAATTAATGTTGCTTAATATTGCTGACACGTTGCTATAATTCAGTACCAACTGCAATGGCAATAAAATGCGTACATTTGTTCCATACAGCATGATCTCCTGTTCCAGCCCCACGGTAGTTGTGGTAAGGGAGGTTGTTAGGTAGCCCGTCAGGATAGAAGTTAAACACAATCCAATAATCGTCCACCAAAAGGCCACCACACGGCCCACGTTACTGATCGGAAATCGATCACCATACCTACATCAAAAAGGAAAGCAGATCGGATTTGAAATGACCGCCGAAAATATCAAAAAGTATAAGCTAAACTTAGTCAGCGTCCCCATTGGTCGAGAACAAAGTATTTCATTTTTCAGGCAATCAAGTTTCGAACTAAATCAAAACGCGCCATTGCTCACGTCATGAGCAAAGTTTGAATTACCTCGCCTCTTCCTGATTGGTTTGTTGTTGAATGGCTTCTACTCCTGATTGGCTAGTGATTTTGTATTTTTTTGCGTTTAGTTTTCGATAGTCATCTTAAATCTCCTCTAATAACAGTAAAGAATTCGCGTAACCAAGACAACATTGGCTCATTACCGCCAGAAATATTTCTGAGCCATTTCATTAAAGATTTTCCATTAGAGCTCCTTTCTTATTGTACAATAGAGTGGATTTTAGAAAAGTGTCGAAAACTAAACGCAAAGTTAATACACTTAGCCATTCAACAACCAACCAATCAGGGGACGAAACCCATTCACAACCAATCAATCAGGGGACGAAGTTAATACACTTAGCCAGTCAGAAACGAAAACCATTCAACAACAAACCAATCAGGGTACGAAGTAAGTACACTTAGCCAATCAGAAACGCAACCCATCCAACAACCAACCAATCAGGTGACGAAGTAAGTACACTTAGCCAATCATAAACGAAAGCCATTCAACAACAAACCAATCAGGGGACGAAGTAAATACACTTGGCCAATCAGAAACGAAACCCATTCAACAACCAACCAATCAGGGGAAAAAGTAAATACACTTAGCAAGTCAGATATGAAAGCCATCCAACAGCAAACCAATCAGGGGACGAAGTTAATACACTTGGCAAATCAGAAACGGAACCCATCCAACAACCAACCAATCAGGGGACGAAGTAAATACACTTAGCCAGTCAGAAACGGAACCCATTCAACAACAAACCAATCAGGGGATGAAGTTAATACACTTGGCCAATCAGAAACGAAACCCATTCAACAACCAACCAATCAGAGGGCGTTAAGTGACCAATGAAACGCGTCAACTGTGTTCTTGTTTTTTATCGCATTCTAATTGGCTGACTAAACAATGTCCCAAGACCAAAACACGCAAAATACCAAAACCTGATATAATTTCGACAATCGTTTGCAATCCGCTCTCTAAAAGTTAAATAGAATGTCGAAGTGAAATCTGTAGGAACACTTCTATTCGACAAAACGCTGGTTTACGTGAGGGAATTACATTATAGAAAGAATCCAAGAATGGATTATTGAAAACCACTTCTCTGCTCAAATGTACGAGTTCTAATATTTACCCAACGGTTGTCATGGTGACGAAACTGAACCAGAATCCTTCCCATACTCCTTTGCCAACGTCGTCGGAAACTGTTGCTTGTTGTTGTTCTTTTCCTGGTTACATAATAAACAAAACTTAGCAAGAGAAAACAAGACTCTGTAGCAGTCAGCGCGCGAAATTTCTTATAGTCATTTAGTAATTACACAGGGAATTTCTGCAGAAACCCATCCATGGAAAAGCGGAATTTCCCAAGGCACAAGCATGGGAAGTGTTCGGAATTCACATGGATACCCAAGGGAAATTTGAACACTTCCTATTCTTCTACCATGGGAAATTCATCTTTCCCCATGGCTGGCTTTCTACAGAAATTCCCTGTGTTATACTCAAATTCAATAGTGATCTCTTACCATGAACCACATAATGGAACCGATAATGTAGGCCATTAGCGCAATGAGAGCCAACATGGGCCACGAACCGAACAACGTGGAGCTCAGACTCTGCGTTTGGGCGGCACCAATGTTCTGTTCCGGAACGATAACGCGATCCCAGGAGATTCAACTAGAGCGATGTACACGTATTTATTCATATACCTAGTTTCGTCTTTACGCCCGCTTATAGGGAAAGAAATATCTGTGAGATCATCAATGTCTTCTATAACTGCTAGCTGGGTCTTCTTCTGCGCAGGTTGGCCTTGTCCTGTGTTGTTGAACTGGACAATAGTATCATTATGACCGTTCACGCAGACACCACAGGCTGCCCGGATCATCTGTTTGACGAGAGGACCGAAGATCCCCGCTGGTTGGCTCAGTGAGTTGGTCATGAGGTATGGAGGGATCTCCCACCAACTCGTCTGGAGGTATTTGGGACACCGGCAAGTTTCTGAGAAAATAAGTCACAAAAATCTCAGAAGTTTCTAAAGATCCCTTACATTCCTTCAACGTTCCTAGAATGAGGCTTTATCACTGACCAACCTAGAATCATTATACGCCAGCGCAAACACAATGCATGCCAGAGTTTAGTGTTTAAGGCCAACCTCGTCCCCATGGTCTTCTCGGTCGTTTTCAAAATGGAGAAGACCCTGGGTGAGTCACATGACCGTTTCGAAACAAAGGGCAACCTCGTTCCCATGGATAGATAGATAGATAGATAGCTTTATTTCAAAATCATATGGCAGCCCTCTAAGGCTGAATTGCATGATGTTACAATATATTAATAATACAATTAAAAATTGTAAAATATATATTCCATGTCCTCAAACAGTGGTCATGTGACTCAGCGTCCCCCAGGGTCTTGTGCTCGACCAACCGCTATCTTGAAAATTACCCACAAGACCCTCTGGGGACGAGGTTGTTTAAGGCCAGGATGAGTGGTCAACTTATCCTTATCCCGATTATAGACAACCCTCACGAATGTGGCCTCTGTTCTCGGGCTCAGACCGCCCAGCTTGTTTAAGTCCGAACGAACAGGCTGGACACGTTTTCTACGTCTCGAATCTTGCCCCTGGTCAATAGATGAACGGGCTCTGCGTACGAGATTGGTGCCTTTGTAAGGCACGTCCTTCCCATAATGTACTGCTTCGCCGGAATTTTTTATACCATTAAAATTCAGAGACCTTACAAAAGAGCTTTATTTTTTGTCAGTTTAGCGCGTTTTTCCGTATAAACGCAAGAAAGGGCATAAAGTCAGAGTTTTTGATGCAATGAATCAGGTAAGTAAGAACAAAGCAAAAGTGGGCAGGCGAGTCGACCCTTTAATGATGAAATCTTACTTCCGTTTCTGGTTGCAAAGTCACCTACGCCAATAGCTGTTCGGCCGCTAACTTGAACTGGTACACGGTGGAGGACTGAAGGTCGGTCAGTGTCCATTCAGAAGTGCCTAGCGGGAAGTCCAACGCCACGGAGACTACGCCTTTTACCAAGGGCACGATCTGCTTGTACTCTAGCCTGTAGCCTGTGATGATTCCATTCTGATCGGCCGTAGGGACTGTTCCCCAGGTTATCTTGATCACTTTCGTGTTGAGCATGTCTTGAACGATGATGTCCGATGGAGGAGCACTCGGAACTAATAAAGGAAGTCAAACAAATTGGACACTTATAGGGTTGTAAAATAAGGTCACCACTGAACAGAGACAATAAACTCTTTTTTTAGCATCTCTTTGAGCACGTCTTTAACGATCGTGTTAGATCGAGGGGCACTCGATACTAAGGAGAAAATGAACCAATTAATTATGCATATCAAGAAATTGCTGTCATTATTTAACAATCTGCGCGGGTTGCCTGTGTGTTCCCAAACTCTTCACGTTTCAACGTACCATCTTCGTCCGTTCGTACAAGCACTCCTGCATTTGATGGACCGACACCAGTTACAGTGAGGCCGACAACACGGATGTTGTACCAAGTGAACTTCTTTAGCTTTTTCACCACAATCCAGTTTACCCAGCTGAAAGGAAACAAATATACAGTGAGTTTGGACATAGAGGATTCAAAGGATGCCCCCCTCGCCACAACTACATGGGCTGAACGTTGAGCGTGGCATAGACAGTGCACAATCTTTTGGTTCATGCTCATATAGTAATATTCAGTTCTGATTGCACACTGAATTTTACTGGCTGAATTTTAGTACCTATGTACCGTGGACGTTGTACAAACAAAGGATTCCTCTGACAAAGTAGGGGTGGCGAATGGTCAATGCGAGAATTCCGAGAACGCGAGAATGCCGCTTTCAAAATCCGAGATCGAGAACTCGATTTGAGATTCGCCATATAAACACAACGAACTGGAAAATCCGAGATCCGAGACGACCTGAAAAAAAATCCGAGATCCGAGAACGGCAAATTTAAAAATACGAGAATTCGAGAACGCCTAAAATTTCGCGAGAAAACAGTTTTTTTGAAGGACCATTTGCCACCCCTCAAAGTGGATGAAGAGATAATAACATGGCGTTAGGTTTCGTAAACATCCTACTCTATCAATTATGGGTTGGAGTGGTATCAAACAAGTTCAAAAATCAAAACGATTGGGAAAATTCAAAACAATGGTAGGTTCTAGATCTCTTTTCGTGGGTTACCTGTGAGTTGTTACTTGCTTCACTTCGCCTGTGTCACGCTCGGTGATGATGATTCTATGTGCAATAACGTCACCCTGTTCAGCGGTGAGCGGTTGAAGCGGGTCCCATTCCACCGTGATTCTGGTAGAGCTGAGTGCTACAGCTCGTATGCCAGGAAGTGCTTGAATAGGCGCTGTCAAAAATATATAAGGTAGGCGCTGTCAAAAATATATAAAAAGTAATTGTAAAGAGTATAGTCCCCAGTTAACAAAGGTAAATGGAGTTTGGGTTGCGGGGACGATGCATCTAAAACACATTATTTCAAGTGTTGTGGCTCACTACCCCGAAGGCAGAACACTAGAACTGTAGACGCTTGAAAGATATGACATTTAATACAAAATGTTTTAATATCGCGGAGGCCATGTATTTGAGTAAGGTAACTCGTCGCATAATCCAGTCTGCATAATCAGTCTTATCAGACCAGTAAATGAAGTCCACTCCCATAACACAAGATATGCTGCAAGATTAAACATTTACAGGCCAGCTTCAAGGACAAATTTGGTCTCTCGAGATTTAAAGCTTGCTCTTCAAGAATGTGGGAAAAAATTCCTGAAAATATCAAAGTTTGCTCATCCTTAAATGTTTTTTCGGACCCATTATACCCAGCATTTACTCTCTAATCAGACTTAGCTATCTAGTTTTTTTTTTGCACCAAACTATTATTACTTTTCCTATCTATTGTCATTCTTAATCCTATTCAGTTATTATAATTGCACACAATTTGAAACCTCGAATTAATATTTGAAACATAGATACTCTAAAACCTCATTTATTTCTGACGAGTCGTGGTGACCAACTCGAAAGCTTGTGCTACTTTGGCCACCATGCACAATTCCTTAATTCCTTTTCTATTTATTTCAAAATCTGAATTATTTTCCTTATTTATATGTGCTTTTAAACAATGTAAATTAACGAACATAACGAATGTGTGTAATAAAATTGAACTGAATTGAATTGGCTCAAAGGGCTTCTTTTGCAGTGTAAGTTGGTAGAGCACAGTAACGGTATCGTGGTCATGGGTTCGATTCCGTTGAAGTCGAAAATCCTTTTTTCAGGTCTTTAAAATTATAGCGATCGCTTCAATTGCTTCTAAACTGCAATGGTCATTTCCTTCCCATTCACACGCCGCAGTACCAACCACTCATTACACAAAACATAATGTATGATCTCTTCCCCTGCAAGGCCTTCCTAGCAAATAAACAGTGCATTGAGAGAATCGCTGGCTATACTTGGACATAGTGGACACGTGTAGCGGGCAAGATTGTAGCCGGACGTGTTCATGTTTCCCATTTAGCCACGCGAGAAACATTGTTGCACGCGACAAATTTTGTAGCCGGGACACAAAAACTATTTCTTCGCCAGACAAGACAAACTTTTGTGTGTGTGTGTGTGTTTTGGGTGTACACACCCGAAGGTGTGGACCACAGGGAGCACCAGCTCGCCACCGTGCTGGGGAATCGAACCCCACCTCTCCTTAATCTCGGCCTTCGATTTGGCCGCGGGAACGGTGTGGAAAGCTTGGATCACAAAGACAGACAAGAAGCATTTTATTTTGGGGAATCGAACCCCACCTCTCCTTAATCTCGGCCTTCGATTTGGCCGCGGGAACGGTGTGGAAAGCTTGGATCACAAAGACAGACAAGAAGCATTTTATTTTTCCGAGACACACGCGTGCAATGTTTTCTAGCTTAGCAACTCGGGAAACATGCGGGCCACAAATGTTGCGCGCTACATGTGTCGTCCTAGTTTTAGCTCTAGCTTTACCCATGATGGCGGTCTTGAACTGTTTCCCCGGTCCGACAATCCCATTCCCCTTGTCCGTGAAGGCCTGTACACGAAATCGGTACTCGGTGTCGGACGCTAAACCATCGACAACATACGACATGGTGCAGTTACGACATTCATCGACAGTCCACGCATTATTATCAAGCTTGCGGTAGTTGATTCGATATCCATGATCGGGCGCGAGCAGAAATGACGGCTCGACCAGGGGAACCCATAGCAGCTGGACAGAGTTGGGTGTCAGGCTTGTTATTGTGCTTATGGTAGGCGCTATGTTTGGAACTGGGAAAAAGAACAACAAAGCTAAGATTTAGAAAAGGCATTGGGAAGCACTGCTTACTTAATTTTGAAATGCAGAATTTCTCGTTTTCAAAGGTATACCTGAATCAGTTTTTACCAGAAAAAGCAGCGAGCATTGCGGTGCAGAATTCGCTTATTTTTACAGTTTTTATTCCAATCCCACACTTCTACTGGTCAAATAGACTACTTACAGCTAAAATCGATGTATCGCGATCCGCTTTTTCTTTTTTTTTGCTTAGGACTTTGCTGTTCCGCCAGTCAAATCTTATGAGCCAATCAGATTCTTGCCCTGTTTCGCCTAGTGCAGTCGCCTGGCTTTCCGTCGCGACGTTGTCTGGTTTTAGTTCAGACGGAAGCCAGTTGACTGCACTAGGCGAAACAGGGCAAGAGTTTCATTGGCTCAGATAGTTTGATTGACGGAGAGCAAAGTCAAAAATCAAAAGATAATTTGAGTTTTTTTTCAAAATGTGGTCGCAATGTAACGATTTTAGCGGTAAATCAGGGTAGTGCCACGCAATCAAATGAAGCTACTACCATACTGTAGCCTGAACTTTCAACGGTCCTTCCTCCCTGCACTTCAACACTCACTGCGGGAAACAAAACGGCTGAATGTCGTAAAGGTTGCCTGGCAACGCAGACAATCTTACCTTTGCTGGCAGAAATGGAAATCAGTGTCATGCGCATTGACCCAATAGTACGATTCACGTCCAACGACTCTTGTAAAAGAAGGAGCTCTCGATGGATAGCTGAGGTATACGCGATGTTAAAAGCCACGATTAAACTGCCCTCCCTAACAAATTAAATGGAAATCTATGTAGAAGAGTATAGAAAGTAAACCGAATAAGGAGACCATTCTTATAATGATTCACTGCAGGAAAACTTATATGTTCCCAAACGTGAGTACACTAGTCCGGGTATACATCATTTAACACAATCCGAAGTCAGGTTGGAATAAATAAGAAGGCATAACAGTGAACTGCTAGCAGCCCCTTCTTTGGCGTTCGTCAGGGCCTCATCGCGCTTCTCTGGGGGACGCGCCAACATAGGGGCCTGCTAGCAGTCTATCGACCAATCAGCGCGCAGAATGGGGCCTGCTAGCAGTCTATCGACCAATCAGCGCGCGGAATAGGGCCTGCTAGTAGTCTAAAGGACTCTGTTTTGTCCCGCCATTCTCTTCTGCGCAAAGTCTGCGCACGTGTTAGAACAAATAGGATAAACCGCATTAGACTAGACGAACTTTCGGAAAATCGTACTTCATTTTTAGTAAAAGCTGGTAACAAGTGCCATCTTATGCGAAATTTTACGCTAAATCCGAATTTTTTTGTTGCCAACGCAGATTTTGCATTTTAAGAGGTGAAATGACGTCATGATTGACAGCTGTCACACAAACCTCTACAATGAATTTTTCGCCGATTTTTCTTTTCAAATTTTAACGGCCAGTGAAATTCAAATGTATAAGTGGCAATGTGATATTAAAAAAATGTATCTATATTATGGGATAGGGTAGAACGTCATCCAAAATGGCGGATCCAAGATGGCCGCCGTGCCGCCATTTTGGATATCTGTTGATTGTTTGAGGCCATCACGTTCAAAGGCTAAACTTAAAAAAAAATAAAAGACAAAACTTAAACGATTTTGCAATACACAAAAAGTAGCAACTGACGATTATGGTGGAAAGACAATAATATATAGGCAAATATATGATTGTTGTTAGTGAATTTAGGTAGGAAGCGCAATCCACAAAATAATAGCAAGTTAGTCGTCCCTACTGTAAACGTTCTCACTATGACTATTGATTTCAAAGCCTATCACCGAGTCAAATACATCTACAACTATTGTTGTAAATGCATACAGAATATTCCTCTTACACACACAGAAATAATAATGATAAGAAAAAAGCAGGGATAAAGGGGGAAATCAATTTAGGCGTTGCTCCAGCCTTTTCCGAATTTTTTTTATAGCCTGGTGTAGCAACTTTGAACTTATAAGCAAAAGTAGCGAATGTAAGACTTTAATTTGTCCTCGGAGTAGCTTTCCTCTCTATGCTTGAAAGCCCTTTCCTATTCCAGCCCCTTTCTTGGGTTTCCACAAAACACTGACCCCCGGTCCATGGACTTCTCGCGGACCCCGGTCCATGGACCCCCTATTTTCATTGAGTAATTATGCCGCGAAGTCTTGAAATGTGTGGGTTACATAACACTCTTATGTAACAGCGTGTTGTTGAATTAAGGATACATTCCTTTGACAAGTCTTGTCTTATTTAAAGGAATCCTGACTTTGATTCATGGCCTTTTCACTCAGAAGATACGTAAGCCCGTGAGTCGCTAGTAGATTTCTTTTTCGTTTCACCAGATTACGTCGCCTCAGCCGATGTCTACATGCTTTCGCCCAGTTCCAGATGCCGCCATACCTGCAGCCACCCGCTTGTTGAAGCCTCTGCCGATCCCGTTCGTGCCGCTATTTGCCTATGGCGAGCTTCCAGCCCAGTTCCAGATGCCGCCATACCTACAGCCACCCGCCTGTTGCAGCATCTGCCGATCCCGTTCGTGCCGCTATTTGCCCCGTATATGGCGAGCTTCCAGCTCTAATTTGGACTTATTCAAAATACCATGTTTGCTCGTGTGTCGAGCCTAAATTGGACTTATTCAAAATACCATGTTCGCTCGTTCGTCGAGCCTAAATTGGACTTATTCAAAAGACCATGTTCGCTCGTGTGTCGAGCCTAAATTGGAGTTATTCAAAATACCATGTTCGCTCGTTCGTCGAGCCTAAATTGGACTTATTCAAAATACCATGTTCGCTCGTTCGTCGAGCCTAAATTGGACTTATTCAAAATACCATGTTCGCTCGTTCGTCGAGCCTAAATTGGACTTATTCAAAATACCATGCTTGCTCGTGTGTCGAGCCTAAATTGGACTTATTCAAAATACCATGTTCGCTCGTTCGTCGAGCCTAAATTGGACTTATTCAAAATACCATGTTTGCTCGTGTGTCGAGCCTAAATTGGACTTATTCAAAATACCATGTTCGCTCGTGTGTCGAGCCTAAATTGGATTTATTCAAAATACCATGTTCGCTCGTTCGTCGAGCCTAAATTGGACTTATTCAAAATACCATGTTCGCTCGTGTGTCGAGCCTAAATTGGATTTATTCAAAATACCATGTTCGCTCGTGTGTCGAGCCTAAATTGGATTCATTCAAATACCATGTTTGCTATGTGTCGTGCCCTTTATTGGATTTATTCAAAATACCATGTTGGCTCGTGTGTCGAGCTTTGGTGCCTTATTCCTCACATTTGCTGGTTTGTATATTGAACTCTTATTTAGACATTTGTAAGTAGAACTGCTAAGAATTCTAGTTTCTTTTCCCAAGTGCCCGGTATCCTGGTCGCGCCAATATGGGTTTTCTTATAGAAACCCTTCAATTCATCTTTGATGAGTTTTTGGCCCGACTTGGCTATTGGGAACTTTCCTTTTTAAGCTTAGTTTTTGTGCTCTTTTTGCGTCTGGCAATTTTTTCGTATACTTGTCAAGATGCTAAGCCACAGACACATTAACATAGCGTGTAAAACCTGGTTTGTGGGAAAGCTTCCCTACTGGCTAAGTCGGGCCACTGCCCTTAACTGTGAAAGGGAAGGGTTTTTCTGAGTTTTGGGAAAAGGTACCCTTTTGGAAGGGTTATTGGGCAAATAAGGTCTTTGGCAGATACATAGTAAGCTGTAGGCTGCTCGATCCGAGGTCAACCCATTTCCCATAACTTAATCCCACACGACCGAGACAATGAGCGGCCTGGTTACCTCAATGAAAATCGTTTACTATTTTCATTGAGTAATTATGCCGCGAAGTCTTGAAATGTGTGGGTTACATAACACTCTTATGTAACAGCGTGTTGTTGAATTAAGGATACATTCCTTTGACAAGTCTTGTCTTATTTAAAGGAATCCTGACTTTGATTCATGGCCTTTTCACTCAGAAGATACGTAAGCCCGTGAGTCGCTAGTAGATTTCGACCCACCCACCTCCCCTTCGGCGACGTAACATATACCGCGTACTTCCGTCCGCCTTCAGCCGCTCTTTACCTCGGTCAACCCATTTCCCATAACTTAATCCCACACGACCGAGACAATGAGCGGCCTGGTTACCTCAATGAAAATCGTTTACTATAAAACATAGTATTTTTTCGAAAAAGTAAAAGCCGAGAGGAATATAAAAGCGTACACACAAAATTTGTATTGTATGAAAATGGAAAATCGGCGAACATGAACACAAAAATGAGCCCTATAGCAGCACATCAAAAGAAATCATGCACAGAAAACCTTCCAGGCCCTCCTTTATTAATGAAATCCGCAATGATGGAGGATTACACAAGTCACACAGGTAAGCTACATGTAAGACCCCCGTCCACACTACACCGTTTTCAAATGCGTTTTCTAAAGCGTTTTCGTACGGATACGCATTGTAGTGTGGAGGGGCGAAAATAATACGAAAACGATAAGTGCGGACGCAAATCTTTTTGAAAACGGAGCAAGAAGTATCCTTTTCCGTTTGAAAACGGTGTATAGTAGTGTGGATGGGGTCTAAATTCGCCCCTAAAGACTGCTAAAGGTCAAGTTTATGTATTCAGTATCTAAGATTTATTAATTTCTTCATTTAGACCTTGAAGATGACTCGCCTTACGCCTCCTTACCTAATGACTTATTACCTGTCATCCAAGGAGGCATAAGGTGAGTCATCTTCAAGGTCTTTTAAATGAAGAAATTAATAAATCTTAATCTTAGATACTAATACATAAACTTGACCTTTAGCAGTCTTTAGGGGCGAATTAAGCTTACCTGTGTGACTTGTGCAATCCTCCATCATTGCATATTTCAATTTCTTTGAGGTACTGCTATGTGAGATATCGTGGGCTCATTTTTTTGTGTTCATGTTCGCTGATTTTCTTTTTCATACAATACAAAGTTTGCGTGTCGCTTCTATATTCCTCTCAGCTTTTTTTTTCGAAAAAACCGCCTATGTTTAATAGGGGGTCCATGGACCAGGGGGTCCATGGACCAGGGTCCACGAGGGGTCCATGGACCGGGGGTCAGTGTTTTGTGGAAACCTCCTTTCTTGTTTGAGGTTTCCTTTGAGGTTTTCTACTGGTCCTGAGGTTTCCGCTATTTTTCGATTATGCCACGGGGGCTGCAGAGTGCATGATCGTTGTGAACGAACTTTTGATATAAGGACTTCAAAGGCACAGTTTTGTTGCCGGACCAAGGATGATCATCGTAAACTGGGGATATCGTTTAGATCGTAAAATCAAGCGGCGGTGAATCTGATTCACCTTTTCATATTGATTTGCCTTTTATATATTTAATATGGCTTCATTCGACCAGCAGCACTGCATTTCATACTGTGATACCTTGAATTCATTGTCAGGTATTTATTTCCATGTCTTTTTTGACTACCAGACTGATAGTTTCTAAAAATCAAATTTGACGATATGGCGGCCATCTTGGATCCGCCATTTTGAATATATCACAGCAGCGCCATATCCGAATAATACGACAATTTTTCGTATAGAACATTCTAAACTATCCTGTTCAAGTTAAATATTCGTACGAATTTGAAATATAGCGACAAAACTATTTTAAGGGGTTCGCGAACAGCTGTCAATCATGATGACGTCATTTTCACCCATTAAAATGCAAAATCAGGGATGGCAACAAGAAAATTCGGATTCCGCGTGAAAAATTACATAAGAAAACTCTTGTTGCCAGCTTTTACTAAAAATGCCTCATGCGCCTTTAATATTGCAATTTTCTGATATTTCGTCTATTCTACATATAAAACACGAATTTCCGCCTTGAGTTTTACGTAAACACGACAATTTACAGATCTCTCTCTTGATTGGTTGTTGAATGGGTTTCGATTCTGATTGGCTAAGTGTATTTACTTTGCGTTTAGTTTTCGACACTCATCTGAAATCCCCTCTGAATTTTAATGTAGATCACTTTAATAAATTTCCGAGCCATTTTCTAACCATCTAAGTGAACCTGTTTTTGCAATCCTTACCAGCATGCTATAAGTGTAGTTTTGTTGACAATATTTCTTTTGTAGTTGAGGTGCGCAAACACCTATAGAAATAATAATAGTAAGAGCCATTGTACGTTTAGAGAATTCTAAAAAATACAATTCTATTACTGTGCGACTACGCCAACCGGGCCATTTTGTAAGAAGTTAGGCAAACAGAAAGCGAGCTTGAGATCTCAGACATCGAAACATTCGTTTTTCTCTAAACATAGTGAAAATTATGAGCAGAAATCACTTCAAAACACTTAATCAGCCGTATGCAGGTATTACATTTCCTTAAAATGGTTTGAATCTCTAAATGACAAACGTTTTACGGGATGGCCCGGTTTACGTAGTCGCACAGTAATTAATGCTCTAGTGGTATTAGCGGTCTCCTTTCTATCAAAAAAGTTCACATCCTCGCGGGGGAGGGGAGACTCTGATGTCAACCACTGACGCATGCGCGAGATTTGATACAGAGCCGTCGAGAGAAACACCTTTCTGCGCATGCCCCAACGTTCAAAATCAGCCAATCAGCGAACACTCTCGTACCCAGAGCTCCCCGGCTCGTCTGCTCGCAGGGGAGGCTCTGGTGACATCCCTTTGAGGGCCTTTGCTGATTGGCTGGTTTTGAACGTTGGTGCATGCGTTAAAAGATCTTTCTCCAAACGGCTCTGTATCAAATCTCGCGCATGCGTCAGTGGCTGTCACCAGAGCCTCCCCCGCGAGGAGACGAGCCGGGGAGCTCTGGGTAAGAGAATGATCAGCGAAGTCCCCAGAGCCTCCATGCGAACAGACGAGCCGAAGAGCTCTGGGTACGAGAATGGATTGAGAAAAGCAACTTTCCCTCTGACAAGCTCATAGAGTAAGGTAGTCAACTTAGAGTCTTTGCGCGGAAGGAATTTTCACAACTTAGGCAGCAATTTAAAGAGGGAGACACAAGCGAGGCACATATTACACTGCATTTCAGCAGCATTTTGGTAATTGTAAACATATTAATGTATAGCAACCATACTCTCGTGATTTCTGAAATTTAAAGGAAAAATGTGAAAACTCACTTGATTGCTTATGTTTGTCTCTAGCGTCTTATAATCCTCGTGACGTTTGTTGCACAGATTTGGGTAATACTGGAGATCGGTTAGTTTGCACACCAGCATTATAACCATATCTGGAAAAGGAACAAATAGTTGATTCGAAAAATGTGACAAAAAATACTCTATAAAGGATATAAAGACAAGAATAATTTTGGGACACATGTGCCTGGTAAATTCAACTACGAGGACAACAAGAAAAGCACTAATCTGCTTCCAGGAAGCACAAATGTTTGGATAATGATTTTCTTAACATTGTTGTTGCGTTGCAGGGGCGGCGGAGCACCCTAAAAAGTGGGAGTGCCGTAGAGGCAAAACATGAAGTGGACACGTAATTTCGTTTTTTCATGTTTTTACCTCATGTAAATTTTGATGAAAATATGTCACAATGTAATCTTAACCCCTACTCAGAGCCGAATGTCAAAACAGAAACAAAAAGGACGCGCTTCTGTTCTTCTGTTCCTTTTCTTCTTTACGTGTAATAGGCAAAAAAAAAACTAGCTTCAAAAAGTGGGGGTGCTCCAGCACCCCCTGTCCCCCCGGGTCCGTCGCCTATGCGTTGACGCGACCCCTCGTTGTCCCCCGCAAAAAGCGATGGTCTTTCTCTTCATCGAAAGGGAGGCAGTCATTAGGGTTCTTGCCAATCAATGATTGAATATAAATATTGGTGACACAAAGTTATTTTAATCGTGAAACCAAAAACTAACGGTGAGGCCAGCTTACAAAAGTAAAGAACCTTATGTAGATCGGTGTATAACGTCTGTTTCTTTCCTCTGTGCACGGGGATCGATTGCCGGCCTTAGTGCACACGTGCTTCATCTGTGCTACTTTAACATTTTGTGAACAAGCGTCAAGCTGAAAGTTCTCACCAGTGCACGAGGTAGCATTTCATGTTTTACTCATGTGAAGTGTCAAGCTGATGGTTTTTCTCACCAGTGCACGAGGTAGCATTTCATGTTTTACTCATGTGAAGTGTCAAGCTGAGTGGTTCTTCTCACCAGTGCACGAGGTAGCATTTCATGTTTTACTCATGTGAAGTGTCAAGCTGAGTGGTTTTTCTCACCAGTGCACGAGGTAGCATTTCATGTTTTACTCATGTGAAGTGTCAAGCTGAGTGGTTTTTCTCACCAGTGCACGAGGTAGCATTTCATGTTTTACTCATGTGAAGTGTCAAGCTTAGTGGTTTTCTCACCAGTGCACGAGGTAGCATTTCATGTTTTACTCATGTGAAGCGTCAAGCTGATGGTTTTTCTCACCAGTGCACGAGGTAGCATTTCATGTTTTACTCATGTGAAGTGTCAAGCTGATGGTTTTTCTCACCAGTGCACGAGGTAGCATTTCATGTTTTACTCATGTGAAGTGTCAAGTTGATGGTTTTTCTCACCAGTGCACGAGGTAGCATTTCATGTTTTACTCATGTGAAGTGACAAGCTGATGGTTTTCTCACCTGTGCACGCGATAGCACTGCATGTTTTACTCATGTGATCTCCCTCAGTCTGGTTCAACAGGCTGGAGATGTTTCCACGCATACGAACTCGCGTTCGTGTCGCCCGTCCACCAGCCCCACAGGATACGCTACAGGCGCTCCATTCCCCCACTCCCCCCACGGAAGGGGAGCCACCGATGCTTCCACCTGAACTGTACTGGTAGGATATATGCTACTCCTGATGCTGCTGAAGGTACTGCTAGTGGTTAAATTAGTTCTGGTTGCCATCGATGAGTTTAAGGTGGCCGTAGGGGTGACACTGAGCCAAACAAATGAAGACATGCTAGAAGAGGCTACACTCGAGGCTACAAGGCTTGATGTCTCCATGACAGCCGATGAACGTTCTGTAAAAGTAATAGAACTCAGTACTTGAAGACAGCCTTAAGTGTCACGATTTTAGGGTTAATCCTTGCCTTAATTTCCTTACTGTTTCATTGCATAGTTGGTAATTTAGCAGCGCAAATCCAAGCAAATCAGTCCACCATTATTCGCTTGTGTTCCAGAAATTGGCTGCAGTTGTTTAAAGGCTGAAAATTCCCACTTACAATTCCGTATTTCGATCTTCTAATAGCTACAACGTACTTCGCAATGTCTACATTGTGTAATAGAAGCATTCGAATTTCATACTAAGATGCCTTCTTTTAATTACTTTGCCAATCTTCTTTCTTTTTTTTTTCCCTTTACTAATTTTTGATCTTTGCAAAGCTTTCGTAGTAGATTACTTCTCTTCCGGCTCATAGTCGCAAAGCAATTGCTGTACAGTAGTACTGGCATATTGGCTTCCGTTTCCGAAATGGGAACCAACATGGCGCCAGTGTCGATTCAGTGTCGATTCAGTCTCCATCAAGCCTGTCTGCCATATGACGTCATTTCAGTGCATCAAACTTAATGTCGGCAAAGTGACGTCACAAAAAGCACGCCAACAAGGTTTCGCTTCGATGGCCAATCAGAATCTATAAATGTGGTATTGGTGCATAATGATATGACTCAACTGTACCTTCGATCTTCCCTGTGCCAACGCAGAGGGCAGTGGATTCCGGACTCCAAGGAAGATGAGGAAGAGTCTGTACTGCTACTGTAGCACAGTATGTTATCCCGGGCTCTGTCCCTACTACAGTCGCTTCGTTCAGCCCCTCTGGCACTATGACCACAATAGGAGTAGCGTTTGTAGAGCTGTTCTCGGGTGTCAAAGTCAGTCGGAAGAACCTTAACAGTCCGTGACAGTCCTCTTTGAGCGGGGAGAGCCAGTAGTAGGTCCATCCCCACGAACCGTTCACGAGAGTGGCATTCTGGTCAATATTCAGTTCCCTTGGCGGCCCTGTACACGCTATTGGAATATAACAAGCGGCGCTTTCTTAACGTTGGAAAAGTTACACATTATCTGGGAAGTGCACGAGCTATTTCAAGCCCAAGGCTAGTAAGACGATGCCTTTGAAACTTAGTCTCCCTCGCAGGCCCGTTCTTTGTGTCGGTCACGCAACGCTTCCCTCCCCGTGGAAAGACCGGGAAAGAAACACAAGAAACCTGGCAAATAAAAGCGGTTCCAGTCTCTGGTTTCTAGGGCTATCAGATGAGAATAAAACAGGTGAGATGGGGGTGAGATGTGCCCTTAAGCTTCCAATACTACAGATCTCACCGAACTGATCGCGTTGTGTTTGAAATTCATGCTGCTACCTCTCCCACAAACATCTACAACTTTGCCTACATTTCTTTGCTCACGTGAATTTCAACGGTCTGCCGATTTCACAGGATTTTCTTGGAATGCTGCAAAAGCATCAAAGAAACGGTGCCAAATGAACTCATCAAGGCCTAAATTAGCTGAATATACAAACGATCATCCCTCAAAGTATATTGTACAAATTACTAAGATTGTTTGCCTAAAATATGTTTTGTTTATGATTTTTCATTCATGGTAAATTCCCGCCAAAAAACGACAGCAGACAGAAACGTTACACAATCTACACAAAACACGGACGAATGTAGGCAGAGTCGCAGACGTATGTGGGTGTGTGGTACGTAGTGCATGGCGTGAATTTTCAAGGCAGTGCGACAGTTCGGTGAGATCGTAGTAAATACTAACTGAATAATTGAAGAGGCAGCTCCAATCAATTGCAAAATGTTGCAGCACTTTGCTTCAATGTTGTCCAAAACTGTGTCCAGTATTTTTCTCGTTCAACATTAGGAGGGGAAGGGAGCACCAGGTGTTTAAAGAAATTATGCATTTTGTTGTAGCATACATAAAAACGCCCTGTCCGAAAAATACTTTTACCTTGTTCGTCCTGCACGTAAGTTACTCGGGCCGGTCCGACACTGCTGGTACTAAAGGCCCTACAGATCGAAATGCGCTTGCGTCGAGCTTGTTTGAGCATGCCCACTGAATGCATAGGAGCGTTTTCGTACGGATACGCGTTGTAGTGTGGACGGGCGAAAACGATACGAAAACGATAAGTGTGGACGCAAATCATTTTGAAAACGGAGCAAAACGTATCCGTTTTCGTTTGAAAACGGTGTAGTGTGGACGGGGCCTCAGTGGCTCCATTACATTATCACTAATCTCGCAGCTTGATTTCAAAATCGTGGCGCGCTTTGCGTGCAAAAGGAAACAAAATACAAGGCAATACTCAGATGGTCCCCCCTCCCTTCCAAAATTCCTGGATCCGCCCCTGTAGATGTTCCAGCAAGTAGAGTATACGCTCTCCCTGCCCTCCCTTCAATGTTGTCCAAAATTATGTCCAGTATTTTTCTCGTTCAACATAAGGAGGGGAAGAAAGGACTAGATGTTTCAACAAATTATGCATTTTGTTGTAGCATACATAAAAACGCCCTGTCCGAAAAATACTTTTACCTTGTTCGTCCTGCACGTAGGTTACACGGGCCGGTCCGACACTGCTGGTACTAAAGGCCCTTACTGATACTGAGTAATTCAAGTACGGCTCCAAGTTCTCGAGTCTCATGTACCTCGGGTGATCTGCACACACCATGAGACCGTAGCACACCGAGGTGCCGAGTGGGCAGAGATCAATTTTAAAGCCACGAAACGTGCCGTTAAACACGGCCACATTCACCATAGAAATCGTCCAGTCTACTTTGATCGAGGTTGGGGTCACATTGAATGCTCTGACAGATGAAGGGGGTATTCTTGGAGCTGTAGAAAGTAAGTCATTTACCTAGTGAGTATTATACCTTAGGGAGCGGTCATTTATTACTGTGGGGGGGGGGGGGGGGGGGGGGGGGGCCAATATGCAGGAGGGGCTACTATTTTTTTGGCGCCGATTTAGGGGGTCACGATTTTTTTGGGCTCTCATTTAAGGGGGCGTGACATTTTTGTGGGCGCCGAATTTTGATGATAGAATAGAGTCATTGTTTGAATGTCAACTTTATTCAGTTGTGTTCTAATACTATAATATTTGTCTAAAATTGGTGTTGGATACCTGTAGTAGTTCAGGTCCAATCTTGTCTGGACCTCTGGCATATTTGTTTTAGATGCAAAGTGCGGGGGGGAAAACAAAAACTCGCTTTATTTAAGCATTAGAACACAACATTCTATGACTTTATCGGCGCAATAGAGCACGCGTGATGTTGGGAGAGACACGAGAACGTTGTAAAACCACAAGCCGCAGGCGTGGTATTAGTAAAAACGCTATAGTGTATTTCACGGGTTAATGACGTAACGCCTGCCTGTCCTATATGTTAAATGTACATATTCAGTTGCCCTCCATCTGAGTCTCTATGTTTAACAGAAATATATAGTGCTGTTGTTGGAAAGGAGGGTCAAAATGTTTGGGCTCAGATGTAAGGGGGTCAAAATTTTGGGCCCAGGGTTTTGTAAAAATACTGGTAATTTTGGTTCACCATTTCTTGCATTGATTCGCATAATAATATAATAATATAATAATAATATGTTTATTGAGCCACATAGCAGCATTGGCAACCAGCGGCAACATGCGCAACGAGAGTGATTTGTTTGCTGCAGGCTGGTGAATAGGTGACGGGAAAAAACCATTCAGCAGCCAAATTTCTCTCGTTTACGATTTTTCCTAACTGCGCAGTGATTTGCAGTTTCCTCTATATGGCTAATCTCATTATGAACGTCAAATACCTTCGTCCTCCGTGGTGAAGTTCTGGGGTGTCATGCATACTTTTGTGGAAAATCCTGGAAGGTGTGACCCGTCACGCTGTATGTCGTCCCCTTGTAAAGACAGTCGAATTTTATTGACGTAGTTGAGTCACACACGACAGCCGTCACCACATTGTTGGGGTCATCCACTTGCGTGACATGATTTGATAGCCGTCTATGTTTGTCAGATTGTATTCGTGCCACGATACGCTACTGTGGTGAGGTTTTGCAACTCCAAGAGGAATACTGACGACCAGGTTCCTGTACAAGCACCAAAAAATAACATTAAAGTGCCACTAAAGGCAGAAGTCAACTACATTTCATCAAAAAGATCCATTATCCAAAGGAACAGTAACGAAAGAAAAATGTGTTTACCGCGCGCCGTTAATATTTTATTGATTTTTGAATATTCCGATTGGCGATTTTTTTCGTTCAACTATGCGTTTCTGCATCCTGTGGGGTGAACAATGGTTCCTGTGACGCATGAAGAAGACATAGAAAGTAGAACAAAGACCATGAAGAAGACAATGAAAGAAGAACAAAGACCTTCTTTGTTGTATTTTCTATGTCTTCTTCATGCGTCATAGGAACCATTGTTCTGAAGAACTTCTCCCCCAAGATGCATCGCGCATAGTTGAACGAAAAAAAAAACGCCAATCGAAAGTATTCAAAAATCAATAAAAAACGGCGCGCGTAAAGCACATTTTGTTTCGCTACTGTTCCCTTGGATAATGGATCTTTTTGATGAAATGTAGTTGACTTCTGCCTTTAGTGGCACTTTAATAGGATACTGCTGAGGCCTACTAGGGTTCCTAAAGTCGCTGATTTTCAACCGCGTCATCAGCATTTGAAGGGTGAGTATGGACATCTTTTAGACGTTTTAAGGCACACCTCAAAGCGCTATTTCAGAGGGATTCAAGAATGGCAATAAGTATTTGAAAACGTTAAAAAGAAAGCATCCGTTTCCATCGGCTGATTTAGAGAATATAGAGCAATGTTCTCGATTGAATTTGTAAAAGCAAATCTGAAACTTTGTTTTTAGATGTTTATTAAGAGATTTCTACACAAGAGTGGCTGACACGGGCTCTTTAAAACACTGAGCCAACCAAGCCTTCTAGGTGAATGTGATAAGGAACTCATCGGAAAACCAGACATACTACAAGGATTATTTTGATACACTTACTTAATGGCTTGGTGCACTGTGACGGCATGTTGATTTCTACTCCATCCGATGCGGCAAATTCGAGGAACGCACTCCAGGGAACTGATGGCGAGAACTGCAACGACTGATTGCATGACGTATACAGTGCAAACAGCTGGGCATCAGAAAGGGTAATATTCCAAAAGTTCAGCCCGCTTATTGAAGCATTGAGTGGATTTTGTAAGCTTGAAATTTTCACTTCAACAACACCTCGAAAAGCAACATCCTTGCCGATATTTTCACCGCGTGTAAACTTGCCATTGATAACAATCGACGCGATACCAGTAGTGTTCCATTTAAAGCAAAGGTGATGCCATAAACCATTAAATATATCCACAAAATTGTCCTGCAAAAGTAGGACAAGCTTTTAAAGAGTTTATTTAGTTTTTATAAGCAATTTATTACTACATTCATTCATTCTGTATTCATTTTTACTTTTTTATTAGAAACATACTGTATATAAACATTAGAAACATACTGTATATTTAACAATTAGACCTCAAGGCCGAATGTGCTATGATGAATAGACCATGAGGCCGAAGGCCGAATGGTCTATTGATATCATAGCACATGAGGACGAGAGGTCTAATTGTTTTAGTATAAACCAACTAGTTGGTCGGTTTTGGCAATGAATTCCATTATTTTATGTTGAAAAAATCGAGTTTTCTTGCAAAGAAAGGTGGTGGTTTTGCCAGGCACGGTCTATCACTAATAGACCATTAGTAGCTCAGCCAATCAGAATGCAGGATTTGTAATAGACCATTAGTTGGTTTATACTAAATATATTTATATCCCAGTGATCAATTTTTACGCGCGCTCATTGATCGAAACGTATCACGTGGTGCATTTTCACAGGACAGATATCAGACGATATTGTCCGTCGGAAGTGATATCCATCCTGGGAGAAATGTTTTAAGCAAAAATTCTGGGTATTTTCTGTTTAAGAAATAATGGAAAAAGCAACCAAGGTTTTTGTCTAAGAATATTGATGAAATACGGAAATTGGTGGCTGAGGCGACACCGGAAAACACAAAAAGTCAACTAAACAGGCCGGGAATGTTTGAATGGTTTACAAAGTTGTTAGTTTTTGTTGTTTCAATCCAAGTTAATTCGGTTTGACATTCGCGAAAAGAATTAAAGAACTAAACAATAAGAGCAAAATGACGATAAAAGAATTGTTTTTAAACTTACCATTTTGTCGTAGCTTGGCAAATAGAAAAACAACTTGCAATCAGCTCAACCAAAATTCAACCACTTCGAGTGTAGTCCAGCAAGCCGACTTCAAAGTTCGATTGCTAAATTTTTCCAACTCTGCATTTCATAGCTGTAATTTATACTTCAGTTCACAACAGAACAATTAATTAACAGTTCGGCAAGGAATTAGACCGAAAACCCGAACTCTGGGCTAGATTTCTGTAGAAAAGCACTCGGGAAAGCTAGAACTTGTGCGTTGTAAATTTGTTTTGTGAATTCGCTCTGATTTCTTCTAGCCCCACGTTAGGGTTTGATTGACAGTTTTTGTGTCAACCAATCACAGCTCGAATAAAAATATCTTAGCCAATCACGCTTACGCTTTGCTTTTCGCGCCATACTGCAGTTTAGTGGTTTTCTCACGTTCACAATGTTTTTGTCTCTCTCGCGAGTTTTTAGTGAAGTCACTGGGATATAAAATAAATAAACCCCTTCTTGGCTTGCTGTAATATCGGCGGATAATGTCCGCGGATGAAAAATGGTCCTCAAAATTTCACAGTTGCCCTTGAAGCTTCGCTTCTCGGCCAACTGTTCATTTTTCGTACCATTTTTCATCCTTGGACATTATCCGCCGATATTACAGCCGCCAGAAGGGGTTTATTTAGTAAATATATATTAAGAATGTAAATTTAACCACAGGTTTCCCAAGCTCCGTGGGAGTTTAAAATAAAAATCTGTATAAAAACTGATTTTATAGGGGGAAGAGGGGTGAAATAGAAATCGCCAAAAACGAACTCAAAACTCAAATTTATCGTATGTACGGGATGGCTAAATGAAAGTTTATTGAAAGTTTATTATTGTACTGTTATTTCTCTTACAGAAGGGATATGTGATGACTCAATACAGTCGCTAGCGAAGCACATTGTTCTTGCCACTCGAAAATAAAATCCATATCTTCGCGCCACCGTGTAATATCCTCTATGTATGCTAGGCCTAGGGCATACGTCGAATTAGAGTCGCGTCGATTACATTTAAAACAATAGATAATTTGTTATTTGAAGGTGTAATGAGAGTCGGTATCTTTTGACGTATGCCCTAGGCCTAAGCAATCGATTTCCTTTTTGAACGGTGAAAGGCCTTAATGGCGAAGAAAGAACTCAACGCGCTGAATTTATTGGACGCGCTCTCAAGAGAAGAGAGTCAGTATTTGAGCGGAATCGTGGTAGATGAATCCCAGAAGAATTTCGAGGTTAGCGCCAGACGGAAGCTATTTCGTGATAATGAAGCCCTAGTGAAAAGACCAGGATGCAGCGCTTTAATCAGTGGTAAATGGAAATATTATTATTATTTTTTCTTGATTTTTCCTTGATTGGCTCGCAACCTTTCCAAATAAACGTTTTTGAAGCAGCGTTTTTGAAGCTAAAGATTATCTAAAAAATATATTGTTTGCAAGGAAACCCCCCCCCCCCCCCCGACCCCCGTCCACCACGTCCTCCAATAATAAAGGTCCGTCCCCAAAAGCTCATGATGTACATCATGAGCTTTTGCCGTCCCTTAACATGTTCGTCTCTATTTGAAACAAAGTTGGCATGTCCAGGATGTTAGAATATTTGTCCAAAGTTTCTTTGTAAACAAGCATGATACACAGCGGCGTAGCCAGGAATTTCTGAAGGGGGGGGGCGGATAGTGAAAACATGGCACGAAAATGTTCAAATTTCCTTCAGCAAATACAGTAAATGTATGGGAAAATCTCCCGAGAAAGGGGGGCCCCGGCCCCCCCTGGCTACGCCCCTGATACATCGGAAATAAAGTAATACTCACGAATATGAACTGTCGACAAATGGGAACCTCAATTTTAGAGATCCTGCGTCCGTTATTAACAGTTCCAAGAATATTACAAGTGCATTGTCACCGTTAATTGCCAAAAGAATTTGTTTCTGTGAATCGAAGAACCGGGCCCATAAACACGCCGAAGCAGCTGTTATCGGTTTGGACTGGGTGTAGCTTTTAGAAGGTACGAATTTCGTCTTCGTCTTGAGCTGAAAATCTGTGAATAAAGCGACAGGTGCCTGGATTTCAGTCGTGTCTTCACCCTCGCTCTCGCAGCTGACACTTTGCGAAAGAAAACGTCGGGATTCTTAAAAGAATCTGATTGGTCGGTTCCGTGGATTCCATGGCAACGCACGCTCTTCTCAACCAAAAACACGTGCGGGAACTTCCAGGCGCGAATAACGCTGAAGAAGGCATGCATTGTCTTGGATACGCTTCAGAAACCGAGTGTTTGCATTTGAGGTTATTGCGTCATGGATGAAAAAAATCCTATTCTGTCAAAAGCTCATGATGTAAATACTTCCAGATGAGCCTTTGATCCTGCTGAATTCGGCGTCGTTTCCTTTCGCAAGGACAGGTACGCTCGAGAGAGAAGGGACGCCTTACAGCTAAAATCGTTGCATCGCGACCCGCGTTTTCAAAACATCAATGTTTTTGGCTTTGCTGTCCCGCCAGCCAAATCTTATGAGGCAATCAGATTCTTGCCCTGTTTCGCCTAGTGCAGTCGCCTGGCTTTCCGTCGCGACATTGTCTGGTTTTAGTTCAGAGAAAAGCCATTTGACTGCACTAGGCAAGAGTTTCATGGCTCAGATAGTTTGATTGGCGGAACAGAAAAGCCAAAAACAAATCGATCTTTTGACAACGCGGGTCGCGATGCAACGATTTTAGCTGTAAATTCACGGTACGAGGGACTCCAGATGAATGAATTATCGCTACCATAGCTACTAGTTTTTCCCATAGTTATGTTTTTCCCGCGAAGAGTTCCTCCGAGGGACTCCCTATAAATTGACATAAATATGTATCGACTGCCGGACGCATTCTTGACAAAGCGTCCGGCATCCATACAATTTCTTAGTAAATTTGCGAGTTTTGAAATGGCCTGTAAAGCCATAAGCAACGGAAGAAGATCCATCTGGTGGAGCCGATTTGCGTTACTCATTATCTTTTGTTATATTATTTCTTTTGTTTTATTCCTAAGCCTCGGACCGAAATTGGTTAAATGAATTTTTCCAGCCTTTTACTGCAATTTTCATAATTCTGCGAACTCTACGAACAAACAAACAAATCACACTGTTTGGCTTCCGTCAATCAAACGAGTAAAACAGCTCTGGGGATTTTGCAGCTCATTTGAGAGATTTTAAATGATAGGGATTAGCAAGACTTTAAAAACAAAATGTAAAATACAAACAAAACTTAGAAAACATCCATTGACGAAAGCTAAACGCAGTTTGGCGTTCTGGAATGTCGGGAGTAAAGCCTTAGATGAACTGTCCATGATATCGTCTCATATCGTCCAGGAATAAAGATTGTTATTATTATTCATTATCAGGACAGTAACATGATACAGTAGAATATATCAGGACAGTAGATATCGTTTCCGATTGGCTGATGAGCTCAAGTGGGGTGAAATATGAGGTATGGTATACATTACCTCGATATGAAGATGCACTGCATCATTAATAGGGCCATATGTGTGTGCCTCAGGCTTTTTCATCATGACATCTATGAACGAACCGGGAGAGTCTGCCGACAAAACTTGTCGACAAAATACTATAAACTCAAGCAGATAGTATGATCCATTCTTCAATTCGATCTCACTTGATATTTGCTGAGATGACCTAAAAACAAACATATTAGGGACGTGTCAGTATTAGAGGAGAGGGTGGAGGGGGCTCCTATTTTTGTCGGGGGAGGGTCCTGTTTTTTTCGCGTGTCTAAAGGGAGGGTCCAAAATATTTTTCACTCCTATTCGGAGGAGGGTTCAAATGTTTTTTAGCAAACAATACATAACAAAGTTTCGGCGCGCGAAAATATCTAATATACTCTTTGAGAACTCGCGCAACGAAGGCACAACCCTCGCGCCGTTTGTAAGAACAAGAGTATCTTAGCGAGTAAAAAATAAACTCTCCCAAAATACCTTGCAGTGATAGTGCAGTCACTATTTATCGTCATTTGGGGCGCGCAGTTACGCGTGTGAATAATATAACCTACAGGCTCATCAATGGACGCTTTCATCTATCCTATGTAGTTGAGGTAGCGTATTTCCTGCGGGCTGCTGAAAGGTTCTGTTTACTATACACGGAAAACGTAATGTTCATCTACCCTTTCTCTGAGGCTTCATGAAATTTGCTCAAATTGGTCGCCTTCGTCTTCGTACAAAAATTGCTGCACAAAAACGGAAGCAGATAATATTCCAGGACATTTGACAAGATGTGGTTAAATGGTTATACGAATCACAGAGCAGTTCTGCACCTTCCACAAAATTGCTGCACAATTTGCAATCGATTTTGGCCGTTTTTGCACTAACAATTTGATTCACGTTTCCATACAGTTTTCTTTTTTAATTGTTTTATTTTGACCCAAAAATGCCGGCAAAGTCGCAAAAAGTGCCGCTCATGTCACCGCAGCCGTCTACTATATTGGCCGTTTTCACACTAGAAGACGAACAAATCGTCTAGACGGACAAATCGTCTGACGATTTGTTCGTCTTTGTACGTCTGTGTGAATTGAGGTCGGACTTTAGTCTATGAAAAATCGTCTTCCTAGACGGCCAAACAGACGAACAAATTCAGACGATTTGTTCGTCTGAAAATTTGTTCGTCCCGTTTTCACATCAGACGATTTGTTCGTCTACAGACGATTTGTCCGTCCAGACGATTTGTTCGTCTCTAGTGTGAAAACGGCCATTGACTCATAGAAAACTCGCAGTCTAATTGTTAAAATGACTGCGAAAGAAGAACCCTAATCGGTTTAAACTTCACTTGACTTACCCATTACAGGTTCTGCCGGTACTTTGGTGATGTTAAGTATTGGTGTTTTCATGGTGCTGTTATTACCAAGAAACAACAGGCAAGCTTCGTTACACTGACCGCAAAACGTGTGTTTGCCGCCACTTTCGATCCGCAGGAACGTATACGCGCGAACAGCACTTTGATAACAGGGTCCAGAAATTTGTTCTGAACACTGAAATATCCGCTTCTGTGTAGGATTCGCTTTTCGTATCGCATCCATGTTAGCAGTGAGGGGTACGGTAGGAGGCATTTGAAGTCCTGCGTAGAGCTCGCCATAGTAGCATTCTTTACACTCTGAAACACGAAAAATAGAGAAAATTGTTGACGCAGCTAAAAAAAACTGCTACCGCGGAAATCAGGGATCAGAAATTGCCGGGATCAGGGCTGCGAGAAGCGGGCTCAGGGATCAAAAGAGTAGGCCGAGTTTCAGGTCCGCGGATCAGGGATCAGAACTCGTAGTATCGCAAACATGGTCTTGCAAGAACGGACCTCTAACAGGTACCTATCTGGAAAAATTACACGTTTTCGAATTTTACCCCTAAAAGGTACCAGAGGCCTGATTTTAAACCCTAAAAGGTACGACGAGCACCCCCGCCCCAAAAATATGGACGCTTTTGAATAGACTTGAATCCAATGATATCTCGTCCTCAATTAACACAAAAAGGAGATATCATAGGATTCTACAATAAATTCGGCAGTAATCAGAACAACAGGCAGTAATGAGAAGAGGGAAAAAATTCAAGGCAACTTAAATTGAACTCAGGGTTCTGTACAAAAGCACTTTCCATGTTGTATTTGCTTTATTATATTCCTACTGAGACTGTTTGCAAAAAAGAGAGAAAAAACAACAGCCATTTATCTCAAATATGCTGTCAAATGAATAAGGAACTGCGCAATAATTATCAGGAGAGAGGGGGGGTGAGAATCCAGGGGGGGGGGGCATAACCTTAATTTATGCCTTGAAAGAGAGGGGGGGCAGCGTCTAAGATTCCTCAGTGAAGAAGATTCTACAACTCTCTTATTGGTTATTTTGTAGGCATTACTAAACCCAAACATAACCTCTAAAAATCTGTACCATAACTGTCAAAAATGTATATCAACAATAACAATAGTGCTAGAACTTTGGCTCTAATAAACATTTTGATTATTTCAGTGTGTGACATGTTTATGAGCCAATTTCTCACTGATCAAGCTTGTCTGAGAGATTTGCAGAGATGTTGCTTTGTTGAGGCGAAGCTGCAATGACCATCCAGGAATTTTTGTTATAGCTTGGAACTCAGCGTATAAAGTTCCAAATAAAATTCCTGGATGGTCATTGCAGCTTCTCCTACAAAGCAACATCTCTGCAGGTCTCTCGCACAGTTTTGATCAGTGAGAGATGTAAACAGAGATATCGCTGAAACTTTGAATCCGGTTACGTTGAAACGAGCTTTGGAATCAATGAAACCTCAAACTTGTTTCAATGTAGTTCGTTTATTCTCTGGCGATCTTGATAAAAAATCCTCACGGGTAAAGCCCGACGCAAACGGCACAATTGTTGTGCAACAACGTCCAACAATGTTGAACACAACATGTTGCATTCGTTTGCGGCGTGTGTTGACGGTGACTTGTTGCATGATGGAGGAAAATATATCCGTTTTCGAAAATGCCCGGATACGTTTGGTCTAACTTGGTTTGGCAAATTTAGCTTCTCAGACTTCCAGGCTCGTATTCTCCACCGTTCCCTTTTTACAGACCGGATAAAATCCACCAATGAGTGCCGACTGACAAGTCGACTTTCTTCCATTGTTGTAAAGTCAAAAACTGTGATTTGAAAGTTACCCTGGTCCCAGGGTGAAGTTTCCGTGTTTTCGGAACCAAGTTTGAAGTCGCAGTATTTGCAACAAAATCGGAACAAAATCCTATTATTCAAGGGGAGACAATTAACGTGATCTCGTTCCGGAACTAATCGTGCTGCCAATGAGGAGGCCCTAAGTTCACCATCCAATGATAGGAGGCCCCGAAGCTCCGCCTTTGGGACTGACGTTTTTGATTGATAGAACTGAGAATCCTAGTAAGTGTCCCCAGGGTGAAGTTTCAGCAAGAAACAGAGCAAGACTAGAATCACTGAGGCAAAACAACTACCACTAAAATAACCAAAAATACGACTGAATTTGGCTCGAAAACACGGAAACTTCACCCTGGGACCAGGGTAGTGGAAAGTGAGCGAACTCCTGCAAACGTTCGCGGCTTCTGATTGGACGTATCACTTGTGAACTGTCTGTGCGAGCTCATTGGCTGAGGTTCACGCCGAGTTCCCGCCATTTTGCCACGCAACGAGCCAACACAGGAAGCCCACAACACAAACATTTCGATGGCTTTTGTGAGGGAAATTGATAAAATCGAAGCGTTTATATAAAGCCGCTATTTGAAATATTGTCCCAACTTAATTGTTACGTTTACCCTCAGTTGTAATGTCTGCAAGGTTGATAACAGAGCTGTATCAGTAGCTAAACTTTTCTCAAAAGTGACGGCCTAAATAATTGCACAGTTAAATATATTACAATTATCCACACTCTAGCACTAACATATTTCGTGCCGTGAAACAACCCACGGAGAAATACAAAGCAATGTCATATAACAACATCTGTTAGCTCACACGTTAAATCGACATCATTGTCATTGAAAATATGAAGTCTGCACTGTACAGGCCAAGTCTCGGAAACACAGAATGTTTAAGGCCATCTTACACGAGGCAATGTTTCTCTGCAACCCGCAAACGCAACTAACGCAACGATGACGAATTAAAAACTGCGAGTTGCTGCGGGATGATACAACTTGCAATGCGCGCGATTAGATGGAAAATTATGAATTACAGCGGCACTATCAAAATCAAGCGCGCGGATTTCAGGGAACCATTGCGTAGCGACTTGTCTCCCAACGCTGCGAAAAGTAGAGCTCTGGAGCCGGTTCCTGAAAGGTTGGATAAAGTTATCCATGGATAAAAGTTATCTGTTGTATAGGATTTGTTCAGGATTTAAGCGTTTTCAGACATCTCAGATAACTCTTAACTGACCTTTTAGGAACCGACCCTTGTTCTACACTTTCTGCAACTCGCAGCGCAACAAAATATTGCATTGCGAGTTGCAAGAAAAATTCCCGGCTTTTCACAAGTGAAATAAGCGGAGACAGAGAGTGACGTAAGAGCTTACGTTTGCGAAACGGACTGTTGACGGGAAACCGGGACGAGACGGATCATTTGACGGGAAATCGTTTGAATTCATATCAGACGGAAAACTCGTCAGAAGAAAAACCCGACATGACGAGTTTTCCGTCTAGTGTGACTACGGCTAATCACGCGAGCTCGAGCACTTTCGTGTTCACATTTTCCAATCTTTTTTGGCGAAAAAATATCTTTCTGCCATTAGATATTGCTCAAAATATAGCTAAACGTTATTTCTAACTATTGGCAATGAAATGAAACACAAATTCGTGCAAAAAAAGTGGAAATTTGCAAGCCTCTTTTCAAAATGGCTCAGAAGAGTACGTGGCAGGATGAATCGCGTTGAAAAGTTCAATACTCTTATTATTTATTTTACCGAGTTTTGCTTTTCATACTACTCGCGTACGAAATGCAAATGATAGTGTTAAAACTGATGAAATGAAACGACTTTTGCATTTCATTCACACCTTGCCATACGGTTTTTGAACAACACAAAAATGGCTTCCATAAACACAAACCCCCGTATATCAATCCGCTTACCGTTTAGACCGAGGAATGTTAGTATTAGAAGCCACAGTATCGGACTCAGATGGAACGAAGGCATAGCCCCCACCTGGAAATAAGCAAAGCCGGGGTAAAAATCTTTTAAATAAGTGCACTGAAGTTTTTGAAGATCAGAAAATATCGTGGAATCTTTCAGTTGACCTAGCAACTTTACAACGCTTACTTTTTTTTTTTTATGAAGCGACAAACACTGTCCAACCCTAAGAAAGTATATTTTCTTCGGCTAAAGAAATCAAATAATTACGGATCCTTGATTTTTCATGAGTTAATAAATGCGCGTTCATAAGCAACACAGTTTTGTTAGCGCATACAGCAATATAAATGTTTTATGAGATTTTACTATTAGAAAACTTTTGTAAATGTTAACAAAAGCGACAAACATGAATGTACTCGTTAATAATTGATGTAGTTCTAAGCTTCTGTGTTTACTTAGTTTATCATATGTTCAATATGTAATCTGACAACTGCTGCCGCTTAAACATAAATTGTCTTACAATAAGTAAAATGAAATTCTCGAAAATTCTTGATTTTCAGATGTCCGCCGCCATTTTGACGCGTAGGCAAGACGTGCAAAAGTCAACATAGATAGATCAGGGCCGTAGCGCCTCCCTCCCCCAAGGTTTTCTCGATGCAGTTAGCCCTCACTAACGGACACTCTTGTGAACGGATAGCTCCACTAAAACACATCAAAATCCCCGTTTTATTTACGTATTGCCTGTGTACAGCCTCTCCTCCCTCATAATCGAGGGAAAAAGACGTCTGTGCTATGGCTTGGGGGCGCTAAATAGGAAAATCCGGGTTGTGCCCCCCCCCCCCCCCCCCTGTTTTTGAGGTCTTGCTACAGGAAACAGTTTGTTGTATCTACATGGCCGAGTCACTATCTCAATGCTACGGTCCATATTTTGCCGATACAATGGCTATTTTCGCTACGATTTGTACCGTGTGTACGGCTTGCCTACTCGGGAAGAGGTTTCCAACGAGCTGCGCATGCGAGGAAGAGATGACCCGGAGTCAGAACTCATGCCACATGTTGGATGGGATTCTGCGCCAGAATTTTCTCTAATCGTTTCACGTATGGCCTTCCCCTCATGGTATCCCCTATCGGGGATGATCGTCGTATCTGTTAGGGGTTAAAATCACGGGTTTGGTCTCTAAGGGGTGACCTTGATCTGCAATAAAATCGAAATAAAATTTAATAAGGGAGGTAGTGGTATCTTTTAGAGCTCTAACACAACGGCAAACCTCGAACAAAGGGAGAGAGCACAGGGCTTGAAATTGCGCCCGATACAGGCGTAAATACGCCTAAAAATTAGACAACATCAAAGGCAGCATTATAATCAAAGACGAAAATTCTTGATGGAATATCAATAAAGTTCCCGTTGAAATGTGTCGTTTTCTAAAACTTCCTTATATGGAAGTTTCTACTTACCATATTTGGAAGTGCAGAAGTTTTCCTAGCTTATTGCTTGCCCTAAATTGTCAAAAAATTCACTAAAACTTGCAGGTTTTGGAGAGAATCGCTGTTCTTGTAGGCCGCCATCTCTATTTTGGCCCCAGGAGCAGGGAAATTCAAACGCAGGTAGCCCGCGTCACGCACTGGTTGGCATTTACAAAAACGACACATTTATGTTGATATTTTAGGGTAAAAAATATTTTGAGCCACGCCCTGTTTGGTATCTTTTAGGAGTGAAACTGACAATTCCCAACCCGATCATCCCCGCCCCCCCCCCCCCCCGGGGGGGGGGGGGGGGGGGGGGGGGGGCTGCCACAATTCGGCAGTCAGGCTATCCGGAATGGAACCGCCGGGAGTATCCGAGGCAGTTGGGAGGACAAATTTGCCAAAAATGTTAGAGCAAAAAGCACTTCAAACGTAGCTCTAGCAAGCCTGCAAATCAACTTTATTTACTCATAAGGCTATTATAAGTTGGAGCTATACACAGAGTATAGGTTTGGAGTGAGTTTATGTTTTGGTGGAAAAAAATAGTGCGAGCAGGGAGACCAAGTGAACTATCCAGTTATCTAGGTAGCCTCCCTATCCCTTGCACACTGCAAGTGCAAACGTGCAGTGGTGGGGCACGCCGCAAAAGTCAAAACGTACGAAGGCCCAGGTAACACACAACTTTGCCTAAAGAAGGTAGCCCTCATTAATTAAAAGTTGACAGAAGCTTCTTCGGTGTTCCCTTCTCCAGAAGTAGAGTTTCCTCGTCGCTGTTGTATGTTAATCCTCATAGACTTTGTCTTATCCTTACTTTTACTGATGCCCTAGGCTTAGATAGCCCCACATCACCCTTTTTGCTGCCTCCTCCAACCATCTGGTCTGGTCTTCTCTTACATCTGTCTGTGACAGTAGGGCGATGGAATTAGCAAAGTCTTGGATGCCATTGTTTCTTCCTTCTGTGCTTTCCCTCATTATCCAATCCACCAGTCCACAGTAGCTAGCAAAAATGGGTAGGGGATAATAAGCAACCCTCCCATATCAGCGTGAAACTTGTAAGTATAATAATAATCCTATGCCAACAAGACGTGATCAATAAAAGTCGTGCGCGATTCCAGCCGCCGAATTCACCGCACATCATATGCAAAAAAATTGTGTTGTGTAGTTTATGCTAGCACGAACGATGCAATTGAGGAGAGAGGTAATCAAGTTCGCAAATTTGCAACGGTATTTCACAATAGTCCCTGAGCTCTTGCACGAGCCCATGCAGGCGTAGTCCAGTCCCTGAACCCTCCTTCGCAGCTCCGTAGTTTCCTGTGGTCGCTGACCAGTCCCTGAACTCTCCTTCGCAGTTCCGTTGTTTCCTGTGGTCGATGAAAGGAGAGTCCAGAAACCTTTGTATGCGCATGCGCTAGTTCTGACCAAGAATTTGGGTTTTTTCGTTAAGTGCGCATGATCCAAATACCGCTGTCGGAGATCAATTGTCGGCTACATGAGCTTTGTCCATCAAGATAGGACGCCCTTGTGACCGTAACCGCGAAAATTCAACAAACAATCTTCGACAGCGGTATTTGGATCATGCGCATTAACGAAAAAAAACCCAAGTTCTTTGTCAGAACTAGCGCATGCGCATACAAAGGTTTCTGGACTCTCCTTTCGGCGACCACAGGAAACATGGAGCCGGGAAGGAGAGTTCAGGGACTGGACTAATGCAGGCGTTGTTAGTTTTTTTTTATATAAAAACGTAAATGTTTAATTTTTGCGCGTTTTTGAAGTAGACAGAATGAACTTTCATGCAGTGCACTTTGTAAAACTATCGTCAACGTAAGTTTCTTTTAATAAAGTAGAATTTAAAGAGTTACTTTCCACAAGAAGTATGGAGTCAGAAATTAGAGAAAGCGACAGTTAATTTATTCAGCGCAATAGTTATGCGTCAGTCTTATGTTTCTAGTGTTTTCGGAAATACCTCCGCAATATTTTTTTTCGCAAGATTTGAGAATTGTTCAATTTACTTACATTCTCTGTCCGCATCGACTCCAGTTTCCCTTGCATACTTCCTTCCCTAGTAGTTTAGAAACCCAATTTGGAATCCGCGTTTTTTAAAATTGTATATTATTAATTTTTTTTAAATTGTATATTATTATGAAATTGTAGTATTTTTGCGCTCTCGGCAGTCTGCGTGCAACGCAAGGAGGTTGTCGCACGTTTTCTAACTAAATTTAGTGTTACTTTGTAAATCACTTGATTGTGTTGTAACTTTGTCGTGTTATGTTAGTGCAATTTACGCGCACACCTGTTCTATCAAATTAGGGAAGTGGTCAAAACATCTGTACTAGAATGGGACCCGATGGGGTGGTGTATACCGCAGCCAACCTTCTTTTAGGAAAAAATAGCCATTTTTAACTGCGAATATCTCGTAAAATAATAAATGAATACAAAAGATTAGCCCAGCACCGTCTTCTTCATAGCGAGAGCAACGCATCCATGCAATAAAATCCAACACCCCTTACTTGAGCATGGAGAAAATGGGCATTGAAAAAACGGGTGGGAGGTACAGCCCGGGACCTACCACCTCCCGCGATAAAATCGGGTCCCGGTCGAGTACAGATGTTTTGACCGCTTCCCTTAATGTATATAGTATAACATTTTGTACATAGATTTCCATTCACTTGTTTTATTATGTTGTAAATATCTCTTATTTGAGGGCCACGCATACATTATCATTGTGATATCTAGTGAAACCCTCCTTAAATAAAGTAATATCTATCTATCTGTTATGAACGATTTTCTATAACCCTTTTGTTGTTTCGCCGTTAGTGTTTTTGTATTCCCCATATGTGAGCGTGGGGGCCCTGTGGTGGGAGCGCGCGGGGCTTGGAGAAGAACAACGTGGTAAAAACGTAGAGGTGAAAAAAAAGGAGTTTTTGCTCGGGCCACGAGCAGATTTTGTCAAGCTTTTACCGTCAAAATATACAGGAAATTAAAGTCTAAAGTCGTCCTAAACAAGTTGGTCCTTCGTAGCCGATATTTTGAGTAGCCAGAATGCCAGAAACTCAGCCAAACGTGGAGAAATGCCCGGAGAAATGCCGAGCGAAAAGGAAAGTTGTCAAGTCGAACTGCACACGGAATATAAACAAGATCAAGGAATTTATCCCAGACAAGGGAAACCAGTCCAAGGTCAGGCAATTCGCTAAAAATCTTGAAGAGGTAAGAGTAAAAGCCCGTGAAATAACAGCCGAGCTAGAGGAGCTCGACCCAGAACAGATCGAAGCGGACGGAAATTGGTTGCAAGATCTAGAAGAAGCCGTAAGTGAGATAATGGGAGAAGTGACTGATTATTTGAATGATAACTCCAAGCCAGGCGCTACAAATAGTAGCGTTATTAATCCCATCGTATCAGGAAATAGCAGTAAGAGCGGTCTGAAGGGAGTTCAGGTTCCAGTTTTCGGGGGAAATCGGGAAAACTGGCCATATTTTTGGGGTATTTTCAAATCCCTTGTGCATGAAAACAAAGCACTCAGTGAGCCTGCCAAGCTAGCCCATTTGAATAACTCTCTCACTGACAATGTCAAGATTGTAATCTCATGTCTGACAGGGGGTCCTGGGGATTATGATAAAGCAATCAAGTTATTAGAGGAGAGATTTGGGGACCCAAGGGATGTGGTGGAGGCCCATTTAAATCGAATAACTGATTGGCCCACTATCAAGAATGATGACCGTACAGGGTTTGAGGGATTCGCTGATGCATTGCAGGCTGCAGTGTTTGCATTAGACAATCCTACCTTTCAACACGAGCTAAAAAGTCTGCCGCTTTGCACCCAGTTAGTGCGCAAATTGCCTGTTGCAGAAAGGGATGAGTGGGTGCGGCAAGTAGAAAGGGATCAGGTGCAAGAGGACCTTAAGGGGTTAGCAGTGTGGGCACAGGCACGATCAAAAACACTGCGCATGCGCGAGCGATATAATGAACTGCCTGCAGCTAAAGGTGTGTCCCAGCAAAAGCGTCCCCAGCAGAAAGGGCAACCGAGATACCAAACAATGCATGCTGACATAAAACCCCAAAGAAAATGTGCCCTGTGTGAAAAGGATCATCCAGAGCAAAAATGCCCAACCCTTTTGGCAGCTACCGTTGACAAGCGCTGGCAGATGGTTAAGGAGAAAAGGGTCTGTTTTGGCTGTCTCAGGGGGGGTCATCAGCGACGCCAATGCACTCGATCCAATAAATGTGGAGTTGGTGATTGTGAAAGAGGGCATCATTACCTTTTGCATTCCTTTACGCCTAAACAACCACCAGAAGAGCCCTTGGTTGTCGAACTTCCCCAGGGGAACAAGGGGGTCCATTGTGGGAAAGCGCAAGCCAGCACGCCAAGTGTCAATAAAGTCGCGCTGAAAACTGTTGCTGTACCATTTGCCAGTGACTCGGGGCAAGTGATCATGGGATTAGTACTTTTGGATTCAGGAAGTGAAACTACCCTCATAAGAACAGGGTTTGCAAAGCAACTGGGGGTGTCAGGTCCCAGGCAAAACCTAACCGTTGACACAGTAGGGGGGGTTAGTACCACGGTCAAGTCAGAGCGCGTGCACCTACCATTTGCGTCATCTACTGTTAAGGGAACTGTGTGCGCATGGACAATGAAAAGCATCTGCGCGCCTGTTGATGCTGTTGATTGGTCAGAAGTCAAGCGACGCTGTGCGCATTTGCGTGACGTTCCAATAGAGAACACGGGCAATGGGACAGTTGATGTTTTGTTAGGCCTTGATGCAGCAGCATTAATGGCCCCATTGGAAGTCAGAAGGGGTGGGGTCACGGAACCATATGCCGAAAAGACACCGCTGGGGTGGGTTATTGCGGGCCCAGTTTTGACATCCGGCGGTGAGGGGAAGCGCGTACTCCGCGCGCGCGTGTCAGAAATCGAGGACGACACAAATCACCAGTTGCGTATGTTTTGGGATGTAGACACGTTTGGCGTCCGCGTCGAGGAATCACCGCCATACAGTCGTAGCGAGCAGAAAGCCTTAGATGCCTTGGAGAAGTCATGTCGACGAGTAGAGTCGGGCTACGAGTTGGCGCTCTTGTGGAAACCTAACCGGCCGCCATTACCTGACAACTACACCACAGCCTTGAGCCGCTTAGAGTCAGTGGAGCGTCGCTTACGCAAGAACCCGGAGCTAGCGCAAGGCTATAGCAAGGCAATCAGCGCGTATGTCGAAAAGGGGTTTGCGCGCAAGCTCTCGGATGAGGAACGGGCGGGAGATACAGAGCAATGGCTGCTCCCACATCACCCGGTGTTGTCGCCACACAAGCCTCTCCCGAGAATTGTGTTTGATTCTGCCGCAATGCATGATGGGATCTGTCTCAACGACTGTCTAGAGGCAGGGCCTAGTTTGCATAACGACCTACCAGGCATTTTGATGCGCTTCCGCGAGCGACCCGTAGCACTCGCGGGTGATGTGTCTGATATGTTTTGTCATGTGCGCTTGCGTCCAGAGGACCGCAAGTACCATCGCTATCTTTGGCGAGATCTAGAGACTGACAGACCGCCTGATGTTTACGAGATGAACTGTCTCGTGTTTGGAGACAAGTCGTCGCCATGTGAAGCGAATTTCGCCGTTCAGCGCACCGCGGATGACAACAAGGAGCAATGGCCGGACGCTGCCGCCGCAATCAAGCGTGACATATTTGTCGACGATCTGTACACGACCTGTGAGAGTGTTGAAGAAGCTGTGAAGCTGCGCAAAGATGTTACCGCACTGATGGCTGAAGGGGGATTCCCCATGCGCAAGTGGATGTCGTCGTCTACCGAGGTGTTAGCTACAGTACCTGAGGCAGAGCGAGCCGTCCCTAACGAGGCCCTAGAGATGGGAGAGTTGCCGCAAGGGCGAGCTCTTGGGGTACGATGGGATCCGCAAACAGACACCCTCGGCTTTGCGTTTGCACACGTCGACAGACCCCCCGCACAAGCCACAAAACGAGGTATCCTCAAGAAGCTAGCGGGACTGTATGACCCGTTAGGATGGGCAAGTCCATATGTTGTTCGCGCCAAAGTCATGTTGCAGCGCACATGGTCACGTGGTATAGATTGGGATGATATACTGCCGCCAAATCTGTTCTCCGAGTGGAACAAGTGGGAGCAGGAAATGTCTGCCCTTAAGTCCTTCATTGTCCCACGCTACATATACAGTCAGCCAAGAAAGTTATGGAAGAAACAATTAGCAGTGTTTTGCGATGCGTCTGAGGAAGCGTGCGCCGCGGCCGCTTACATACGCGCAACGTCGACAGACGGAGAAGTTACGTGTCATCTAGTTGTCGCAAAAACGCGCCTTATGCCGCTGAAGCCGATCTCCATCCCGCGAGGAGAGCTGATGGCATGCCAGCTTGCCGTACGACTCGCTAAGGCCGCTTGTGTACAGCTCAGTCTGAGTATGCGGAATGTGATCTATTTGTCGGACTCTACTACCGCGCTGTGGTGGATTCGTGGTGAGCCGAGAAACTTCAAGCCGTTCGTCGCCAACCGTGTGGCTGAGGTATTGACAGAGAGCGACCCTATCCAGTGGCATCATGTACGAACGGAGTTGAACATCGCTGATATTGCAACAAGAGGAACTTCCGCAAGCGACATACAAGGTCAATCAATCTGGATTCAAGGACCGGAGTTCCTGAGGCTGCCAGTGCAAGCATGGCCGATAGATGAAGTCCAAACCACTGCACCGCCGTCAGAAAAGGCTGAAATGAGAAAGAAGGTCCTGAGAGTGCAACAAGAGACAGTCGCGCCTTTAACTGACCCCGCTGCGTATTCTAGTTGGTTGAAACTGCGCCGCGTGACGGCCTGGATTCTGCGTTTCCGGTATAATCTGCGCAACAGAGACAAGCACAAGTCGGGGGCACTAAGCATAGAAGAGTTGAAGGCAGCGGAGCTGTACTGGATCAAGTGGGCACAGAAAGACAGGTTCGCCAGCGAGATAGAGTCGTTGTTGAAAGGACACCCAGTTTCTCGTACAAGTCGGATTGCAAGCCTCGACCCACAGCTTGTCAATGGAGTTCTCCGCGTCGGAGGGAGGATAGACAGAGCCGATGTACCATGGGAGGTCAAGCACCCGATAATCCTCGACCATGGACATGACGTCACACGCCTGATAGTGATTGATTATCATCGCAAGCTCATCCATGCGGGAGTGGAACACGTATTTAATCATCTGCGCGAGAGATTTTGGATCCTGCGCGGTCGAGCTGAGGTGAAGAACTGCACGGTTAAGTGTCCGTTATGTCATCGTCGTCGCGTTCAGCCCATAACTCAGAAGATGAGTGACCTACCAGCCGTTCGTCTCGCTGGTGTCAGTACGCCGTTCAAGTGTGTAGGCCTAGACTACGCTGGGCCATTTCAAGTTCGTATTGGTCGCAATCGAGTGGAGAAGCGTTACTTGTGTCTATTTACATGCCTCCACATGCGCGCCGTTCATCTAGAAGTCGCGCACAGTCTCGATACAGATTCCTTTATTATGGCTCTGCGTCGCTTTCGCGCTCGCCGTGGTAATCCAGTCCGGATCATGAGCGACAATGGATCGAACTTTGTAGGGGCCGAAAGGGAATTAAGGGAGGCACTCGAGGAGTTAAGTCAAGAACGGATCACAGATGAGCTCAGTGTGCACGGTGTCGAATGGAATTTCAACCCGCCGGACGGGCCTTGGTTCGGTGGAGCATGGGAAGCATTGGTCAAGTCTACCAAGCGCGCGATGAAAGTGATGCTCGGAAACGTCCTTACAGTCGATGAAGTCTTCCGTACGGTAATAGCCGAGGCAGAGTCTGTGCTGAATTCGCGTCCACTCGTGTACGGGGGAAGCGTGTCATCTCCAACTGATGTGAGTGTGCTAACGCCAAATCACTTCCTTCATGGATGTGCGAGTGCCAACTACGCACCTGGCGAGTTTAACGAGAGAGATATGTCGCTTCGTCGTCGATGGCGCCACAGTCAGTACTTGGCCGACCAGTTTTGGCGCCGGTGGAGGAGGGAGTACGTACCACATCTGGTTCAGCGCAGCAAGTGGCGCACGATCAAGCGCAATCTCCGTCGTGGCGATCTTGTGTTAATCGTGGAGCATGATGTACCGAGAGGCAAGTGGCGCTTGGGACGAGTGCTAGCACCGATTGCTAGTGCTGATGGTTTAGTGCGATCTGCGGAAGTCGCAACCAAGAAGGGGACATTGATCCGACCTGTTGGCAAGTTAGCTCTTCTGGAAGCAAGCCAGGAACAGTAGCAATGTTATCACTGAACAGCTAAAACAGTAATCGTATTATTATTGACATTGAACTGTGATAGATTAGTGACGTTTTACCCCCGGATCACGTCACGGGTGGGGGTGTTATGAACGATTTTCTATAACCCTTTTGTTGTTTCGCCGTTAGTGTATTTTGTATTCCCCATATGTGAGCGTGGGGGCCCTGTGGTGGGAGCGCGCGGGGCTTGGAGAAGAACAACGTGGTAAAAACGTAGAGGTGAAAAAAAAGGAGTTTTTGCTCGGGCCACGAGCAGATTTTGTCAAGCTTTTACCGTCAAAATATACAGGAAATTAAAGTCTAAAGTCGTCCTAAACACTATCTATCTATCTAACAAGATTCTCAACACTTTTCGCCTTTCGATAGGGCACACATAAATGTAACGGCGGGTTTCCTGTGGCTGTTTCGCCTCGTTTCTAGATCGAGGCTGACAAAGCCCGCGATTCGACTGGAACCGATTTGAAATGAACAAGACAACAAAAGATGGCTGACACAGCAAAATGTTGTGGTTTTAACTCTCCCTTTGCATTTTATTACATTTTAAGGATCTGTTGATATTTAAAAATCAACTACAATGTTTTTATTTCTGTGTAAGATGGACTTGGAGACGAAACAAGCATGAAACGGCACTGACAAACACAAAGTTGACATCGCATTTTTTTTGTTGAACGTGTACGAACGAAGAACGTTTCATCAATGACAGACAGCCCTTAGTTTGCAAAGAACTTTCTCGGCCGATCATGGAAGACGACACCGACGACGATCCAACAGAAGATGAAAATTCTCCGTGTGTTTGGAAAGACGACGAGAACGTTTCGTAAGTTCATTTTCTATCTGCAGTAAAACTGATTACTATAACTTACAGCTGTGCTTGTAATGTTATGTCGGACATCCACAATGTTTATCAAATCGATTATGAACCCGTCACAATATGATTTGGCTAGACTGCAGAATACCCCCTCGCGTATAGCTATACCCTAAAAGAAACGCGTTATCGCGTCAACGCGACCACACTAAGTCGACGAGGCGATATGTCAACGCGTCAACACGTCAACGGTTCGGTATAAAAACACGGTAACTAATGGCAGCGTTAGGAGGCTATGTGACAACGCGTCAACATGTCAACGGGTCGGTCTAAAAACACGGAGTGTATACTAAAATATGAAAATCCGAGAACGAGGTATTTTGCCAAGCTGGATCCTGAAAAAAAGGAATCTGTCAACCAGTTGAACTTAGAAAAATATATATATAATGAAAGGTCGAGGAACAGCTTCAAATGATATCGTTTTAAAGCTGTTCGTCTACCTTTCATTATGTATATTTTTCTAAAAAACGGAAATTGATGGCAGCCTTAGGAGGCTATGTGTATAGAGCGGTTTTCATCCGGCTGTGAAACAAAACCTAATAGTCAGTGTTTAATAGTGTCTACTAGTCATAATTAAAAAGGGGAATAAAATAGAAATGACTTTCGTAGTGTATAGCAGTGCGTATTTTGTTAGTATCTATTTCACGTCGGATGAAAATCACTCTAATGAACTAGTTCTTCGCAGCGCAATTGTAGAAAGAGGCTATGTGTATAGTGAACTAGTTCTCGTTCTACAAATGCACGCGACAAAACTAGTTCTCTATACACATAGCCTCGTTCTACAATTGCGCGATAAAAAACTTGTTCACTATACACCTCGTTCTATAAATGCGCGTGAAAGCACTAGTTCACTATACACATAGCCTTGATCTATAATTGCGCTGGAAAGAACTAGTTCTCAATACACAGTCTCGTTTTACAATTGCGCAGGAAAGAACTAGTTCATTATACACATAGCCTCGTTCTACAAATGCGCTGCGAAGAACTAGTTCACTATACACATAGCCTCGTTCTACAAATGCGCTGTAAAGAACTAGCTCAATATACACGTAGCTTCGTTGTATAAATGCGCTTGAAAGAACTAGTTCACTATACACATAGCCTCGTTCTACAAATGCGCGTGAAAGAACTTGTGCACTATACACCTCGTTCTATAAATGCGCGTGAAAGAACTAGTTCACTATACACATAGCCTTGATCTATAATTGCGCTGGAAAGAACTAGTTCTCAATACACAGTCTCGTTTTACAATTGCGCAGGAAAGAACTAGTTCACTATACACATAGCCTCGTTCTACAAATGCGCTGCGAAGAACTAGTTCACTATACACATAGCCTCGTTCTACAAATGCGCTTGAAAGAACTAGCTAAATATACACATAGCCTCGTTCTATAAATGCGCTTGAAAGAACTAGATCACTATATACACAGTCTCGTTCTATAACGCTTGAAAGAACTAGTTCACTATACACATAGCCTCGTTCTACAAATGCGTTGGAAAGAACAAGCTCAATATACACATAGCCTCGTTCTATAAATGCGCGTGAAAGAACTAGATCACTATACACATAGCCTCGTTCTACAATTACGCTGGAAAGAACTAGTTCACTATACACATAGCCTCGTTCTACAATTGCGCGTGAAAGAACTAGTTCTCTATACACATAGCCTCGTTCTATAAATGCGCTGGAGGAAACTATTCTCATACACAGTCTACATCTTCTAATGCGCAGGAAAGAACTAGTTCACTATACACATAGCCTCGTTCTACAAATGCGCTGGAAAGAGCTAGCTCAATATACACATAGCCTCGTTCTATAAATGCGCGTGAAAGAACTAGTTCGCTATACACATAGTCTCGTTCTACAAACGCGCTGGAAAGAACTAGCTCACTATACACATAGTCTCGTTCTACAAACGCGCGTGAAAGAACTAGTTCACTATACACATAGTCTCACTCTATAAAAGCGCTGCCAAGAACTAGTTTACTATACACATACACTATACACTATACACATACACATAGCCTTGTTCTATAAATGCGCTAGCTCACTATACATAGCCTCGTTCTATAAATGCGCGTGAAAGAACTAGTTCGCTATACACATAGTCTCGTTCTATAAATGCGCTGGAAAGAACTAATTCACTATACACATAGCTTTGTTCTACAAATGCACGCGAGAGAACTAGTTCACTATACACATAGCCTCGTTCTAAAAATTCGCGTGAAAGAACTAGTTCTCTATACACAAGTTGACGAGTTGACGCGTTGACAAGTTAAAGAGTTCATTTGACCAGTTGACGAGTTGACGCGTTGACCAGTTGACGAGTTGACAAGTTGATGCGTTGACCAGTTGACGCGTTGACCAGTTGACGAGTTGACAAGTTGATGCGTTGACCAGTTGACCAGTTGACGCGTTGACCAGTTGACGAGTTGACAAGTTGATGCGTTGACGAGTTGACAAGTTGACGCGTTGACCAGTTGACGAGTTGACAAGTTGATGCGTTGACCAGTTGACGCGTTGACCAGTTGACGAGTTGACAAGTTGATGCGTTGACCAGTTGACGCGTTGACCAGTTGACGAGTTGACAAGTTGATGCGTTGACGAGTTGACAAGTTGATGCGTTGACCAGTTGACGAGTTGACCAGTTGACGAGTTGACAAGTTGACCAGTTGACCAGTTGACGAGTTGACCAGTTTTTGAAAAGGTGGAGCTATGTGCGAGGGGGTATTCTGCAGTCGCTCCTATGATTTTACATCCCTATTTTTGCTAGCTGTGTTGGATAATGAGGGAAGGAAGAAAGATCCAAAAAGCCCTTTTTAGTATATTAGCATAACTTAGTTGCCCCAGTGTCAGCAAGATCCATCGGGGCCCCTGGCCACTCGAGCCGACTATAGAATCCAGTCGCCTCCATGCCTTGATATTAGACATATGCCCCAAACTACAATACCTAGCCTAGTGGGTACCTAGCCTGGATTTTCTATGCTCTAACAATAACATAGCTGTCAACCCTCAAAGTTTAGAAATCTGGAGTTTTTGTAAGTTCCATGCAGGTTCCAATGGATGATTCCAGCTATAATCGCGCGCGTTCTTCTTTCATCAGAAAACCCATGCTGTGTCCCACAACTACCAGAATGCAGCGCACGCTTTTTTTACATTTCGTTCGACAAATGCCCCACAACTACCAACATTCAGTGCGCACGTGCGTTATAGCTGGAATCGTCCATTGAATAACATTCAAGAAAGTTGTGCGGGACAGGAGAAAAATGACTGAATGCTGACTTCCAAAACTGTGCCCAGAAATCCGTTATAGGTAGATCTTCTGAAGAATGGATTCTGATTGTTCAATTTCTTAATGAGCTCCCTGATTTGTGGGCAACCATGCCTCAAAGAGTTTTTTGCTTGGCACTGAAAAATTTATAGAGCTGCATTGAGAAATTGATCATTCAGAATCCACCAGATACTAAGAATAACGCAATTCCTGGACATGTTTTCAGTCCTTTCATTTCTAATGAGTGTTGAGTGAAAATTCAGGTTAGGGGATACCTTATTTGTATTGGTTGGCTTTTTTGCAGGCTTGGAAGGCATCCACCTGTGGATCAACTGCCAAACACCACAGTAAAAGGCTCTGGTCAGGAAAGAATAAGCTGTCAGTCTAGTATTGGTGACCATGGTAACAAGGAGAAGGACCAATCAACAGCTCAAGTTGTGCCCATTCCTGGTAAATACAGATGCAAAGTTCATAGTCTCACATACAGCCTGACCCTTTTCTCGATCATGCAATATGCATGGGAGACTAACACTAAGTTCTGTTAGGCCTAGGCTGGTTTAATCACAATCCATTCCTAATGGAAATGAACTTAGACAATAGAGTTTTCTCATTGCATTAGGAGCAGTGTATGTATGTCCTAGCCATAAGGAAATTAATTGTAACATTTTAATTTTGAAATGATTATAAAAAATGTTACTGTTACCATAAAGGGAATTATAATTTTCCAGGGTGGTTTGTTGATCTCCCATCTACAAAAAAAAATGCTTTGATAAGGATTGGTCATTTAAGACCAGAAGGCAGCATTGACAATAGACCACTAGTGTGATTGACTAATTAACAATTAGACTATGAGTTCAAGTTTTCTATGAGTCAATAGAGCCGAGTTGACTATTTGACTCATAGAAAACGAGAACGAGTAGTCTAATTGTTTTAGTAGAAACCCACTTGCATACTACCTTCGATTTGTTGCTTATTAAACGTATTTATTTTAATGGTTTTAGGAGAGTTTTATGCTAGCAAATTCGCTACTCACTATCTATTACGTGATAGATAGTGAGTAGCGGAGCCAATCAGATTGCAGGATTCGTGATAGTATGCAAGTGGGTTTCTACTAATAATTTATATAATATACTGCGCTATGCACCATCTAGAATAAAGTTGTCTTGTTTTGTCCACACAATCACATTACTTTTCTCTGGAAATTCCTGGGGGGTTGGGGGGGATCATTAGGTTGAATTCCCTCCATGATGGGAGTATGGATCATTTCTAGAATTACACACATTATGCAATACTTTTCAGACTGGTGTCGAAAAGGCGAAATGTGCATGGCTCTGTATGATGATGGCGTATACTACAGAGCTGTTATCGTCAAGCTTCATGCATCTAGTAACCATGGTAACACAGCAGAAGTGCTGTTTACAGGGTAAGCTAAGTGGTTTGTGGATTTCCAATGCATTTTTTTTAAATCCTAACTTTCAGTTTTGTGCTGCATAAAGCCTAAAGGTGCAATTTGCAGTTATAGACCAATGTTCTGGTATTGTTATAGATGTATCTGTCTTCCAGTTGAGCCTTCATCACAATGCAAACAGATTAGTGGACTGGATCTATGATATAACTTACAGTATGTCTACACATTTCTATGTGGCTTTGGTTAAGAAAGTTTTGATGTGGTTTTGCAGTTCTGTTATATTATTTTTATCACAGTTTTGCGGTTTTCAGAAATTTGGCTTTGGAAATTTAGTGTCTATGTCAGCCCAATCCAAATGTCAAGGCTGAAATAATGAGAACAAACGTGCAGAACAAAAGGACAAAGAAAACAATGTTTAGTTTCACTTATATTTATTACTAGTACAGTAATTGTTGCTTTCAATAACTTGTAGATATGAATCTGAGGGTAGTGAGTTTCTTGCTGTGAGCAAGCTCAAGAAAGTGTCCAAGCCTCAACAACACAAAGGAGCACTGATAAAATGCCAAGGTAAGATTTAAAAAATGCCACACACTGATTGGTCAAGAATATTATTGTTTTCTCTTGCTATAGAAACATTGAAAGCATTGGGAGTGTGTAATAATGAAAAAATCCAACAACAAAAATAATTGGTACTGTTTATTGTTATTATCAAGCCCTTAAATCTATGGTATGCTAAACTTTATTATCATCTTTAATTCAGATGATACTGGCACCCAACAACAGTCAACTGTGCCGTCTGCTGGTAACAGTTTCTTTTCCCATTTACATGGAGATGAATTTGAGGAGCAAATGAGGTGGGTTAACAAACTGTTGAGAACTGTGTTGGTACAGGATATTGTGATTGGACTGTTCCATATTATATGTCCCTTACCCTGCTATCAAGGAACTTGGAAATCCCACAGGGGTCCCTGGAATTTCCACAGGGGACCCTGGAATTTCCACAAGGTTGGTTGATTTTGACCCTAGAATTTCCACAGGGCCATTCATTTTACCCTGGAATTTCCATAGGATATTCATTTGCCACTGTGGAATTTCCACAGGCCCACAAGAGAATGAGGAATTTCCACAGGGAATTCTTCCAATTTCCACAGGAGTAGTACAGGAGTCTGGAATTTCCACAGGGGTAGAGCAATTTTTGAAAATTTGGAGTTCCTTGATAGGGGTAGGGGGTATGTTTTTTTTTTGGAACAGCCAATTAGTAAAAGTCCATACATCTCACACAGAAGGGATTAGGAGTTTCTGGAAATCAAATCGTATGATATTATGTACTTGTAGAACAATATGTGGGGAGGTCAAGGTCAAACAGTTGGCACAGAAGCCAGGAAAAATGGCTGCGGCACAGAACTGCAAAGCCACACCATTTTCTTCCATACTTTGGGAACCCTAGGATAGATTTTGTTCAAAACCAAATTAGTTGCCAGGGTGTTCGGAAAACGAAGACCCGGAAAACGAAGATCGAAGACCGAAGACCCTACGGAAAACGAAGACCCAAAAACGAAGACCTCTACGATTGCTTCACAGAAATGATTATACAACATGGAGAGTCTAATAAATAGACATGAGTGTTATTTTAATTAAGGGTCTTCGTTTTCCGAAAGCGGAAAGCGAAGACCCCCATAAAAATAGCGTATTTTTCATCAGTCTTTCTCAAAACCACTGCTAAGCTATCTTATTTACACATAGAGTCCCAGTAGTCTCGCTTTCACTTAAAATACATGAGAATTATTGAAAAAAATTCAGGGTCTTCGTTTTCCGAAAGCGGAAAACGAAGACCCAAAGAAAAAAGCGTATTTTTGATCAACCTTTGTCAAAACCACCGCTAAGCTATCTAACTAACACACAGAGTCCTAGTAGTCTCGCTTTCACTTAAAATACATGAGAATTATTGAAAAAAATTTGGGGTCTTCGTTTTCCGAAAGCGGAAAACGAAGACCCCAAAGAAAAAAGCATATTTTTCATCAAACTTTGTCAAAACTACCGCTAAGCTATCTAACTAACACACAGAGTCCTAGTAGTCTCGCTTTCACTTAAAATACATGATAATTATTGAAAAAAATTCAGGGTCTTCGTTTTCCGAAAGCGGAAAACGAAGACCCCGATGAAAAAAGCGTTTTTTTCATCAAACTTTGTCAAAACTACCGCTAAGCTATCTAACTAACACACAGAGTCCCAGTAGTCTCGCTTTCACTTAAAATATATGAGAATTATTGAAAAAAATTCAGGGTCTTCGTTTTCCGAAAGCGGAAAACGAAGACCCCAATGAAAAAAGCGTATTTTCCTCAACCTTTGTCAAAACCACCGCTAAGCTATCTAACTAACACAAAGAGTCCCAGTAGTCCCATTGCTACTTTAAATACATGAGAATTCTTGATTGCATATATTCCATCAACTTTTCTCAGAAACCGCTAAGCTATCTGACTAGCACACAGAGTCCGAGTAGTAGTCCCGCTAATTATTGAAAAAAATCTTCGTTTTCAAAAAATATGAAGGTTTGCTCAAACTAAAATCCGTTACGATTCGATACTTGTAGGCGACATTTTGCGCTTTATGTTTGTGCCAATCCCCAAAACATCGGAAACAAATGTTGTTTTTAGTTGGGACGATTAAAACTGAAGCCCACCCAGCTTTTGTTTGATAATGTAGTACTTTTAGTGGATATGATGTTATCGGATCCGCAACACGCAATTGAATTGAAGATGGCTTGAGAATATTGTTTTACAAAGAGGACTGTTGCAACTTGCGCAAGAAAAATATATAGCAGCCATCGTGAATTCAATGCTAATATCATGTTAATTGTCCTTATCTTATCATAAATATTGAGAGGCCAGAAATAATTTTCTTTGTCTGAGGGAGGCGAAAGAGAATGAGAAATGTACTCTGCGTGTAGCATGGTTTTCAGAAAGTTTGATGAAAAATACGCTTTTTTTCATCGGGGTCTTCGTTTTCCGCTTTCGGAAAACGAAGATCCTGAATTTTTTTAAATAATTCTCATGTATTTTAAGTGAAAGCGAGACTACTAGGACTCTGTGTGTTAGTTAGATAGCTTAACGGTGGTTTTGAGAAAGTTTGATGAAAAATACGCTTTTTTTTCATCGGGGTCTTCGTTTTCCACTTTCGGAAAACGAAGACCCTGAATTTTTTTCAATAATTCTCATGTATTTTAAATGAAAGCGAGACTACTGGGACTCTGTGTGTTAGTTAGATAGCTTAACAGTGGTTTTGAGAAAGTTTGATGAAGAATACGCTTTTTTCATCGGGGTCTTCGTTTTCCGCTTTCGGAAAACGAAGACCCTGATTTTTTTTCAATAATTCTCATGTATTTTACGTAGCAGTGGGACTACTGGGACTCTATGTGTAAATAAGATAGCTTAGCAGTGGTTTTGAGAAAGACTGATGAAAAATACGCTATTTTTATGGGGGTCTTCGCTTTCCGCTTTCGGAAAACGAAGACCCTTAATTAAAAAAATAACACTCATGTCTATTTATTAGACTCTCCATGTTGTATAATCATTTCTGTGAAGCAATGGTAGAGGTCTTCGTTTTTGGGTCTTCGTTTTCCGTAGGGTCTTCCGTCTTCGATCTTCGTTTTTCGAACACCCTTAGTTGCCAACTAATCGAAAGATGCATCTGAGCCTACTCTTTTAATTATCTATTTGTTGTAGATCAAATATGATGAGCCAGATGAAAAGGAGTTGGGCAGAGAGCTGACAAAACTTCTACAAGGTGCTTGACTAATGCAGCAACTGATACAACTGATTATTTGTCTGCTAAAAAATTAAAAAGTTTAAGGCATTTAATTCATTTAGACACTTCTATTACTGCCTACTCATGCCTTGCAGACATTCCACTTAAACAGAAAGAAGCCAGTGCCCAAGTGATATAGAAATGACTGAAACTTGCTTCCATTATGGACTCTCATTATTACAGGCACTAACACTTTCCCCAGGGGTGTCCTCAATAACAGGAGGCGACTGTATTTGAAACTCATTTTTGCCCATGGTACAACAAATTCAAATACTTTGGTCAGGTTTACAGTATTTTTTGTTTTAGTCAGGTTTCAGATAAATTCCCTTCCTTGGTTGTTTCTTTGTTTACAAAGTGCTTGTAATGGAAGAAAGTAACTTTGAAATGAAAGAGTGGAGTAATGTACAGGTCAGTACTTCCGACACTTTACAAATTTGAGGTATTTTCACAAATTTCAGAGGGAAAAAAGACCAAGAGAGAAGCAAGGAAAAGATGCCATCTACCACTAAAGATTGTCAAGAAAAAGTGCACATCTGGACAGCATAAGAAGAAAATAAAAGAAACTTCACCTGAACCAATTGCAGGACCAGCTTTGCCATCTGCATGTAACTCTACTGGGCTAGGACTCAAAGCTGATGATTTTGATCTTTCCTGGGAAATTGATGGTAAGCACATGTTTTTTTAATCACTATATCATATTATGTAAACTTGATTGTTGAGTTGGAGTTGGTATAATATTGGTGGAAGTCCAAATGATGAATATGTCATGAATGAAGTGAAGCCAAGTGTTTCGGTAGAGGTGGTTTGGGGCAGCTCATACTTTTTCTTTGCCCAAATAGGTCATACATAGTGCCATTAACTGAAAAATGAAGAAGGAATATTATTTTCTTCAATAGCATGATATGAGTTAGTTGATGGCAAAAGTGTTTTTCTCATGGAAACCTAAAATTCCGCCTGATACTCATGCTATTAATTTACATCTTTTACAGGATTTGATGACAAGGATATGGAGAAGCCTAACTTTAGTGAACCCCCATCCCACCCCTCTGTGCCTTTTGTGTTGTCTGCACCTGGAGAGGAGCCAGTTATACAGGTAGCTATGGAAGATAACCTGATCCTTTAAGAGCAGGCCCATATGGGGGCCCAGATACCAATCAAAGTCTGATCAAATGGGGTCCATTGGACACATACAAAATACATTTGTCATTTAATGACAAGCTGGATGATTTAAAGAGCCCGTGTCAGCCACTCCTTTGTTATTGTTTTTGTTCAATATAAGAAGACGAAATTACGTGTAGAAATCTCTAAATCAATATCGAAAACAAAGTTTCAGATTTGGTTTACCAAATTCAATCGAGAACATTGCTGTAATCCCTATAATATTCTCTAAATCAGCCGATGTAAATGGATGCTTTCTCCAACTTGGTATGTTGTTATGCTGCAAAATGGCGGCTGACACAGGCTCTATGTACGTAGGAAGAATTTTTGTACAAAAAGCTATTTGCGCTTCCCTGATAGGAGAGGCCTATTGTCCTTTGTATTTGCTGGGCTGACAATCAGGGGGAAAAGACACACCTGCTCTGGGTTGAAAGTCTCATTGATTTGCCGCCATGCCCGGCAATGGACGCGGTTTCTTGACTGTTTCTTGAGCCCACCATACGTGTCGCATATCTACAGAATGTTTTTCGCTGATGTTATTTCTGGTAATCCTAATTATTTCAGCTGTATTTTTTTTCTAAAATTGTGCGGCAATGCCGTGGTTTGGTAAGAACATTTAAGACAGATTGTTTTAGAACTTTGAGCAAATAAATCCTTTGTTTCGCGCTATAATCGAAAGACCAAACACCAAAGCAACCTATTTTGAATTAGGTACATATCCCTGTATTATTGAGGATTATTTTAGAAAACTTTGAAATTTAGTTTCGCGGGTCCTCAACGACAATATTTTTAGCGGGACTACCACTGCTTATTTCTTTCATGGAAACCTTCAAAATCAAACCAAAGTAAAGGCAATAGCTACCAAACTCTTTAGTAACAATATTTTTGGCCAAGCATTGCTCTAAAACAATCTGTCTAACTGTTCATTTCCAATGCCCAGATGATACATTGACACCTTTATTGTGATTTCTACCGCCTGTAGGTTCCAGCCCCCATCAACTGCCGTTTGCGTGACTACCAGCGCGATGGAGTAAAGTTCCTGTATGGCCATTATCGGTCCAATACTGGTGCCATCCTTGGTGATGACATGGGTCTGGGCAAAACAGTGCAAGTTATTGCCTTGATATCGGCATTAATGGGGAAGACTGGGACTAAAGCAGACGTGTTTGGGAAATACATAGGGAAGAAATCTCGACAAAAAATGGTATAGCCTACTTGTAGGCGTTTGTCGGTGTTTTATCGCAGGAGAAACCAGCGCGAATCGACTAGCGGCCGCCATCTTGGATTTGAGTGTCAAAAATGCGAGGCCTCGCCTCGCTTTTTCTTCTCCCTCCCCCTCCCCCCTCGCCTCGCATTTTTGACACTCAAATCCAAGATGGCGGCCGCTAGTCGATTCGCGCTGGTTTCTCCTGCGATAAAACACCGACAAACGCCTACAAGTAGGCTAAAAATGGTATTTCTTTCTTCGGTTATAGAATTGCATAATGGGAAATGAAGGCAAGAAGGCGGCGGAAGTAATTTAAATTCGTTGGGAAACGGCAAGCCTCACTTGAATTCATAAATCCCATTCCATTAACTTTTAAACGTTTTCACGTCAGTGTAAAAATGTCTATAGTTCAGTGCTTCTGCCGCCTTGTTATCGAAAACGCTATTTCTCACTCAGTCAGTCTCAGTAAATGTAGCCCACCTGAAATGCAGAAAATGTATGAGATAGGGCTGGTCCACCACAACTAGGCGACTAAAAATATGAAATTAGGCGTCTATCGAAAACGCTATTTCTCACTCAATCAGCCCACCTGAAATGCAGAAAATGTATGAGATTGAGCTGGTCGAGCACAAATCAGGGCTAGGTGTCTAAACTTTAAACTTAGGTGCCAGTTTGCGACCAAAATATTTCGGCACTCTTTTCAAGCTTGATACCACCTGGCGACCAAAAGTTATGTTCAGGCGACCAGTTTTTTGCACTTGGTCACCAGCTGGCAACTAAGAAAAAAAGTTAATTCCAACCCTGTGAGGTAACGTTTGTTTAAACGTAATGTTCTCGCGCATTCATTCGCCTATTTCGTTCGTTTACTTAAGGGAGCCTGTCACTCAACTGTGCAGCTGCGTATCTCAAATCAGAGAAGCCAGCAAAGGCCAGCGAAGGCTAATACAGTAAAAACCCGCATAAAAGAACAAGTGGATCAAGAACACTCAGGCTGTAATTTGGTCAAAAAGATACCTTATACATAAGAACACATACAGCCTGAAAAATGAAAATTGTTCTTGTATAAAAAGATGACTGCTAGTTATAGATTCGAGGACAGTAATCTAGTGTGGTACATCCAGATCAATATAATGTGCTAGACTATTGCACACAGAGTCTCAGCATGTACTGCATGGGGAATGCCAGGGTACAGTTAGCAATTGTTTTAAACTACTAAATTAATGTTACCTTCTGCCAATCACATTCTTTATTTTGACTGTTGGTAGTGTATGCAGTAAGCTATTATCTAATATTAAGAGACACATTTTAAGGACACCTTAAGAACATTTTCAGGCTGATTTTGCAGAAAACACCTAATACATAAGAACAAAATCAGCCTGAATCCCCAAAACACCTGTTCTTTTATGCGGGTTTTTACTGTACCTCGAAAACAATTTCTCGATCCATCGGACCAAGTTTGACATAGTCTTTAATAAATATCTGATGGGATAGTTTTGTTTAGTGGTCGTTCCTGGCGCATGGGCGTATCATGACAGGCTTCCTTTAAACATGGTATTTCTTCTTGCAGACTGCACTCCATGCCCCAGGAGTGTTCCTGATCGTGTGCCCAAGCTGTGTACTCTACAACTGGAAAGATGAACTAGACACGTGGGGCTATTTCAGAGTCAAACTGTACCACGGGACCGGCAAGGAGGCAGTCATGGAGCAGGCCAAGCATGGGAAACTTGATGTGGTATTGACTACTTTTGATACCATGAAAATAAATGTGGTAAGTAGTATAGGGCGAACTGAACAAGGTCAGTTTTTGGACAGAAAATTTAGCGAACATGCATGTAGTACTTGGTAATGTTTGAAACGTATTGATAGTAAATTTCGTAAATTTCTTCATAAATGTCTTTAGGGATAAAACCTACAATCAAAGCAAAAGTAGTTGCCGCACCTCCCCTTCCGTTCCCTTCCTGCCTCTTTCAATGTTGGCTGGAAAATCAGGCCGCTTGTCCAGCTCAACTAGCAACATTGAAAGGGGGAAGGGGAGCCAAGTGCGGCAACGTTGTGCATTTGATTGTAGAAGCTTGAAATGCGTTTTTTTGTTTTTACACAAGTTGATGAGTGATTTGTTCGGGGATGACAATAATTTGGAGCAATGCATGTCTCTGCTCAGGTTTTGAAAAAAAAAACAAGTATTTTTGCAAGGGTTCAGGATTAGTTGCAACTTCTATTGTTTCTGTTTGTTTCTTCAAGCGAGAATTCAATGGTGTCAAATGGAAGGCCGTCTTTATGGATGAGGCTCACAAGCTCAAGGATTACAAGACACAAGTTACGATTGCAGCAAAGGAGCTCAAAATCAAACGAAGGTGAACTGGGCTGGTTTACAACTTTTCCACAGGAATCTAGCTGCTTAAAGCAAGTTGCCTAAAGGTCCGTTTACACTTGCAACTTTCGAGTCGCGGCGATTTTTCTCGTACTTTCGCGTCAACTCAAATTCAGTAATGTCTAAACATGGTACAACTCGGCGCGATCTGCCGCGATTTTTGTCGCGTGATGTCGCGGAGATTTCAAGCTGTTACATTACAGTCAAGAAACCGCACACCGTGCTTGTGTACAAATTCAATACCTCACAATCTCGTTCCCAGAGCCTACTCTGCTGTTGTTGGTTGTCGTAGGCTCTGGCAGCAGACAATTGTAGGCCGATTCTGATTGGCCGATATTCCTGCTCGCCATTTTTAATTTGCCTAACCGACAATACCGGATGTCCTTGATTCTCGGAGAATCAGCATGACCGAGCAAACGAGATTGAATACCTCACACTTGCATCACTTTTCCAGAGATGTCCACGAAGGAAGGCTGATGTATGCTAGCACAGAAGCACACACCATCTTTTCTTATTAACTTGAAACCCCCTGTGTCTCTTCTAGGTTTGGCCTGACCGGTACACCTCTACAGAACCGTCTATTGGAGCTATGGTGCGTGCTTGACTGGGCTAACCCGGGGTGCCTGGGCTCTCGGCATACGTTCACAAACACATATGACCTTGTCATCAAACATGGACAGCGCCATGATGCTAACAAGAGGGAGCTAGCACTGGGGAGATCTAGTAAGTGGTCACATTATCCTTAAAGAACCCGTGTCAGCCACTCCTTTGTTGTTGTTTTCAGTCGATATCAGACAACGAATTACGTGTAGAAATCTTGAAATAGTCTTCTAAAAACAAAGTTTTATTATGCATTTATCGAAATCAATCGAAAATATTGCACTACATCCCCTAAATCAGCCGATGGAAATGGATGCTTTCTCTGTCTCGGTATGTTGCTAGGCTGACAAAATGGAGGCTGACAGAGGCTCTTTAAGTATTGCAAACTTCTATAGATAAATTCATCAGATGACGAGTGAATTCCACGATAAATTTCACGCGAAAAACGGCTCGTGCGATATCGTTTTTCAAGTGAAATTTAATGTGGAATTCACGAGTCAAGTGATGATTTTTTCTTGTATCATGCGATTCAGCAAGCTATTCACCACTGGACGTTCTACCGACAGCACCAAGCTTCTTTAAGATTTATCCTCTATATCAAATAAAATAAAACAGGATCCTAACAATCCTGGTAGCTGGGGTCCTAGGTATACCAACAGGGATAATGACCTGGGACCCCACCTAGAATAGAGGGTGTCCCACCTGGGATGTCAACTAATCCTAGGAGAGATCTCATAGTTTCAGTAGGGCTCCAAGTGGGATCTGGGATATTTAATGTTGTTCATTCTAAAGGAAGTTTTGTTTGATATGTTGTGTACTTTGTTATTCAGGATCGATGAAATTTCAGACTTTGTTAAATAGATGGCTACTTCGCCGGACCAAAGACCTGATAGCTGATGAACTGCCCAATAAAAGTTTGTACCGACATCGTGCAACTGATTATTCCTTCTGCCTTAAGCTGACATCAAATGGTCATACTAAACATCTAAGGCGGAGTTAAGGTCTTTGTAAAGGCTGGCTCTCACTGGAACTCAAGCGCAGGACGCAAGCGCAGGACGCAAGCGCAAAGCAAGTGCGGATCATAGCGACGCAAGCACAATACTAAAATCAACATTAATTAGTTGCTTGCGCTTGTGTTCACTTGATTCAAACTATATAATAATAATACAACATTTCTATAGCGCCATTTCCTGAAGCTCAGTGGCGCTTTACGCTTTTCTCAAGTAACTAAAACGAAAGATTTCAACGAAACAAATTAACAGTTCAATTAGTAAAACGATCTAAAAACATAATGAAAAGGTAGAAATAAAATTAACTTAATCAAAACTAACTTAATCAAAAAAGAACCTAATAAATAACTAAATGAACCAGACGCAAAGCGCAACGGAACGCAATGTCTCGATTTTCTTGCGCTTGCGTTCTCGTGTGAACCACAGAAGGGAAGGATACAGCTCGCGCCTAGTATTTCTTTAAACTTTGTTCGCCAAATAGTAAGCCTATTTGTAGCGCGCAACATTGTAGCTTGGCACATGCTTCCTTCATTTAGCGAGAAACGTGCGCGAGAGATGTGTTAGCCGCGACACAAAAAATGTTTCATTTCAGAAACATTTTCCCATAGATTTGAAAACGTGCCAAACACACCTTTCCTCCATTAGAATAGATCAGAAAAGAGCATTGTATAAAATAAGCAGCTTGACTGATGCCTATTCTTCTGCAGATGAGAAGGTGGTGTTTTGTAACATGACGTCATTCCAAGAAGACGTGTACACCACTCTACTCCAGTCTGCCGACGTGCAGCTCATCCGTAAGAAAGACCACCCGTGTGACTGTGGTAGTGGGGGAAACAGGGGCTTGTGTTGCTACTCCGTAAGTTACTGACACAGTTGCATACATAGAGGATATTACATGGCCGCGCGGAGATACGAATTTTATCTTCGAGTGTTGAAAATATATCTCACGAGTGAGCGCAGCGAACGAGCGAACGATCTCCAAGCGGTCATGTAATGTTCTGTTTATTATATAAACATCAATGAAATACCAAATTCAAATTTTATTTGAGTTAAGCTTAAAAATCGAGCATTGAGCAAAGGCAAAATAACATGATATTTTCACGTGTGAAGATATCATCTTTTCGCGCGGGAGATCACCTGGTATTTCATTGGTGTTTATATAATAAACGGGTTTTTCTAGCTTTCAATTCTTTTGAGCCGTGGTGGGGTTGTGAGTATGTATCAGCCTAGTTCTGGGCGGGCTTCCTGTGGTAGGAAGGAAAGGAGACGTAACGTCACCAAAGAGCCTCTCTCCGAACTCGACCCAGCCCTCACGCTTTTACTCGGCTCGTCTACGACAGGTAACCCGCTCCGAATGTCAGAGCACCAACTGGGCTTGAAAGGGCTTGAAATTTTCTTTGGATTAAAAGAGAGCAAGTATCTGTGTTGGTGCTGCATGCAGACGCTTTTTCTAGCGACTAATTTTGTGCTAGTTGCACTACAAAACACTCCGTCATAGCCAATGAATGAAATAACGGAACAATGTAGCAACACGTGTGCAGAGGACGCGCGATACCGGAGACGTGTAAGGGCATTCGTAAATTTGCGTGTAAGCAACAAAGATTCTCCGGTGATAATCGATCCCGGGATAGTTAAACAAGGTCTATGATGTCCAAACGTTAATATCAAATATACCAGTTACGCTCTGCTATGGAATCGTCACTAACATTATCTTGCTTTTGTTTTCACCAGCGCTGCCCGCGTACGGGTGAATCCTTGAGGGCGCTGTTAATGCGCTGCTTCTCACTTTTCCTCAAAGTCGCCAATCACGCCGCCCTTCTTATGCCGCGCATCAAGCAAAGTGAGGATCAGAGGGAACGAGTAAGTGCTTACACATATGCCTGCCCCTTGTTGGCACTGTTCCACGTTCCACGTGCTTGTTCTTTGACTGAAACTTGAGCAAGAAACTTATCGTTCTTCATGAACGATTATCCCAGTCCATGTACGAACCCGTGTTTATATTTCACTGATTTTAATAGAACTCTTCGCATCTTTTGAAAGTAATAGCGCTATAGCTTTTGAAATTTTCTCGTCAAACTCTCTGCATGGACTGAATTAAAAGATCATCAAATTCCATGATTCCTTTCCCGCGTCATCTCCTCCCACAGGCAAAAGCTCTCTGTGACGAAGCCTTCAAACGTCACCCCGAGTTTGCCCAGTCCCTGGCTGAGAACTCGTTCCAGACCCTATCGGACCCAGCCTACTGCGGTAAGATGAAAGTCCTTGACAAGCTACTGCGCATGTTCGAGAAGGATAAGAGCAAAGTACTTCTTTTCTCTCAATCAACTCAGGTGAGAGTGAATACCGACTTGGGTTTTTAAGTAATGTCACATTTGCTCGGTCAAAGTTCAAGCCGAAGCATTCTCTTGCGCAGAGCTTTCTCTTGCCCAGAGCTCCCCGGCAGCCACTGACGCATGGTCTGAGATTTGATACAGAGCCGTTGAGAGAAAGATCTTTCTGCGCATGCACCAACGTTCAAAACCAGCCAATCAGCAAAGGTCCTCAAATGGATGTCACCAGAGCCTCCCCTGTGAGGTGACGAGCTGCAATTGGGTAGTTCCGGGTAGGAGAATAAAGTCGACAGCAAAGTGATTGCGTAAGAACGTGCGCTGCCATTTAACGACACAAAAGGGAAAAAGACGTACGGAAACATGCTAGTATTACACGAAAGCATCTTTGTTCTCTAATTAGTATCAAACCATTGAAGCTGGCTTCGCCTTTCTTGAAATAGCTATCCCAAACATGTACTTTTAAAGCTCAAAAATGAGCGCAAGTAAACCAATTTCATGGAAGACTTGACCTCAACCTGGAAAAAAATCACCGTAAATAATAAAATGTGCTCCACAAGTCACGTGATTGAAACCCAAGAACTGTGCGACCCCGATTACGGGAATGCATTCTGTTTAGAGCAGCAGTGACGCGATTCGAGGGTCAATTTCGTTACATGACATGTAGTCCAATTTGCAACAAGTAATCGTCAAAGTATTGTCGCTTTAAAGAAACATTAACATGTTCGGTTATTCCCACAGTTGTTGAACATCCTACAAGATTACATGGTTGGTCAGGGCCTGATGTTCTCTCGCCTAGATGGGAGTACAAGCGCCGCCCAGCGCGCTAGGGTAGTCCGTGACTTCAACAGCAACCCCGAGATTTTCGTGTGTCTCATATCTACCAAGGCTGGAGGGCTGGGTTTGAACTTGACTGGCGCTAATGTGGTTATTATATTTGACCCGACATGGAATCCCTCTAACGATCTACAGGCACAAGATAGGTGAGGCGAATAGGGTGAGCCCATTGAGCAGCTCAGTATTGATTTCGTAGTCCTAGTGCCCTTAGGCGAGCTGGCTTTCCGTGACATCCCTTGTTATTGCCACAGGGAGCCCGTTAAGAAAAACTAAAGGGACTAGGCTTACGTGGATCTCCATATGTAATTCCCAAAAGTCCCTGCGTCTTACGAAGCTCAAGACCTAGAACTAGAAACACTCAGCTCATTTTGCCTTTCGTAGTTGAGGATATAGCTTTGTCAAATATTGTACTAATTTCGTGGTCTTCAACTTTTGAAAATCTTGACGTGCTCGTGAATGTGCTCTAAGCCATGTTGCCCACTGTACACTTTATGCGTTATTGCTAATAACGCACTCATTCACTTTGATGTCGCTAGGTAACGCAATCACGGGCGATCAATTTTAACCAATAGGGTGCGCGGATTTTAGGTAACGCAGGCGATCAATGTTTTAACCAATAGAGTGCGCGGATTTTAGTCAGTGAACGAAGATTGTAAATTAGAGCAAGTTTCGTATGACTGTGAAAAGTGCCGCGACACGGCGCGGAACCTGGCCTGCTGTAGATACGGAATGAAATCGCGTAGTCGCGGCACAGTCACGGCCGCGGCGCGGTACAATTTTGTCGTGGCACTTTTCACAGTCAAACGAAATCTGCTCTAACTTGAAATACACGTAATTTACCGAACACTGCTATCCCTAAGAAGCATGGGTAATCGACCTGCCTTCAGTTGTTGTAGCGATCCCTTGACAGCCGTTGTTCAAGTCATGGTTACCAATGTTCTTTGTCTTCATTTTCCAGGGCGTTTCGTATTGGCCAGCGTAGGGATGTACAAGTTCTACGCTTGATTACGTCAGGCACGATAGAGGAGATGATGTATCTCAGACAGATTTACAAACAGGTAACCCACCACGCAAGGCCTGACTGGGACAAAAGTAAAAAGAATTTTGCGATTGGTGCTCGTGAATTTAAGAAAAATATACTTATAAGTCTGTCTATAGCTAAAACAAGGCGGCAGCTACCGGCGGTGTTTCGCCGTCTACTTAGCAACTGAGCGCCGGTTATTCCAGGATGTACTGCAATTGATGATTTTAGCGAATTTATTTTCCTGACGAAAGGAGAAGGTATGAATCTCCAATGAACTTGCTCTCAAAATAAATGCTGGAAAACGTATCTCCAGCACGAGTTTTCTTATTGGGGCATGCTCCCAAACCCCCTAGTGGACAATACACCTATTGACACCCCTGTTGACTAGTTAATTGGCTGGCCCAGTCAATAAGCGATAATACTCTCTTCTTCTCCTTCATAGCAAATGGCAAACATCGCGATATCTGGTACGAACGAGCGCCGTTATTTCATGGGCGTGGAGGGAGACAAGCGCTACCACGGAGAGCTGTTCGGGATCGCAAACCTGTTTACATACCGGTCAGACCTGGCTCAGGACATCATCAAGAGGACGGACAAGGTTGAGTCGGGACTGAGGGTGGCCAATTATGAGATTGTCCCGGACAAGAAACCAGTTGAAGAATTAGAAGTAAGTTTATCAAAGCTTTCACATGGAATTTCTGCACAAATCCATCCATGGGAAAAGCTGAATTTCCCATGGTCGAAGAATGGGAAGTGTTCTGATTTCCCATGGCTGTCCTTGTGAATTCCGAACACTTTCCATGCGTGTACCTGGGGAAGTTAAGCTTTTCCCACGGATGGGTTTCTGAAGAAATTCCCTGTGTTTAGAGCGGATTTCAGATGACTGCCGAAAGTAAAACAACAGGTTTTTTAAAACGTTCCGATTGTTGAGGTCTTGAGTTAAGCCAGCTCATCAGAATATTTTCTTGGGTAAGTCGTTGTTTCTTTAAGCCAAGTTTCAGAAAAGGCTGTGCAACTTTGCAAAATATTATGGAAATAGAGGAAAAGACAGAAACTTTATATCACCGAGAGTTTACCTCTACTACTTTGCGCCTGAGTCACATTTTGGTGCATTTTAAATTTCAAGTGCGGCACCGTCATAACTGGATCTTGTAAAAAGAACGGAATTTTTGTGTTAACCCACTACAAAATATTGTACGAGCGACTATGGTAGAGTCATTTGGCATAAGCAGGGTGGTGTGGCTAGTATAAAAAACAGTGTCCATGATTCTGTCTTGGTATACCCATTTGCTCCAATAGACCTCCTCGGCTTGGTCGTAATGTTGTCCCATTTCAGATCACGTGGCATTCATTTGAATAATCTTTCTTTGTCTGGGCTGCTTCCATATTCATATATCCTACGGTGCGTAGCAGAAAAAACAAAGAAAGAATACTCATGGGAATGCCACGTGATCTGAAATGGGCAAAACAAACGGGCAAGCCGAGGAGGTCTATACGCATCTGTCCAATTACAGATAGTTGTGAAGGTGCAACCTTAATCTCGTACCCAGAGCCCTTCGCCTTTTAGCCAGCGGCAAGATTCAGGGCTCTGGGGGAATCGATTTTTTTAAACCCAGATTCTGGGTTTCCGGTTTGAAAGTTCGTTATGTTTTCTGTTATGATTTTGATCTACCACGCATGCTCGCAAATCAGATTCCGCTGGAGCCTCGAATCTTTCCGCTGGCCAAAAGCTCTGGGTAGGATATTAAATAACAAATGGCATCTTCTGTTTTATTTCAGGAGGAGGAAGAAAAAATCCGAAAAGGAACAAGAATCGGGAAAATCAGAGGAAGAAGAGACAGACGAGTACGGCCTGGAATGCATGGCGTCTCAGGTTCTAGGAGATGAGGAGCCAATCAAATGCCAGGATATCTCTCCACCAATCGCAATCAAGGAACGTCCCCCAGTCACATTAATCCAAGATTCTCAACTAGTCTCAACTATTGAAGACTCTAAGCCAATGACAACAGTCAAACATTTTCCATCAGTCACTAGCGTTCCTGAAACACAAGTCATGGCAAGAGAGTCTCCAGAACGAGGTCGAGAGTTAGATTTCAGCAGTAGTGACAGCGATTTGTGCGTGGACGAGAGCAAATTTCCCGCGAAAAAGCGAATGCCATTGGATCTGTTTCCTTAGAAGGCTCGTTTGATGACGATGATGGTGTTATTGATGCCTCTAGTGGTGCTAGTGATGATGGTGATAGGTTTGGTAAATCTGCACTCGAGGATGACAATAGTTTAGGAGATATTGGTCTAGAAAGTGGTTTGATATCGCCTTTGAAGGCAATAATGAAGAAGCCAAAATCAAGGAAACAAGTTAGATTTAGGAAGTTAATGTCAAGTTCCGAAGAAAGTGAGGATAAAAGTAGTGATGATGCTCTAGACAGGAAGTACGAGGCAGCGAGCTTAAAATGTAAATTATCTGCACGACACAAGAAACCACACCAGCGATCGAGAAGACAAGGGACATCGCCATGGGACTGGAATCCGTACTTCACGAAAAGTCTCTAGAGGGGCATTCACAAGAGTTATAGATAAACAGGATCTTTCAGTCCCAGGCAGTGTTCTAGAATCTTCTCGTGGTTCATCGAACAGTGACAGGAAGGTAACTGGTAGGCAGCGTGGCGGTGGAACTGGGGTGAGGGGTAATGGTTCATCGAACAGTGACAGGAAAGTTACTAGTAGGCAGTGTGGTGGTGGTACTGGGGTGAGGGGCAATTCACAGGATGTTGGGGAGGGGAAGAAGGGTGAAAGAGGCGGGACGGAGGGAAAGGGAGGAAGCCAGAGGGAGGAGGGGTAGTCAAGAAGTTAGAGATAGGGAAAGAGGTAATAGAGGCTCTGGAAGAAGAAAAGATGGCGATGATAGTGATAGTGGGAATGACAGAAGGAGAGTTGATGAGAGTGATGATGATGATAACAGTGATGATGAGGGCGATGATGATGGTGTTGATAGTGATGACAATGATTTGAGTGACAATGAAGAACAAGTTGAAGAAGATAAACATTGCAACATCATAGGGCGTCAGGACATAAGTATGCAAAAGAAGATGCTATTGAAGAGTTTGATAGCGAATCTAGTCAGTCCGAAAGGAATGATCATCAGAAGACCATCATTTCAACGCGGGGAAAGAGGCAAAAGATGCAACGAGTTGGCGGGAAAAAGAGCAGGTCGACGCTGTTTAGGTAAGATAGCAAGTTACTTTATTTTACTAGAATCTTCCTTTCACTGCTTTCTTTCGTGTTCTTTATCTTGGCAAAGATTCAGTGGTCTACTTGGTTCTTGACAGTCGTATCGGTTCACGGTGTCTGAGGTGTCCGGGAGAAAAAAATCCGTGTCGCGCCATAAACATGAAGAATATGAAAAATTCCCAGACATATATTTCCTATTATAGACTTCACTTATTTGTAGCTAGGCACGCCTTCCTTAGAACGAAGGGGCTGGAGTGTGCTTCTCGCCACCATTTCCATCCCTTATGATTAGTAATGACTATGTTATGGTTTGCTTATATTTCTCCTTAGAGGAGTGCGGGGTGAACTACACACATGCCAATCGAGCGGTTGTACGCGCGACCAAGGCCGAGTCACATATGTCCAAACGTGCCATGAAGGACGTGTTCGAGCTGAAGCAGTATTCACAGCAACCGGCAAACTGCTTTGCCACTATGGAGGTAAATGGGTATGAGTCGCGTGAGAAGATGTGATATTTCATTTATTGCTATATTGGTGGTGAGCTAGGATGAATCGCTGAAGTAGGTATGGCAGTGAGATTGTGTGAGTCACTTGAGTAACTATGGTGAAGAGGTTGTACGAACCACTGAAGTAACTATGGTGGTGAGACTGTCTGACACATGACACATGTATATGGTGTAGAGATTGCACGAATCACGTAAGTAACTATGGTGGTGAGCTGTGACGTTGGGATGACGTTAAGATTGCGTTACATAAAAATTATGGAGAGATTGCGTGACACATAAGTGGCTATTGTTGGAAAATTCAAGTCACTACGGTGGTGAGATTGCGTGACATGAGTGATTATGGGGTAGGTTGCACGGACCACATTGCTATGGTGGCGTGATTGCGCGAAACGTGAGTGATTATGGTGCAAAGATTGCACGAACCATGGAAGTAATAAATTATGGTTTGTTACATGAATCGCTGAACTAGGTTGTGAGTTTGGGTGGCGATATTAATCGGTGTGATTGCAGTGCTATATGCTGCTGTGTTTTATGTGAAAACGTTCAATTGCGTTGATATTGAGTTTCAAGTGGATTGTAGTTACTTTGGTGGCACGAATAGCTATACTTGGTGAGATTCGCTGCTGCTAAAGCAAGTTTATCTTGGTGCACGAACTATGAAATAGCGGATTTCTGATGAGTGTCGAAAACTAAGTAAGTAAGTACATTTAGCCAATCAGAAGCAAAACCCAATGGTGAAGGTGAAGTAACTTAAAGTCGTGACCATAGAAACAAGAGTCACTGGTTTTTCTTCGCATTTTTATTGGCTGGTTTAACAAAGACCCAAGACCTCAACCAATAGGAACGCGTAGAAAACGTCTGATTACATTTGACAGTCATCTGAAATCCGCTCTAACTAGCCTGGTCGCAGGCGTTGGACAAAATGTCATATTTTGTCACAAATCCAAGATGGCGGTCATGCGAAAGCAAAATCGGGTTTCTCGGCGTAAAACTACTCTCCACCGCCACTGCTCTGACAGTCCACTGGCATGTCCCAGCAGGTATGTAAAAATAAAGCAAACTCTAAATATGATGTTAAAATTTTAGTGCTCAAGCGAAGAAAGCGATGATGTTGCGGAAGAAACAACGCAGAAATCCAACCAAAGCGATCATGGAGTGGTCCTCGTTCAACACTAAAACCACAGAAGACCCACAACACTAAAACACACAGCAGGTGAGTCAGCATGTGAGTGACGTGATCAGTGCATTTGATTTTGTGTAGGGATGCCGTACGTCTACCATTAATAGCATAAGACTGATAAAGCTGAGGAGGTCTATTGAAAAAGGCCTTGAGTCTCTCCTCGATTAGACTGCTTGCAGTCGAACGGAGATAAAATATATATAATGTGGAATCTAAAGCGCAGACGTAGCAGACGTAAAATATATAGCAGTCGGACCTACGGATAGGCTCGAGGGAAATGTTTTTTTACCCGCGGCGCGCTTCGATTTGTTTCGAGGGAAGTGTTTTTGTTTTTTACCCGCGGCGCGCTTCGATTTGTTTCGAGGGAAGTGTTTTTGCTTTTTACCCGCGGTGCGCTTCGATTTGTTTCGAGGGAAATGTTTTGTTTTTTACCCGCGGCGCGCTTCGATTTGTTTCGAGGGAAATGTTTTTGTTTTTTACCCGCGGTGCGCTTCGATTTGTTTCGAGGGAAATGTATTTGTTTTTTACCCGCGGCGCGCTTCGATTTGTTTCGAGGGAAACGTTTTTTTTTTACCCGCGGCGCGCCTCGATTTGTTTCGAGGGAAATGTTTTTTACCCGCGGCGCGCTTCGATTTGTTTCGAGGGAAACGTTTTTTACCCGCGGTGCGCTTCGATTTGTTTCGAGGGAAATGTTTTTTACCCGCTGTGCGCTTAGATTTGTTTCGAGGGAAACGTTTTTTTTTTTTACCCGCGGCGCGCTTCGATTTGTTTCGAGGGAAACGTTTTTTACCCGCGGCGCGCTTAGATTTGTTTCGAGGGAAATGTTTTTTACCCGCGGTGCGCTAAGATTTGTTTCGAGGGAAACGTTGTTTTTTTTTTACCCGCGGTGCGCTTCGATTTGTTTCGAGGGAAACGTTTTTTACCCGCGGCGCGCTTAGATTTGTTTCGAGGGAAACGTTTTTTTTTTACCCGCGGCGCGCTTCGATTTGTTTCGAGGGAAACGTTTTTACCCGCGGTGCGCTTAGATTTGTTTCGAGGGAAACTTTTTTTTACCCGCGGCGCGCTTCGATTTGTTTCGAGGGAAACGTTTTTTTTTTACCCGCGGTGCGCTTCGATTTGTTTCGAGGGAAACGTTTTTTACCCGCGGCGCGCTTCGATTTGTTTCGAGGGAAGTGTTTTTTTTTACCAGCGGCGCGCTTCGATTTACCAGCGGCGCGCTTCGATTTGTTTACAGTGTCGAGTTACTCAGGAGAGAGAGACGCGCAACGGGGGAAAAACGCCGAAGGAAGGCGTTTTCCCCCCTCTCTCTCTCCTGAGTAACTCGACACTGTAAACAAATCGAAGCGTGCCGCGGGTAAAATAACATTTCCCTCGATTTACGGACGTTCGCCAAAGAAGGGGCTGCAAGCAGTCTAACCTACGGACGGATGTTCGAGCAATAAGGGAATGCAAGCAGTCTTTTCGCCAATTCATATCTAGGAATACCAAAATACTTTCTCAAACTAAGACGGAACCGTTTCCTAATTTCAGAAACCTGAACCAGTCAGTCGATACTACCACGGAACAGATCGATGATGCGGCGATCTTTGTCGGTTAAGACTCCGCGTGGTATTCGTAAACAGCACTTTGGTGAGATTGGTAAAGCGCTCGGTTTCCGAACGACGTCGGTTTTGCTCGGTACGTTGTCGAACAGGATGAGTCGGAACATCTCGACATGTTGAAGCAGTTCTACACTGGGAAGTACCCTGAATTACAAACTTTGAAGTGCTTCTCTGATAGTGATAAAACGAGCAGTGAACCTAAGAGGAAACGACATATCGGAAGTGACGTAAAGGTTAGAGGTGGGATAGGAAGTGACGTCAGCAGTAGAGCTAGAACCGGAAGTGACGTAAAAAGGAGTGGTAAAAGCGGGCTCGGCGTTAGGAAAGGTGTAGCAAGAGAAGGGAATGAGTTAAAAGACGGGGCTTGGAAAAGACGAAGGGTTAAAGTAAAGAAGCGAATAGAATACGAAGATGAAGATGAAAATTCAGATGAGCAAGAAGAAACGGCTGTTAGGTGTAACGATACAAAGCCAAAATCACAGCAAGCTTCACGTGAAGTTCATGCTGTTTCTCAGAAACTGAAAGCACAGCCTGAAAACACCGCTGCGAATCAATCAGAACAGTCGCCTTGTTTTTCGGGTCGACTACCTTTACCAAACACATCCATCCTCGATGACTTTATTCCCGTGGGTCGCGAAAGAGATTCAGTACGAGATTCCTGTGTCTCTATGACCGCGCGGGATGATGAATTAGAGACTGGGGCTAGAAAATGGAGCAGGCTCCAGAAATCAATACTTGACGATTTTATCTAGATTTATTTAACTTATAGTTGTAAATGTTTTCAAATTTCAAATTATGTATTTTATCTAGAGATATTTCACTTTATTATTATTGGGCAGCAGGAAATAATTATAAATAATTTATAAATAATTTAATTATTCCAGCTTTTTAACATTATATATTATTGAGCGATTTCTTCTTAGGATGAAGATAATTTTTAATTGACAGAGAAGAAAACAATTATGAATGTGACTCTGAGAACTTTGTCTTTTTGTATTTTTTAACCTACAATCAGCGACATGAAGTAGTTGAGAATTTCCCTTTGGAAATGCGTTTCTCCTTTCAACTGCGTAAGTAGCCTTCGTTGAAAGCCGAAATGCGTAAGCGATGTCTTGTTGGTTTTAATCCCCCCTGCCCCCCCCCCCCCCCCCCCCCCCATATTCAATAAAGCCCAACCACCAGTGCGTTTGACAAAACAACATTGAGTTGGGGGAGAGGTGATAACAAGAACGTGCTGCCGACTGCCAACCACATGTCGTGACACGTGTTATTAACCGGCTTGAAGTTCGGATCGAAGGGCGAAGGTCGCGAGACACAAGTGCAGGAGAAGAGTGTGCAACATGTATCATGCCCTGCAATGGGACGAGTTGCTGCAACCATTGCGACAAGTAGAATCGATTCCTCCTTAAAGAGCCCGTGTCAGCCACTCCTTTGTTATTGTTTTCGTTCGATATTAGAAGAATGGCGGCTGACACAGACTCTAATTTGTACTATGATTGATGCAACATACTTCGGTTCGTGGCAGAACATGATAGACGTTGCAACGGCTCGTGCAACCTTTCGCCAGAGCCCATTGCGGGACAACTTACCACTGTATGCATTGCTACGCGACCTTCAAAATTCACTGTTGCGATGGGCGATTTTACGCAAGAAAATTTTAATATCAATTTTCTTGAACAGAGAGTTAAACATTCTAGGCAAGGAAGGTAAAGGATAGCTTAAAACCATTTTGGTTGATTTGCAATCAATATTGATCCAGTAAAGCAGCCGAATCCAGCGTTTTGGTTTGATTGACGGCTAAAAATCGCCCATCGCAACATTGAATTTTGAGGTCGCGTAGCAATGCATACATGTGGTAACCGAGAAAAATTGATCAGTTACAAAAAAAAGTGCCCGTTTCTGCCACCCACCTTGAGAATTTTTAGCTTACCCTGTATTTTACGTTTACCCTCACCCTCCCTGGAATTCACTGTTTTGAGGCACCCTGTAATTTCAGTGGTCCTCAACAGGGGGTGTGGATGGTTTTGCTGTCCAGGCGCAAAAAAAATCGCATCCCCACTGTTGAGGATCTCTGAAGGCCGCAGAGCGGGGCGTGTCCGTGCGTGCCTGCCCCCCACAGTCAACCATAGACCCTTCTCTTTCAGACAACCAGAAGAGGGTTCAATTCCCGGGAGCTTCGCTTGTAGTCAGTGCATAGGAAGCCGCGGTAAAAATGCTCGATGCGTGGGACTTTACGCGCCTGTCCGCAAGTAAAAACACTCTTTCCATTATTTAGATACCAATCTAAGATTTTATACTTTTTATTTCCATAAACTATAGCAAGTATTAGTGCTACGAAATTCCTCCTTGATATTTGGTAGCGTTTGGACTGTTTCTACGATGCCTGAAAATTCGAGAAGTTTATGTCCTGGGAAAGTTCTTGAAAGCCATGGAATTTAAAGTAATTCCTTGAAACTCGGACTAGAAAACAGAAATGCAGAATTTGTTGATAAAATTCCAACAACGTTTATCTCAAAACACGTAGGCAGTAATGAATTATTTAGTAAAAGTTTCCCGCCATCAGTCTGATTTGCTTCTTTTTTTTTCTGAGAAAAAGTGTCCATAATCCTATCAATGTCAGATACAGAGCCGTATTCCATGGACATTTTATCCAACAAGTGTATATTTTCATTTGGGGGACCTAGTTTTACAAAGTCTCTGCTGGTAGGGCATCGACGCACTAGCGCATTGATCCTCCGGCGTGCATTTTATTGCCAAAATTATCCATTCTAAAAATTATATCTCGGACAGTATTCGAACAATAACAGTATTCACCAAACTTTGCAACTTTGAATTTAATACTGGACTTTGCTTTGTGATAACTATATTTTTAAGATATTATCAAGTCACATTAACGTGGTAAAGGTCTATTGCATATTCAAATGACGATAGTCTTGTTTCTGGCCCCCTAATGAGACTCTGAATCCTTTTGATTGCTCATAATGCTGCATCTTGGGTGAACCTCGGGCCCCGTGGAGTTGATTTTGTCTGCCCAAGAGCCCAAGTTTTTATTCGTGTCAGTTTTATGGCACCTTCGTGACGAACGCTATCTATCGCGGGGACTTTAATCAGCCGCGATATAGCTGTAGATATCCCTAATGAATACTGACCACCAGTTTTGATATCGTCCAGAAGAAAGGCGGGTAATGTTTGTCAGTTTACTCAGATAGTAGACTTGCCACAAGTAGACCTCTACTCACCAAGCACAAAAAATTTAAAAGGACTTTGAGAAAGTCTAATCAGATAGCTACCTATTCTCACTGGTCGGGGCGCTTCTACCGTCCTGCTACTTTCTTTGTTTACGTTTTTTCATCTCTTTGTGCTCCTGGGCCTTTTTTCGCTGTAACAACCACCCACCCTCCCCCGGGGGGGGGGGGGGGGGGGTATCCCATATTTTTGACCGGGGATGATCGTCGGAAATTTTCAGTTTCACCCCTAAAAGATACCAAACATGGCGGACCATAGCGTGGCTCAAAAAATTATTACCCTAAAAGATACCATAAAAGATGAGGTCTTATGTGCCAAGTAGGCGCGATGGACACAGGTAACAGGGAAAAACCCATGAAGACATTTCCGTGTTTGTTTCTAATTCATCGTCTTCTCTCATCGAATAATCTTTCTTTCTTACACGGTTTTAGTAGCACCATCATGAGAAAAAGCAATTTGGACACAGTTTTCGGCCCTAAAAGATACCAATCTGCCTAAAATTATTGAAGATCAAGATCACCCCTAAAAGAGACCAAACCAACGTGATTTTAACCCCTAAAAGATACGACGATCATCCCGGTCAAAAAATATTGGAGTTCCCCCCGGGACCCTCCCCCAGCTTCGTTTTCACGCAATCACTAGGCTCGCCAGGTCTCCTTCCCATAACTTAACTTATATGAGCACCAGTGAGAAGAGTTAATAGGAGGTAAAAACTATTCAAATTCCCTAAGGGATTGGTCCCACATTCATTGTTCTACCACCCTAGTTACAGTGTTGTTACGTCGGACAAGCCAAAATGTTTCTATGGCATAGAGCATGGAAAAGACGCCAATTGCAGGAATATTTTAGAAGTTTCCTCACAATAAATGGTTTGATATTTTCATCAGGGAAAACTGAAGAATTCATGAATAGTGTTAGTGTTTGTGTTTGTTGCTCGGATATTTTGAATTCCACAGGGAAAACCTGGCAAAAAGCAAAAATAAAAAATTCCCTCAGGGTCATAAATGACTGAAAAAAGTTCCTGCAGAGCTCCCCCCCCCCCCCCCCCCCCACCACCAAAAAAACAACAACAACTCGAGCGAGTCAGAAAAGCCCCCCCCCCCCCCCCCCCAATCACCTTTCTAATGGTCCATCCCAAATTGCACCCTGATCCAATCTCCTAAAGCCCTTGTGCCCGAACAGTTTCGAGCCCTAAAATGTATCTGGTTTATCTTATACGCGTGACCTCACACTGACTTCTGGAATTTGAACTGAAAAACACATTTATTGCCGTCCGCGCGGGTTGCTGTTAAAAGCTCTCTTGAATCGAAGGTCTTAACGGTGTGTCTTGCTGAAAAGTGACAGGACATTCTAGTTCCAGAGGCGTGGCAAAACTATCTTGAGCTTCAGTTCTTGGTTGAGGTAAGTGTGTCAGTTTTAATGAAATCAACCACAATAGGCGATTCTAAATCTGTGAAGATATATTTAACTCGCATCTGTGCTTTCAAGTACTGCTGAGTATATTACAAAGAATGTAGAAAGTTTCAGTATATTATAAGCCTTCACCTGAGTATAAACTAAGGCAATATAGATTTGCAATTTTGTAAGTAGTTAGAAGCAGTTTTGGGAAATGGTTATATTTGTTCGATTGCGGATGCTAACGGTGCTAATAATTGTTTTCAGATGGCGAATTTTAGCACCTCGCACTAAGATCTTTTCTGGGTCCTCTTACAACGATAATTATTTATCTCAAGAAGTCTTCACATAGTCCTTACAAACAGAAATGGTTATATTGCTTCTTGAATGTTATGCTTCACTTCTATCGTGTGTGGTAATAAATTTCAACTGATTTTGTTCTACCTGCCGCGACGAATCCTTGGGTTTTCAACAATCTTAGATGTATTAACAGATTCCTATGGTATTTAGAAATTGAAATAGGTACGGGGATAAGCTAGGATTATACCTTCTAATGAGGATGGGATTTAGTTGAAACTGTTTAGTTGTATCCATAATCTTGAAACTTAGGTGTCTATTTACAAAAGATGATTTCCTTGAGAAATGAATCCCAGCTATGTTACCACTCATGGTTTCGCTACTGTGAGCACGATTGTTATAATTCGCTTTCATTATTAATGATTTAATTTTCTATGAATTTAACAACTTAAACTGCTTAAAGTTATCTGTTATGACTGTGTCGCAATCATATGGCACGCTTTGGTAGCTATTCTAGATTTTATCAGGCAAAGAATTTGTCATTGTTAAATTAAACCTGGGAAGTGAGATTCCAAAACGTCTTCGTTGTCTACGGGTTTTGTTTTAGACTTTTGTTTGCCAAGACACAAACCACTTGTGATGTCTGCGTGAATCTTGCTTTCCTTGTTGGTCCTTATTGTACCTGTTTTTTCCAAGAGCACAAATATCTGAAGCTGAGTTCTGAGCGGTTCATTTCACATGTAATAACTTTGTTATGCCGCGAAAATTTTAAGTGATATTCGTGGCGCCTGAAATTTTACCTCGAATGTGTAAATCGGCCCCGTTATCTTTCTCTTTGCCAGAGAAAGAGCACTTAATTCTTATCAATCATTCCGGACAGCTTAATAATACGGGCGCTCACCTCTCGAGACAGATATATATATATATAGCCAATTAGTACCCGCAGTTACCGGCATGCATTGCTCGCGCATTTATGGAGCAAAACACGCGCACTGCACGGTGGGACTAACGGACTAGATGCGGGATGGTCACCCTGAGAGAAACGTCTTCTCATTCGACTTTTTAGGCTTATTTACCCCTAAAAATACTAAACATTTCCTTATTCCTTAATTTCTGAAATCTTTAAAATACCGGGCCCAATTTCAACCCCCTATATCTAAAAATACGACGAGCACCCCGCCCAATCCCTACTCCCGGGGAAATGGTATTTCCATTAATCCATATTTGACAACTTGACAGCCGTACACGGTATAGTTACATAAATGTTATATAATTGAATATGTTCAAAAGAAAGAACTTACAAACAAAATGAATGGGAATGTGAAGATTAATATGATATTCAAGAAATATATATTTCATTTCTGGCAAGGAAGCTCATTAAAAACCACTAGCCTGCTAGCAGGCGTTGGAGGCTGTTTTTATCGGCGAAAACCCGGAGTTCGTAGTCGCGAGCGCCATCTTGGATTTTTTTGGCCGAGTGACAATGGGGACTACGAAAACCCGGACTACGAACTCCGGGTTTTCGCCGATAAAAACAGCCTCCAACGCCTGCTAGCAGGCTAAAAAAAACCCACAGGAACTCTATGTACTTGAATTGATGACATTTTGAAATCATTGCTCGGATAAAAGCAAGCAAAGCTATCACAGACAAACAGATAACGGAGGCAACACAGAGCAAAGCCAGCGCGCAAGAATTTAGCTGAGGAAATATTTTATTAGCCTAGATTTTAAAGATGCAGAGTCTTCGAATAAGCACCAAGTGTGCTGAGGTGAGAACACTGACTCCTATCGAATCAAATGTTTCTCATCATAGTATTGGGAAGACGAGTCCAATCTTGATGAGTGTTTTCAGTTGGCTGTGCTCTACATCCCTCTCAAACGAGACTTGCTCATCAAATCCTGCAATGTGACGTCAAAAAATTTCTAACTTTGAAACTATGATCGCTATCCCTTCGTACTTTTTGTATCATTTCTAGCTACCTCTAGCGAGTACCCATGCCATATTTTTGAACGTCTATCATTTTGCCTTGAAGACGCGAATAAAGCAGTTTTATCACGCCATACTTGTTACGATTTTTGGGAGGGCATAATTTTGTCAAATTTATCGGTTTCACAATCTAAACAATTCCTTACTGTTATATAAGTAAATATCTTTGTATTTATAGTTGAATTTGGATTTTTAGTATTTGTACACTTTTGCGACAGCCGATCATTTGGCGGCCATCTTGGTGTGCCACCGAGGTACACCAAGATTACGGCGCTATACATTTCACTGTAATATAATGGGACGTCATCGTGCAAATGTCTTAGGCCTAGTACATACGCCGCTCTTATCATGAGCCGCACCAAACTGTTAGGCCTAGTCTAAACGTCGAGCCAGCGTCGTGCCGAACCGAAATATTGGATTGAGCTTGACGCTAGTGCGACTCTAGTACGACTTTTAGATTTTGCATTAGGATCGGCTCATGATAAGCGCGGCGTATAGGCCTTATTCGACTTATTCGAGCTCGAATAGAATATTAAAATCGCGCTTAGAATAAAATAGAATAACCTTTATTAACGTGACCAGACGCTTAGCTACTACAGCTAGTTTAGATGTTATTGATATTTTACGTATTTGCGGAAATATCACGTAAAACAGGTTGAAAATCGATATGCTCACACAAAAATTAGCATAAAATAAGTTTTTAAAGGGAAATCACAAATCCCGCGCACCTTTTTTGAAGCTATTTGCTGTATGCAAATCGCTTCTAAGTCGTCACCCTCGGACTATGTATGTATCCATTTCCGGTTCAATAGATGGTTCTCCATGAAGTTCACCGTTAATGTAACTAACATCCCTCCCCTCCCTGCTTATTAGCGCTCACCCACTTATTTCATGTGCGTGCTGCAGTGTATTTGGAATGGACCCTTTCCACTTGACTTTTATGACTTTGCTACTGACAGGGGGGGATGCCCAAACCATTGTTTTCGGGTCCATGCAACGACCTTTGAACCTAAACCATCCTCCCCCTGGCTACGGACATGACTTACCCTCCCCTCTCGGTATATCTCCCCACCATCCCCTCATGGTTGGTCACTGGTTATCCAACTACTAACCTTTTTTTTCTTTTTTTCTACTAACCTCGCCGGAACGGCTTAAGATTCTCCGAGTCACGCGCTAACAAACTGCGCCACGGCGCCACTTTGATGACGTATGATCACTCTTTCAGGCTGTCATAGATTTATTTGCCAAAGCGTCCCGGCATTATCCCTTATAATTCGTCAGAAATACCCTATAAACTAGGTCTAGAAAAAATATTTGAAAATCCCTCAAATATTCAATAATCATCGGAGAAAAATAATAAACACCTTACCACTGTATGCATTGCTGCGCGACCTCAAAATTCAATGCTGCGATGGGCGATTGGCGATTTTTAGCCGTCAATCAAACCAAAACGCTGGATTCGGCCACTTCAGCGGGCCGACATTGATTGCAAAATCAACCAAAATGGTTTTAAGCTATCCTTTGACTTCTTTGACTCGAATCTTTAACTTTCCGGTTCAAGAAAATTGACAAAAATTTTCTTGCGTAAAATCGCCAATCGCCCAACAGTGAATTTTGAGGTCGCGTAGCAATGCATACGGTGGTAAATTGCAAATAATTATATCTGCTTTTATTGTATTAGTTATATTTTCCATGCCGATGTCATTGTTTCTGCCTTTCGAATTTTTCCGAGGTGCGGTAAAAACAGCTTCGTCGCGCTTCGAAAACCCGCACCTCGACCAGGGGTCAAACTTCTGCGGGTTTCTCCGAAAATATTTATCGGTTCGAGATAATTTTTATACCGTTAAAAGCAGCAGGCAATGGGCTTCATTTTGACCAGTTTTGTCAAAATCCGTTTTTCCAACTGGAGTCGACCGTTACAGAGAACCTCACTTAAATGACACTGACATTTTATAGGGGGTGGGGAGGGTAACGTTTTGCTCTCTTCCATGACCAAAAGGATGTCGTTTCCAAACTATTTTTAGAGTTATGATAGAGTAATTCGCACATGCTATAAACGTCTAGCACTGATCTTGAAATAAAGGATGCATTGGATAATTATATACTTCAATAACGTTTCCGCACACTTGGGAAAAGTGCACCGTACTCCGAGTTCGCAACTGAAAGCTTGGTTTGTTCACTTTCAAATGTCAAAATATTACACTGTTGCACTGTTAGCTATCCTATTGTTGTATTTAAATCACTCCTTCCCTAACTCCTTGTACACTTGAGAATGGGGTCATGGCGACGCCGAAAGGTTGTGTATTAAATTTAACTGTACTTTTACAGCCGATTGCGTTTGAGCGTTTTTACCCTAACAGTTCGCACGTTATGTTTGAACGTTTGAAAGTTGCGTTTCTAAGATGAAACTAGGCGTTTCTATGGCGTACCAAAGAGTTCTGTCCTCTCTGATTGGTCAGTGAAAAATAACATGGCGGTTGCCCTTGGAAACGTTTGACTTTTTGTCTCACAACGCAACTTTCAAACGTTCAAACGTAACGTGCGAACTGCTAGGGTAAAACGCTCAAACGCAATCGACTGTAACTGCAATTTTCATAATTCTGACAACTCTACACCGACCAACAAACCGCGGTTTGGCTTCCGACAATCAAACGAGTGAACAGCTCTGGGTGATTTCACGCAGGTTTTGAAAGGTTTTTGAAATAATAAAGATTATCTAGGCTTCAAAACCAAATTTTCCATCATAAAATGCAGACGAAAGTTTGAAAAAAAAAACGTGCGCTTGTAGTAAAAGGTTTGATTGACGGATGTAAAGCGGGATTTCGCGGAATTATGAAAATCGCAGTAAATATAACACTGTTTTAACCCCTCTCAATTTTTCACGAGGCTTGATTAAAGAATTACTGTCCAAATTTCCCTAAGGCCCTTTTACAGTTGTGAACTCGAAAAAATGATAGTTTATTTATGACTCAAGAAGTTAACGGCAGATTTATATCCGCTTTCCGTCTGTTGAATTAATTTCAATGAAAGATAATACAATTTCGTAAGGTTTTATTTTCTAAAGTCAAACCAATATCAAGTAGAAACGCTGACAATTGCTTAGTATATTCCTTCACAGCTTCACAACAGCTATAAGCACTCTAGAAAATCCTAGCCGATTTTGCTGTCTCACCAATACTGATAATTCCCCCCCAAGGCAGTTCGGTAATCGAACTCCATACCATATCTTGCATAGCTTTAATTAAACAAATTTTTCCTCAAGTTATCTATGCACTTCCCCTTCAAAACAAACAATGTTAAGAACTGCTAAGGTTTGTTTTTCAATATACTGGTTACAGAAAATGTACATATACTTAACTCTTTATTTACATATTATTTTTCCTATCGATAAAATACAATCATTATAAAAAAACACTATTAACAATTTATTCAAAGTGCTTGTTGGCTCTAAGGCTTTTAGATAAGTCCAAATATTTCTGAGACTTGTTTCTGCTTTTTTTTTTTCAAGAGTAAATATTAAACTTTGTAGACGTTCGAGACCTCTCGTCTTAGACGGTTTTTTTTATTATTTTGCTGCTCTAACCAGGAGCGGTGTTTACAAAATTCGTACTACCGGTCGAAGGAAAGCCATGTTTCCTCCGTAAGTCTAATTGGTTAGCTTTTGTGATAACGAGCACTGTTTTGCATTTCGCAAGAAATAGTTAGTCCCAAAAATCAGCGGGAATCCCGTCAATTTAATGGATCCCTTTGGTAGAAACATAGTGCTGTGAAGACAATGACGGCTGAAGATTACGAGAGCCTCTTTAATGGGGGACTCTAAAAAGTGCAAATGAAACAGGCAAATCGAGCTTTATTTGCTGAGAGAAAGCTTATTTGAGAGCCTTAACAACCTGCTGATCAAAAGAAACCAAGCAATCTAACCATTTCACTTGGCAGAGAAAATTGCGATACTTTTCATGTCACCACCTTTCAAAATAATACATTTTTCTGATTTCTGATCAGAAAAGCGTGGTCAAAACTCAGCTAAGTGCGCTAGTCGGATATTAGAACCAAGCGTTTTCCCCGCCCATAACATTTTATACTATTTATTTTGGGATTTAAGAGAAGCTTTTTTAATTTTTTTTCATATTCTTAAAAGCGGCACGCAAACTCATTATTTCTTTATGTCGGTATGATCACTTCATAGCCATGGAGATCGCTGACGTGAAGAAATTACTGTTCGACTGCGAGGCCGCTCTCTGGAATTTGGCGTAGTTTAATTGGCGGGGGAACGCGCGATTACAATCGGGCAATTAGAAGCTTCTCATTACTATTCAAGTACAAACTTCTCAATGTTCCCAGCGTTTGTCAGAGCTTCTAAAAACAGATTTATGAGCAGCCAAGATGTAAAACTGGGATAAAAATCTTCGGGTACTAATATAAAGGAAATTGAAAGGTTTGAGGGACAAATAAAAAGGTAGGTTTCGTATATTAACGTTCATTCGGGGCGTTTTCGCAGTTTCATTGCTACTCTGTGCGTTATCCGTCAGCGCAGTTTATTGGTTGTTTGATAGGAAACCATTGGGAGGGTGAAAGCGTTTGTTTAGCTACAAAAGCAATATTTAGAGTGTTCTGTGGGCAGGCCGATGCACTCGACTTACTAAATGTATTTTGTTGCGTTAGACCGCAAGTAAGCAGTGAAGTTTAGCGAATTGGGAAAAACAACATTTAAAAAAACACGTTTATTGACTAGCAGTGAAAATTACAGAGAGCAGAATTTTGAACAGCAGCAGAATATTTAAATCTGGGGATATATAAATCTTTTTAATATCCATGAAGCCGCTGAATTGCTCTGAAGGGAGGAAATCTAGACCATATGTCCTTTTTTTTTAGACGACGTAGTAATACAATTTGAAATGATAATGCAGGTAAAATTCTTGTCAGCTATTGCACAGAATGATTGACGGTTTAACTGAGCGTGAATGTCGGCAGGATTTTAAGCGGTTTCTTAAAACCTCGGCTATTGGTTTGGTGCTCACTTCAGTAAAATAGGCGGCAACAGAAGGTTTCTTTTTTCAATTTAGCGAATCTGCGACTTAGTATGCTGAAGCGGCTTTGCCACGAGGGAAATGTGTGGTCTGGTTAACTAAGCAGTTTTATCAGATGGCGGATCGTATTTTGCTACATATGCTTTATTAGGACTGACGAGTACCCAAAGAGAGCAGATGTGACAGATAAAACCTCTTGTCTCCCGACTTTTCCAAGGTAATTATTTACTTTTTTCGACAAACTTTCTACAAGCTCATTGATCAGATAGCACTTACACGAATGATCGATGTTTGGGTATATATAGGGCCACCCTTTTCATGGGTTATTTATGATGAAATATTTAACTACTCCACTGGGTATTTCTTGAAGTTAGCATTTCCGTATGCACATATAAAACGTAATATCTCTGCCGAACACAATATTAGTCCTCCGTTTACAGCTTTCTCCCTCCCTCCCTCAGGCCGATATCAATCCACTGTTTACGACTTTTAAGATTGATTCCCATCCTCGATTTTCAAAGTTCATCTAATATAACGACATAATTACTTTAAACAATGAAAACACAGACTCTATAGGGATCCCCTTTTCTGAGGTTCCCTTCATTTATGCGACTTAGATCACTTTTAATTGATTAAAATCGCTGAAATCACGCATAGCTTTTTATTGAATTTAAGAAGGAAATTTTGTTGTTGTTTTTCCACATAATAAAGCCTTGGCTGAATTGGGCATTGCCAAAGTTTAGCGTAGATAAAGCTGGTTTACTTCTTATATGAGCAGTTTATTTTGTTTGGTTTTAACATTAGCAATTTCAATTAGAAATTAGTAATTAAACGAAATTGTATTCAAAAACACACTGCGTGTTTCTCTGTTATAGAAAAACATAGCTTACACGGTCGTGCAGTTAAAAATAACCTGCATGCTATTGTCTGGTTTTAATATTACTTTTTCTACAGTATTAAACATTATATTCTAAAAGGGAAATTTGCAAGCTCCTACCTGTCCTGCGTGTCTAAAAAGAGAATAATATGGAATTTATATAGAGGATATTACATGACCGCGCGGAGATATGAAATTTTTACATGAGAAGATAAAATTCGTATCTCCAAGCGGCCATGTAATGTTCTGTTTATTATATCAGTGAAATACCAAAGCGACATTATTTTATGAATATCTGAAAACTAAAAGCTATGTGTGTTATTTTCACTGCGAAGAAGATAAGAAAACATTTCTTCACAGTGTGAAGATTTCATTTTTTAGTGCGAGAGATACATTGGTATTTCACTGATGTTTATATAATAAAGTGAATTAATATACAAGGAACCTTAAGCAAATAATAATATCAAACCAATGTAGACATATTTCATAAACGACTCTTTTACAATGAAGGTTAATTTTATTGCTTCCTTTGAATCTCCGCAATGATTTTTTCGAGATTGGCCGCCATTTTGAACAAGTCTGGTTGTGTGCTCGCGCGGAATACCGCTGAACCAAATGACTGTCAATATGAAAAAAACACAGGCGTATATATCCTGCGTGTTTTTGTATGCCATTTCTTGGAAGCAAGAAAATTCAGATGTCATGCAGCAGATTAGAAGATCCTACACTATGGGTAAACAAATCAATAGGTGAACGATAGGTCATTGTTTGCTCGTTCTATGGTTTCATTGTTTTACATTGTCTATTCGGCCGGGGTTGTTGTTCAATTGGATAAGATCTTTTAACCGCTCAAGCTCGCCCACTGAAAATTAACCTGAAAATGCAATGAACTAGTTGTATTGTTGCTCTCATTTATTAAATTTGCATCACCTTTTTATAGAAACGTACATTAGAGAATATCAGTGGATCACGTCTTTTTAGAGCTTAAGTATTGTGTTTTACTAAAAAAAGTCTACATTATTGATTTCGACTGTGTTTGTGCGAGGAACCAAATTAAAAGGGAGGTAAGCCAGTTCGTGGTAATTAGGCCCTGTGGACGAGTCTGGGCAAAGCATATTCACTAGATATTATTTTAGGCATACCTGAGCAAAACGAGGATTTCGTTATCCTTAATCATATCCTAATGTTCATCTTTTCCTCCAAATTGAAAGAGCAGAAACCATACAATTAAATTCCTTCTTTTTCACATTGAAATGAATACATAAAAAAGAATTTCTCATTGCTAGAGACACAACATGACCTCGAACTTAAAATGAGGATTATCATGATCAAGTGTTAAATTGCCTTGAAATGAGGATTATCATCATTTGGGGGACATGACTATATTACTATTTTCTTCGTTCTATTAAAAACATAAATGGAACTAAGGAATGTATATAAATGAACATCATCCAAAATAGTCCGAACTCCCCCCCCCCCCCCAAAAAAAAACAGCCCCGTCCCCCTACCCTCAGCGCCATACAAGTGTACTACTTCAACCTACAACCATGTGGGACACTTGCGCATGTCAAATAACCATGTCACCAGAATGATGATAATTGATAATTGATTTCAAGGCCATTTAACAATTGATGATAATCCTCATAAAACAAACTTGTATTTCATTATGAAAAATGGAACAAAATTTTAAGTTTTATTTCTTAACCTCTCCTAAATTTTTCTCACTTTTTATCTTTAGACCTTTTGTAAAATTATGTGTAAAATGGAAATGCAATGTGCACCAGCAGAACTACACAGGAAACCCAAAACATAAATATTGTGCTAAGTTACGTATTTGAAGATTACGAAATCTAATTTCCATTTCTTTTCTGTGCGAAATTTCAACAATTCAAAGATTCAACCGCTATTGAAATTATTCCAGGTAGGTGCTTCGTTTATCGTTTTATTCAAATGTACGCAATGTTGTTTGTTGAAACTGGAGGTTGGGTTTTGATATAATCTTTCGGTAGTTAAATTAACATTTCCGTTACAATTAAAGGCGACGGGTTTTTGCTGGTATTTTGTGATCACGTGAACATGAAACTCCCTCCACGAGAAATGATTTCCAGTACGCTAAAGGAGATGGGAAGAGAGAACAGTCCCGATTTAAAGGACATAATTAACATGTATAAAAAGAAGCAAAAAATTAACTATTTGTTTAAAGAAAATGTAAAGTTTCCCAAGAGGCCCGCACAGTGCCGAAGCACACGATTGTGGCGGAGGCCAAAACGCGATTTCTCGGGGTATTTTGAAGTTGGGACTTCTACTATGCTTGTTATCTCATATACCGAACTGAGTAATGAGCTACTTTCGCGCGACATTTGCAGAGGAATTTGACTCCCAGAGTTCTTCGCTTCCTTCCGCCATGTTTATCGATTTAGATAATTTATACCATATTAATTGAGATCGCGAAGCTGACTGGACGCTGATTGGACAGTTTCTGCAATGTTTTCGCGCCAAATTTGTTCTAAAAATAGATAGGTCAGGAAAAACGCTGCGTCACGGATGCAGTACCAAAGACGAAAGCTCCTATTGATGGGCTCCTGATAGACAGATACATAAACCGCACATGTTTTTCTTAATCTATACTCCCTCTCGCAATAAAGAGGTGTTAATACCCATGTTAGTTTTGCGAGATGGATTACGTCTGACGAACAGCAATTACTAATTTTTTCCATTAATGACATTTTTTTTTTCAGCAAGGCTGGTTTCCATATGTTGCAGCTGTCACAGAACGTTGTTCGCAATAGCTGTTGCAGAGCACGTTTGTCCGCGACAGCTACAATATATGGAAACCAGGCTTTAAAGTTTCTCTAGTCTAGAAATTAAATGCGCATATTGCGAAATTTATCTGAAATATTTTTGATAGAAGTCCTTGGCCAGAGTGGTAATGTGCTACTTAATATTACCGTCATCACAGTAGAGTTTGTGCTATTAATATAGCATCTTATTTCTTACTGAAACACTCTTGAATTAAAAATCAAGAGACTAATCTTTTGGCCTGAAAAACGAACGTTTCATACATTCAATCTATCGGCATTCAATCTATTTCGAAAAGCGTGTACACTTATCCTTGGAAATAAGTACTAAAACAATTCAATTCCGAAGACGTAATTCTTCCAGACACTAAAAAGAAGTAGTCGCATATGTCCTTTTGTGGCTGACGTTGCAAAATTATTTTCCAAACAACATATCAAATTGATGCGCATTTAGTTCAACGACAGGGGACAAAGTGCTTTCTTGACGAATGACGTCGTCAGTATGGAATGTTACTGTCGAAATGCAGATATCAATAGTTTTCACCATATGTCAAGAGGAGTAGTTCAAACTAATATAACTGATGAAATTATATAAAAATTTGTATCATATACGGCAGTCTTGCGGATAAAACCTACATTGCTTGTTAGGCTCATATCAAGTGATATAAGTGATTTGGAGATGATTACATACAAATTTAGAGCTGGACTTTTTACCGTACGGATATGTTCAAATGCGATTTACAGATGTGATGTATCTGCTCATGAGTGAGTAATTATTATTAGTAATTAGCAAGCTTTTTTAGTTACTTCTGAAAACTGGATCGATCTGAATCACCTGCACTCAAAATTGAACAGTTGGAAGTTCATGACTGAACGACCTCTCGCACAATTTTGGAGAACCTCCAACCCTTAATTGCCCTGCGAGCACAGCTTTCTTTCCGTGTCTTTTATGAGCTAGCTAAGAAAGAAAGCTCTAGTCACAGGGTATTCCAATTATAAATACTTTATTTAAAATATCTGCTCATGTGGTTAATATAGATTTCAATAAGATAGAAATACATAGAATCATATAATCCATAAGATTGGATTACATATCATGTCTTTTGAAGCTAAGGGCGGGCAATACAGTATGACCTCTCGAAATCAGGAAGTTTCTCAGCTTGCAATAATAATAGAAAGAATGGTGGACTTTATTTGTTATTCTTGTCTTAAAGTGCCTGTTAGATAAAATCGACATGATTTTAAAACTAAGGCTCCGCCTATTGCTATTATAATTTTCCGTGGACGGAAGCATTTTTCCCCGTCTCGAGGCGAGTCAGGAAAAAAAGTGTACTTTAAAAATGCTGCGATTTGATTTTTGAAGACCAGCGTTTTGGCAAGTGTTGAGTCAAAACAGCGTTCGTGACTAAGGCCCAGCGCAACGTCGAACTTCAGTGGAACTTCTTCTGGCGAAGCCCTCCTTTTTCAAAGGATGCGCTTCACTTACACTTTATAATAGAAAACTTTCTATTGTTTTGATTGGAACGGCGCGACTCTGGCACGACGTTTGCCATAGACGGCCCACTAACATCGTGCTAGAATCGCGCCGTTCGATTCCAAAACAATAGAATTCTAAGGAAGCGGCATCCTTTGGGTTCGACAGAAGAAGTTCATCTGATTTTGACGTTGGCGCTGAGCCGTAGAAAATAATTAACGGCAAGTCCTTGCAGCAAACCAATAGCTGTTCCACGCTTAAACGCAAATATGATTAACGACACGGCTCATTGCATTCGACTCGTGATTATTCAATCGCTTGTCACGCCAAAACAAGCAATGGTCACGCTGATAAAACAATATATTTGTAGTGGGATGTTTAACTCTCAATAGACCTTTTCCGAGGGGTTCCTGTGATTTGTTTCCCTAACTGGCACTCATTAAACTGCGAGACAATACTTTCAAACGGAATATCCATTTTTCAACCTTTTCCATATTGTAATATGCACTTTAAGATATCAGAACATAGTCACAAATAAGGAAATAGGAGGGAAATTAAAACCATACACAACGGATGTCTTAGAAAAATATACAAGGACACCGTAGTTGGTGAAAAGCGCTTTTTGACAGTAAAATTAAAGATTATGGGTATCATTATCTATTGTGCTATAACTATAGTCATAGTCAAAGCTAGTCAATCAACAATAACAATAACAATAACAACCTTTATTTAACTCATACAGGAATGATGTCAAAATTTACAATAATCTGAAAAGGCCGAACCAAGAACTTATTGCAAGAGTCGATATTTTTTTTACAAAAAACTAATGTTAAACCATGTTTGGAGCAATGTCCTAAGATCGCAATTTTTTATTTAAGTTCAGACGTTAATACAATGCTTGTCGCAAGTAGAACACTAGCATTTTGCTATCAATTTTCCACTAGTATGAAAACATTCAGCCAAGAAATCAAAAATGCCAATTTGTAATCAAGTTCCATCTGGTCAATAACACACGAAAATACTCCAAATTTGTACTTATCCGGCAGTTAGAAGGTTGTTAAACAAACCTAGACGATTTTGTGCTGGTTTCTTGTGAATTTGATTGCATTTAGGCTACCTAAATTAACCCTTAAAACGTGGCACTATTAATTTAATAGACTTTCACAGAACATTCGTCTAACTGATCCCGCATAACAAACCAGGTTACAATTAAAAATATTAAGGTTGTAGTTTCCTTGACGAAATGTGAGGTACTAGAATCGCCAAAACAAAATCGCCAAAGCAATCTGTCGCAAAAGGAAGGGTATTTTTCAAATCTGTAAATATATAATTGTTTTTTCGTTCTTTCTTTTTCTGGGTGATGAAGAGAGTGTTTTAGTATAGAACGCGTTAGTTTGTCTTATTCACTTATTCGTCAAACGTATGCACCAAAAGGTGTTCTGTGGGCAAGTAATTGTTCATATCCAATGACACCAAACAACCTTTTAAAATAGATGACCAACACATACACTCGAAATAGTCTGACTTTAATTAAAAAGTCTCTAACAATGCTTCCAGATCACTCGATGACGATTAACCTGGCATTATCTTGTTCTATTAATTTATTTAATCGAATGAATTCAACATTGTACTCAAGTTAACCAATCACACGATAAGCTGGTCATTCAAAGGCTAATGGGCAATATAAACTTTCAGTGTTAGCAAACAAGCACGAGTTTTTGACAGCTATAATAGACAACCGTGTTAAGCTCTACCCTGTAAAAGCCATCGTAAACATTACATAACCTCTCAGTGAGAAAACTGAAACGCCACTTTGCATTTCGCAACCTCGGGTTGATCATTACTCATGTTGAGGGGAATTCTAACAATGAAAATTCATTCTTAATACCCCCCACTGTTCGCGCATTTTTACCAATCACAGAGCGTTTCTTATTTTTATTTTCTCACGTAGAATTATTGTCCTTCAGTGTTCGGTCTGTCAATTTACGCATTATAGCGAACGCAAAAACCTTTGTGGGTTTTACTGAGGAAAACTGCTTACCACGAGTTGTAGATTTTACTCAGATCGCAACGCATGAGAAAGCTTTCTTCTGAAATCAAAAATATATCTCCAAATATATATTGTAATGACTGTTGCTTACGGGTCATTTTCTTTTAACGTTTAAAGCTGGTGTGATCCTAAATGACGTTCTTAATTAATTGTTTGCGTTTACCGAGTAATGGTTAATCCTGACTGGATGGAAAAGAGGAATTGAGTAAACCAGTCAAAGTGGAATGAGATATTTATCTTCTTTTCTAAAATCATTTTTTCTTGCAAAGCTGATAATTTCAGAAGTCTCTTAATTCTTTACTGTACTCGAACATATCGACAAGGGAAATTTAAATCAAGGCTTGTGGTTAGAGTTGAAAAGCCAGACCGAGGGAAGAGTTAGTTGGTTCCCAACAGGAGGTACGTAGTAGAAGAATTTCCTTTAATGATGAGATGTGACAATTCGGTTTGGTTTGGCTCCTGCATTGCTGGTTAAAAGTGTTATCTACAATGTGGCAAAAGTAAGAAAAGTACTCCTGTATTACCCTGTCAGAATTTGGTCAGTATTTCATTATGCGATTCTTTAGTCCTGATTCTATCTCAAGAAGGCTTTTTATTATTGATGAGTGTCGAAATGTAATGTTTTTGAGCTGTTGGTTATAAAACTCCGCTGTAGGCTGATCGTTGGCAATTTTCCTCATTAATCTCTCTGTTAATGATCCGTCAAACAAAGCAGGGACCCACACCTCTTGTTTGTCCTTGCGTGTACGACCGCGCGACCTCTGCCACTAGCTTTGTGACGAACCTCTACTCCTCTTTACCTTTAATCTTAATTGTAATTTACACAGGATAGTATTTCTGTTTTGGTCCAAAACTCGAGGCCTTCCACACTATTTCTAGTAAATTCTACATTAGAACTCCTCTCTGAAAAGCCCCAGTGACGTGTTGGTTTTATACATAAATTGCGCTGGATTCGATTTATGAATAATTTGTTCAGTTGTCTCATCGCACCACATCGCACCTGTACTAAAGGGTCTGTCAGTCAAGGAATCGCAAGGCACTTCTTTACCGGCCGATTTCGCCAACGGTAAGTTCATTTTCCGGTGTCATGAATATCTGGAGTGGCATGGTAATTCACTATCTTCTTAGACAGGCTCTTCTGGGGTTCTCTTTAACGGCTCTACAGTAGAAATTCTCGCTGAGTCCTCCTCTCGTTTTGTATGTTTGTGGCATTTTGTAAAACTGGACAAGCGACTGTTGTAATTAACACGCTCGTCGGGATTCTGTTTAACACATCTTGTGTCAGTTTATGTCCACGCGCAAAAATTCCATGCTCCGTAACCAAACTTGATTATTCTAAGTATACACATAGTTTTTCCCGCTCACAAGTGCGGTTCCGCTGTGTTGTGCTTGTCTTTAGCTACTAGCCGTTCGGGTAATCAGATTCCTCTGTAATGCAAATATGTCTTCTAGAATTAAAACTGTGATCTTTAATTTACAGTTCAAAAATCATTATTTGCAGCTTCAGCTTTTTTTTACGTCCCGTGTTTTATTTTGGTTATTCACAGAAGAAAAACAACTCAGAAGTTTTTATCAAACGATTCATTAGTTAGATGATCTTAAATGCTAATTCGTGTACGGGCATGATTTTAGCAAGCGCCATCTGGTTTATTTAGACCGACGACCTAGGCAATCTGCCCTTCTATTAGCCATACTCTTTGTTGTTGAATTCGGGCTTTCCGCATTAAGCTGCCGATGGCAGAACTCGGCGATCAGTCATCCGTAGCTGCTATCCACATCTGACACCATTTTCACTTTTGTTTCTAAAAGCTCTTATACCCGACCAGATATATTTTTTTCATCTAATAGCTATTCAGACATTATCTTAAAGTCGCCATGAACATTCCGGATATAGGTTTCTCTGCTTATTCTCCGTAATTAAATCCTTCGATATTACTCGTCCCATCCTAATCGCGGCCCCTTTAATACGGCTATTTCCATTTTCGTTAAGTAGAATCCTCTATTCATTTACTTTCCGAGGCCACTAATACCATTTTTGCAGTTTATGTATCTTATCACACCGAACACAATCTCCTACATTTAGAGTTAACCATTTTCCCCAAACATAAAACAGTATTATGAAAACACAAGAGCGCCCGAAGACACGAGGGCTGGCACTTTGTGCAGCTCCCTCTAGAAACGAAATGACTGCTCTTCGATTATGTCATCTTGAGAGCCAGGTTTCCCCGAAAATGAAGTATCGCTTAGCTTTATAGAAAGTTAAACCAGTTGCTATTCAAATAATGGAAGGTAGAATATTTTTTCAGTAGACATAATAATGGACGCATAGCAGTAATGGTGCCAATCTAGGGTTTTAGGAATTATTTCTGGTATGCGGAAAGTGTTTATTCGATGCGTTTTTTCCATAATACCTGCTTGGTTCTTGTTATTGTCCGTTTTTTCGGGGGGAGAAAGTTTCAACTCCTAAGAATCATTCTATTTTTGCCAGCCTTTCGGCATGGGGTGCAAAAAGCTTTTCATATTATTGAAATAATTTCTAAAGCTCTCAAGTGCTGTTGATAAATTGAAACAGAAGTGACTGTCAAAAATGTCTGTAGAATTGATCATATAAAGCAACTTGAAAGCCTTTTGGTTGCTAATAGGCGCCCCTTCCCCAGCAGTCAAACTAATACTTGTAACAAAATGAAGCAATGTTCCAATATGTTGTGCTAACTCCAAACAAGCACACATAATTCAAAACATTCCAGCTTGTAATTCGCTAAACAAGACGAATCTTAGCTAATGTTGTGATGGGATTTGGTTGGTGATTTTCTATTATGTTTTTAGATTTCACCGCGTTTTAAAGTATTCAAGTTAACGAGCAATTTTTTCAAGCCTCAATAAGATATCCGGTCTCTCAAGCGGAAGATATCTCTTTGGAAACCCGCTACAAAAATAGAAAAGAAAATCATCTTTCTTAGAAGGCCTTTGTGCATTTTGACATGATCTGTAAACATTTAAGTTGGACAACACCGTATTGTCACTGCACACACGAACAAACTCGTAGCTTTATTTATACTGTGGTAGCGGTTTGTAGGCGGTTTTAAATATGCTTTGCGGCAAATAGAAGGAACCAGACAAACTGTGCTTTTGTGGCAGAAGTCTTACCAGCAAAAAGGCTGCGCTATTGCGTTTCTAGGAATCTTGAAAACCAAGAATACCGCATAGAATTCACCTTTAATTATATTCAAGCCAATGTTTATGACGAGTTTGATTATTATACATATGTATACATTCTTGAGAATATAGACGAAGAGGTCACCATCGTGCTGACCCAGCGCATTTTATGGAAATAAATCTTCGGCCATAGCTTTTACAATATTCGCATAATTGAGTATCATACTTGGAGGGAAGTAGTAAGGACTGACCATTTGGTTTTTCAGTGGGGATGTTTTGCAAGTTGTTTAGTCAACAGTAGCGCAGTGTCAAATCATTTCATTGAAATGTGATATCTATGGACCCATATCACGTTAATATGGCTTATTAACATCTTATAGTTATCAGGAAACGAAGTCCAGTATTCAATTCAGCGCATCCATATTAGAAAAGCTGCAAAGTTTGGGAAGAATTACTCGAAAAGTGGCTGAGATATGAATTTTCAAAATTTAGCTTTCTGGGGCCGGTTCCTGAAAGGATGGATAAGGTTATCCACGGATAAAAGTTGTCTGTTTTATATGATTTGTTCAGGATTTATCCGTTGGATAATCGTTTATCTACAGATAACTCTTAACTGACCTTCTAGGGAACGGCCCCTGGGTCTATGTTTTTACAAAGAACTGTATGGAAAATACATCAAAACGAGGCTGGTTTCTTCACCAAACTTTGCAGTCTTACCAATACGGATGTGCTGAATTATTTTCGTTTCGTTTGACTTCGTTTCCTGATAACTATAAGATATCGTTAAGCCATATTAATGTGATATGGGTCTGTTAGGATTACTGGAACATCTATTGGGATTTTTTAACCCTTCCCGTCGGCCTTTACGCGCTCAATGCTCAGATGACAGATATCGCAGGATATCATGTGCAGAAGACAACTATTGGTGTTTCGATGACTATATTTGGGCAGTGCTGAATAGTAACCGACGTTGACATGTTTAGATTTTATTAAAAATACCCTGAACAAAACCGTCGTTTTTGAAACACTCACGGCCAAAACCAAATGTAAAGTATTTAACTTATTTAAAAGTGATGGTAGATCCCCTTCTGATAAGCATTTTGGCGACATTTGCCAGAAAAACACTGAATTTTGAGCGAGAACTTCCAGAGATTTTAGCGACTGAAATTTTCGATGCATCCTCCATGTTGGATCTAGCTTAGCAGCCAGACCAGATCTATTTTGAGCCAACTTCGTCCCCAGGGTCTTCTGGTCGTTTTTCAAAATGGCGGTTAGCTCAGAGAAGACCCTGGGTGAGGCTGAGTCACATGACCGTTTCGAAACAAAGGAGAACCTCGTTCCCATGTCCTCAAACTGTGGTCATGTGACTCAGCCTCCCCCAGGGTCTTTTCTGAGCTAACCGCCATTTTGAAAAACGACCGAGAAGACCCTGGGGACGAGGTTGATTTTGAGCATCCACAGGGAACCCGTGCGGCTCGCCCCAGTCCCCTTATAGTTAATTAGCAAAAATGATGGCTTATTTTTGATATCGGATTTTATAGATAAATTGATCGCATGACGAGTGAATTCCACGGTAAATTTCACGCGAAAAACAATATCGCAAGAGTCCCGAAGCTACGAGTGCGATATCGTTTTACAAGTGAAAATTAACGTTGAATTCACGAGTCGAGTGATGATTTCTTCTTGAATCCCATAGCAAAAATATTTTAGTGAAATGATTCGAGCTTTAAACTTTCTTTGCGCGCGGGTAACCAGTGTTTTTGTCGAATCAGTTTTCAACCATTGAATATACCTCCTAGGCTTGGGCGTAGTGTTTTCAAACTTGCATTCCATTTCAGATCACGTGGCATTCCCATGAGTATTCTCTCTTTCTTTTTCTGCTACGCATCGAAGGATATATGAATATTGAAGCATTCCAAACAAAGAGAGAATACCCATGGGAATGACACGTGATCTGAAATGGGCAAAACATTACGCCCAAGCCGAGGAGTTCTATTCCACGTTAAATCTCACTCGTTTTTGCCAATCAACGCGCCCGTAAGAATTGAGCTATGGGATTCTCTCTGAAATTTTGTAAAGCTGGGACACTTTTTAAAGGCCTATCACCAACCAGGAGCCTTTGCGCCCCGTTTTCTTTCGCAAATTGATCCATCGTTTTTCTTTTGTTTTGAAATTGATCCATTGTTTTTCGGTTGCTCTGATTGGCTAGGAGTCCGCAAAGGCTCTCGGTTGGTGATGGGCCTTTAAAGGGGTTGTGTCACTAATAAGCAATTAAGTTACGTTTTACCGGCAAGACTGTACAAATATTGATGCTTCAAACTTTGAAAACTGCTCATCCCAACAATATTTCACAAACTCATTGTTGCAATCCGTCTCCATCCGTTTTGGGATCGGTCCATGAAGCCTACAATCATGTCGCTTTGTAGCTGAATGGTTATTTAACAAACCTAGACTAGTATTTTGGCTATCCGTCAGTTGTTTGGATGTTTTTTTACATCACCAAAGGTGTGCTGAAATCATGACGCCGCTCATTTAAGAACGTGTTAGGCTAAGATTGTCCATACCAGCAATTGTTTTCTTGTGCTTTTAAATCAAATAAAAAACTGTTTTCGGTTTCTAATTATATAGCCAGTATGAAATCCATTGTTGTCAACTGTCCAATTATTTTTAAATTGGATCGCGCGCGCTGAAATTGGACACTTTTGGCTTTTTATCGTTCGCTATACAATTAATAAATAACAGGACTACATGCTTGTCCAAATAAAAAAAAATTGGATGATTCCTCGAAACTCAAATTGGACTCGGCCTGCGGCCTCGTCCAATTTTTGAATTCCTCTGAATCATCCAATTTTTTCTTAATTTGACAGCATGGAGTCCTATTATATATACTAAGCGTGGGTTTTTACTGTATTTGAGTAGAACATCTGGAGCTTATAACTGTGTGAAACACGTAGAATTCGAAATCTCACTGGCTGATCGCATCTTTTTTTCACATCCGAGGTCGAGTCGAGGACCCTACCATTTGAAGACCCCCTAGGTCCCCAACGCCACTCTCCCCTGGAATTTGAACATCTACTCACTTAGAATTTCCAGGTTGTGTAAATATCCCCCTCATTTCCATAGTTTAGCTGCACACCCTCCCCCTGGAATTTCCCCCTCCCCCTGGAATTTCCCCCTCCTCCTGGAATTTCCAAGATTGCATGCCAGGGGTTCTCTACCCCTTCTCCTAGGAATTTCTTGGGCTCAGGGGCTCAGTGATACCCCCTCCCCTTCAAATTTCCAGGGCCTAGATAGACCCCTCCCCCTGGAATTTTCCAGGTTTCCAGGGCCCTCAGCACCCCCCCCCCCCCCCCCCCCCCCCCCCCCCCCCCCGGTGCAGTCGGCCATTTCCCCTCTAGCCTATCGACGGCGGTGCGTTCCTACCCCAGCAAACAGTCGCGTTAATTATATTGCAGGTTAATTATTTCTACCGAACCCCCTTTACGGTCATGGTAAGTTAAAGGGAGGCTGTCACGATACGCGCATGCTCCAGGAACGATCATTGAGCAAAACTATTTAGACCATCACATCAGAAAATTATTGAAGAATATGTAAAACGTAAACATTTGGTCGGATGGATCGAGAAATAGCGATATTAATTGAAACGGATTGTCTTGGTGGTTTTCAGCCTTCGCTGGCCATCGTTACGGGACGATACTTCTTTGTTTTGAGATGCGCAGAACAGCATCAACACAACCGACGAACGAACTCTGAGCAGGTGATAATATCTTTACTGTTTTCTCCAAATATATTAGAGTAAGCTAAATATGTCACCCAGGCAAGCATAAAAACTTTCAAAATAGACATCTAAAAGCACTTTCTTACTCGTTCATCATCAGTTATCAGACAATGATCATTAGTATAAGCTAATTATAGTCAGCGCCTGCATAGAATAAGTTTTTCGTCGCACGTAGAGGCGTTCTTTCCATCTTTCTGTCATGGCAAAAAAATTAGGGCCAAGAGATTACAGGGAGAGATATTAGTGAAGGGATCTTTTGGTGAAGAAGATTGCTCTAGACTTCGGATTTGTCAAAACTAAGGTATGGCGTATGAAAAGCACACGCAGTAATTATATATATATGTTATATCAGAAACATATAAGTGAGTTGAAACGTGTAACAAACATACATTACTTTAGTGCCAAGCTGCGGAATATTCGCATAATAAACAATTGAACAGATTTTGAAAATAATGTGTTTGTAAGACTTCAAGATGTTAAATGTTAGTATATCACACTTACCACTGTTGCTCTACTTTATATGAGCGAAAAATGAAATGTTATGAAGAGAAAACCTACTTGGGTTAGCAGTCGAGAGTTCATTATTGACCAAATATGATCATAAATTAATCTCGAATAATTCACAGCTTGGTTCGCCGTTACATGTTTCAACTAAGTTATATGTTTCTGGTTATATAGGTAGCGCATGCGACAAAACATTAAAAAAGAACTAAGAGCAAAGAGCAATGAGCCCGCATAATGCCCCTTGAACGTATTATTATTATTAACAACTAAGATAATATCAAAACTTGAAAAATGAGAATATATTTGCCAGCATGCCTGAAGTATTTTACCAGCAAAGAAGATACAAAAAATATACCAATGATATTCAGTATTGATGATCGGCACCAAAATAAGTAAGCAAGTAACCTTATATTTACCAAATTACAGCTGTTTCAGGTAACACGCGACCCAGCGCGTTCAAAAGATCGAGAGAGCTTTTGGCAGTTGGGTTTTCGTGTGTAGTCAATCAAACCATGTGAGCCAATCAGATCCTTGCCTAGTTTCGCCTAGTGCAGTGAATTGGCTTCTGTCGCGACATGTCTCGAAAGGGAAGCCAATGGAATGCACTGAGTAAGGATATGATTGGCTCACACGGTCACGGATTGCATTGATGGACAGCACAGAAAGTCGCGTGTTACCTGAAACAGCTGTAACATCATCCCAACTAGGTTCGCTGGACCTTTTGGACTTTTCTCGCCATGTGTATCATCTACAGCTGCCGTCTGCCTCCCAGGCCGGAATAAATTCCTAAGAAAAAATAATGACATTTGTGTTTTTGAGGGATGAAAATGTCCAGCTGATTCAAAGTCCATTTGAAGTTGTTTCGGTGAGTTTTATTTCTACCTATTATTTTCTGTAAGGCCCAATATCGGTGAGGAATTTGGACAAAGCGGACCAAAAATCTATTGAGAGCGGAAATGATTTTGGTGAACATTTTATTCGGCTGCAATTTTGGGTCCCAACTTTCTTTATTTCTAAATCCTAGAATTTAGTTACGACGTTCAAAGACTACAACCATAAATGTACGTTATATGTGAGTTCTGTTAGTTTGAAAGTTAAAGGAGCTGAAGACGTAATAAACCCTCTGGTAGTGACCACCCTCAGAGTCTGTGCTTATGACCGTTTGGCTGCCAGTGGCGCCGTTGAGACCCAGCGCAATAGCCCAGGTTCGAATTACGCTCCAATGCTCACAAGACAAAAGCTTCAAATCGAGGCTTTCTCCAAGTTCTAATACATTTACAGTAATTTCAGAAGAAAGCCTCGACTTGAGGTTATTCTTTGTAGGCATTGGAGCGTAATTCGAACATGGCCTACTCAGCTTACGAGCTGTAAAGTTTTGGGAGTCGGTCACAAACATTTATTCATTTATTTATACACCCTACCAGGGGCTCATAAGTAGGGGCGCCCCTCTGATATATATTCTTGATAAGGCGTTTTGACAGACCTAGTTATTTTTAGATTGGTATTTGCTCTTGTTTCTATGCCGCTGGGGTCCCGTTTATTTAGAATAACAATAGCAGAGAACAACAAAAAATCAGTGCTTGCACGTGCATATCTTGCAAATGACAGGCGTCTGATACAACGAATTCGATTGGCTAGTAAAACAAAGGCTTTACAATTTTATAGCGGTAAAACAGTTCTAAAAATAACTAGGTCTGTCAAAATGCCTTATCAATAGGGCAATACTAGAGAGGGACGCCCCTCTGATTTATGAGCCCCTGACCCTACCCACAAAGCAATGCTTTGTTTTTGTTTACATCATTTAGTGCATCAAAAACTGACTTACGCATAGGAATCGTACTTTATAAGCCTTTCTCATGTTTGTTATAAGCAGACAGGCGGAATAAAATATCAATCCTTTTTCTTGAGTCTCTAAGTTTCTTTTTGGCATAAAAAACGGCGGTGAGCAATGCATTATGGGCGGGGAGCATCCGGGTCCTTTTAATGAAGATAATAGTTCAGTATTTACCCAGTGGCATCTTGGAAGTTATTTGGTTAGAGATAGTGAAAGATGATCTTGTTTCGACTCATTGCGTCATTCCAATTCAATGTGTTAATCTAATTATTCTCGATAATGCATTGTAGATTTTTGAATGTCAGTTTGCCATCTTTACTCAAATTAAAGTACCGTTTAACAAGTCTCGAACGTTATGTTTTCAATACTTAAATAGCATCATTCGTTCAGCCGTCCAGTATTTTAGATATATCTCAGAATTTTAGATATATATCTCGCTTCCATTTGCTGCTTTCGTCGTTCGAGAGAATGTGTAATGTGAAGACATCACGTGGAGGGGGGTTGGGGGGGGGGACACTGGTACTCCTGGGGGGGGGGATCCGAAGGTCAGCTGCAACATTTAGGGTGCCGTCTGCGTTTCTCGTATGAAAATTCCGAATTCTTATCTATCTCGAGCTCTATAGGAGGATCCTTCGTTTACATTTTTAGCTCATTAGCATAAGCAATGTTCAGAATCAGACCGTTCGAGGGAGCTATAAAATGATACGTTCTGAACATCAAATAAAATATAATTGGAAAATTTCAAGCTGATATCTCGAATTCTAAGCGCGTGGTGCAACGTTCAATTTAGAGGAAACATGTGAGCAAATTAGCGTTTTGCCCCAGTGATTTTCACACAATTTTGAAAAGCTTCAACTAGCCTGAAAAATGACACAGAAAGAAAGGAAACAGGTCAGGACTTTTTTAAGAATGAAAAATAAACTTGTTTTGAGCTTTTCGTTGCGTTTTCAAAGCTAAAAACGGCGTTTCAAAATTTCGAGAATGTAAACAATGACGTCAGCAAGGATCCTCCTATAGCTAGAAGCCAATGACACCTTCGGTTTCGAGTTTGAAAACTTTACTGTAGTAAATTTCCTTATTTAACGTCGATAACTCGTAACAGCCTTCGGCTGACAAACCTGAGGTCGACGGAGCATTGTCTTCTCTCCTTGGGGATACAATTTAAAAGAGCCTCGCCCAGAGGCGAGTGTTCTTTTACAAGTGAAGAAATGCTATCAAAAGGAGGGCAGAAATAGTACTATATTCGCACTGGATCCCATTGAACTATATAAGTTATGGGAAAGTAGGCCTGGCGGAGCACAAAATGGCAAAGGCAAAGGGAGGGAGGGTGGGTGAATAAAAGTTAGAAGGCGCCACCAAGCCTAAGGGTGAGCACAATGGGACCCACAGCCGCCACCGACACATGGCGTCCCCCATGGACGCCATTCCGGCGCTTGTTCTCAAACCAACTGAGACTGAGACATATGCTAATGAGTTGATCTCTTATATGCGTACTACTGGGACCCAGTGCGAATAGTACTATATTCGCACTGGATCCCATTGTACTATATAAGTTATGGGAAAGTAGGCCTGGCTACGCTGATCTGACACTCTGCAAGCAGGTTTAAGCACCACTTCACTACCTACTAGTCCTATCCATAATTCTGAATTACCCATAACTCAGAACTAGCCCATAACTCAGAACTATCCGGCAACTCAGACATATCCTGGCATAATTGATGACTATCCTCTAGGCTTACACAAAACTACTACCTACTAGTTCTTTCCATAATTCTGAATAACCCATAACTCAGAACTAGCCCACAACTCAGAACTATCCTGCAACTCAGACATATCCTGGCATAATTCATGACTATCCTCTAGGCTGGCACAAAACTACTACCTACTAGTTCTTCTCATAATTCTGAATTACCCACAACTCAGAACTAGCCCACAACTCAGAACTATCCCACAACTCAGAACTATCTCACGACTCAGACATATCCTGGCATAATTCATGTCTTTCCTCTAGGCTTACACAAAACTACTTTCTACTAGTCCTCTCCATAATTCTGAATTATACCCATAACTCAGAACTAGCCCACAACTCAGAACTATCCCACAACTCAGACATATCCTGGCATAATTCATGACTATCCTCTAGGCCCACACAAAACTACCCGAAACTCAGAATTATACCGTAACTAGTGAACTACCCCATAACTCAGGGAAAACAATTGCAATCACAGTAACACACTTTATAGGGCTGGGTCGAACCGAGGTCGAGCGCAGTACTAAGGCAAAATAGACGATAGACAGATTGAGGATTTATAGGTTAAGGCGTACCAACATAAAACTCGCCATATGTGGCTAAACAAAAGGGGCACAAGCAAGACATGACATATAAGACTCAGAACAGCCAATAGTCTCCCCAAAACTCAACCCTCAAGCTCGTTATGTAGGGAAGATCGCATGCAACTAACATTGTGTATATAACTGCACCACGAGGCTAAGTACAAGGGGTTTACTGGGTTGGGGGCTGCACCCCTGCCCATAAATATACGTCTATGTACTGAAATAGCTATACGCTACGAGGCAAAGGGGAACAGCCCCAAACCCAGCAAACCCAGAATGCCCCGTCCGAGGACAGGGCACTGGACGGATTCCAGATGTCCCAAGGGACAAAAGGAACCGACATTGCCCAGAGGACATTAGATAGCCTCTCCAGGAGTGCTGAGAAGGGGGATGCGACCCATGAAAATACACCGCAGTATATGGCGAGAAAATGGAGTGAAAAATTATATGGCAAGGTTCACCCGGTCGCCTATGTGCATAAAAATAGAGGGAAACATTTTACGGCGAGGTTCACCCAGTCGCTCACATGCACAGAAAATGGAGGGAAAATTTTACGGCGAGGTTCACCCAGTCGCCCACATGCGCAGAAGAAAATGGAGTGAAAAAATTTACGGCGAGGCTCACCCAGTCGCCCATGTGCATAAAAATAGCGAAAAATTATATGGCGAGGCTCACCCAGTCGCCCACATGCACAGAAAATGGAGTGAAAAAATTTACGGCGAGGCTCACCCAGTCGCCCACATGCACAGAAAATGGAGTGAAAAAAAAAAATATTACGGCGAGGTTCACCCAGTCGCCCATGTGCATAAAAATTGAGAGAAAAATTGTATGGCGAGGTTCACCCAGTCGCTCACATGCACAGAAAATGGAGAGAAAATTTTACGGCGAGGTTCACCCAGTCGCCCACATGCGCAGAAGAAAATGGAGTGAAAAAATTTACGGCGAGGCTCACCCAGTCGCCCATGTGCATAAAAATAGAGAAAAATTATATGGCGAGGCTCACCCAGTCGCCCACATGCACAGAAAATGGAGTGAAAAAATTTACGGCGAGGCTCACCCAGTCGCCCACATGCATAGAAAATGGAGTGAGAAAATTTACGGCGAGGCTCACCCAGTCGCCCATGTGCATAAAAATAGAGAAAAATTATATGGCGAGGCTCACCCAGTCGCCCACATGCACAGAAAATGGAGTGAAAAAATTTACGGCGAGGCTCACCCAGTCGCCCACATGCACAGAAATGGAGTGAAAAAAATATATATATTACGGCGAGGTTCACCCAGTCGCCCACATGCACAGAAAATGGAGTGAAAAAATTTACGGCGAGGTTCACCCAGTCGCCCATGTGCATAAAAATTGAGAGAAAAAATTATATGGCGAGGTTCACCCAGTCGCCCACATGCACAGAAAATGGAGTGAAAAAATTTACGGCGAGGTTCACCCAGTCGCCCATGTACATAAAGCAATGACGGAAACAAGACAAAATGGCGAGGCAATTACCATATAAATCCGTGGTAAGCGAACTAACTCTGCCAGACTAACAAGAAGCGGGAAGATAATAGCTACAAATTGTGCTGTACTCAGCGAACACATAAGCAAAAATTGTAATGGCAACAACTAAGTGGCAGACAAGCTAGGGATACTGAAAGCCAGCTTACTACAGAGGGAGCGTGACGAGATGGCGGTAGAGAAGAATGGCCGATAGAAGTATGACAAGTATGATCCAACACGCGGCCAAGTCGGCTTCGGGGTTCGCGTATTTATTTACGAAGGAAAACGCCGGTAGAAGAGCTCCCGCGGAACCCGGTACGACTGTGGACCTGTAAATATAAATGAAACAGTTCGCCCTTGAGTGAAACGGCATGGAGGCAAATGACAGGATATTATAAAGCACAACATTTGAATTCAAACCGCAATTGCAGACGCCACCGAGCGAATAGTAGACTGCTGGCAGGAAGAGGGAATAAGTGGAGACGATGAAAACCTGTAGACTTTAATTGTAGAATGGCTGTGAAGTCTTGTGCAGAGTATAGAACGTTTAGTCGGACCAGAGAGACGTCGACGGCGCGGCGTTCTCAAACCAACTGAGACTGAGACATATGCTAATGAGTTGATCTCTTATATGCGTACTACTGGGACCCAGTGCGAATAGTTTTGATAGTGCTCATCGCGCGCGCTTGCCATTATCTGATTATCCATTGCATAAACGGTGGGCGCATGCGTGGTAGGAACTTGGTGGAGGTCGCCAATATTTTTTGACAGGATCAGCGCAATTATACAAAACATGAAAAGTTTTGAATTTTGATTATTTCAGCCTCCTTCATGTATTGCTCTCTGTTGGAAATGAAGCGATATATTATATGATAAAACCATTAATACAGCTAGCCTAACAGCACGACATTTCTAACTGGAACCGCTGAGTGTTTTATTAAAGTTTCTTTTTTAATTTCACGCTAAAAATTTGTAGATACGCCTTCATGCTGATAAATCTTTACGTACCTCCCTGAACTTCAAATCAACACTGCCATCTTTTTTGAGATGCGCTTGCTGTGCCTGTCCGCATAAAGGCTAGAGAGGCTGATTGCACTGAGTCGCTCGTGAAACAACGTGAAAATATAAAAAGATGTTTTAACGGTCCTCTCTATTGGATTATTCCTGGCTCTTACGTTGTATTGCTAAAACGATATACATTATTGAGAGATAATAACAGTATTTTCTTTGTACGCATTTCAGATCACCGATGCGGTTTACAATATTATGGTTGATTTACTTTAGTTAAACATCAAATATTAATGTAGAAAATATTTCTATAAACAGCTCTCTGAATTTTACATGAATAACTAACAGTATTGCTGTGTTAATCGAGACGAGTTTAAAACTTCCATAATTTCGATCACGCTCAGGTTACTAGGGAAAGGACTTGAATAACTGTATTGCTGAGTTAATCGGAGACAAATTTAAAACCTCCTCGAAGAGAGCCTCTCACGCAATTGCGCAGCTGTTCTGCGCATCTCAAAACGGGGAAGTATCGTCCCGTAACGATGGCCAGCGAAGGCTGAAAACCTCGGAAACTATCGTTTATAATCTCGCTATTACTCGATCCATCTGTGACCATTCTTTTTTACTTGACACACTGATAGGATGGCCTAATTAGGTTTGCTGATGAATCAGAGTGATCGCTCCTGGAGCATGCGCGTATCGTGACAGGCTCCTTTTTAAGAGCCTGTGTCGGCCGCCATTTTGACAGCATAGCAACATACCAAGTCAGAGAAAGCATCCATTTCCATCGGCTGATTTTGAGAATATAGAGCAATGTTCTCGATTGAATTTTGTAAATCAAATATGAAACTTTGTTTTTAGATGTTTATTAAGAGATTTCTACACGTAATTCATCTTCTAATATCAAACGAAAACAATAACAAAGGAGTGGCTGACACAGGCTCTTTTCTACCACACTCAGGTTACTAGGGAAAGGACAGACAGTATAGCACTTAGTTAACGTCAACTGCAATAGTCACTTTTTTTTATAAAGGGCCGTTCACACGAGGCGATTTCAGCTGCGATCTGAGGTGCGATTTCTGTGGCGATCTCATGGCGATGTCATATCGCGCGGTGTGAACGACCGGCGATCTTATGGCGATTTCACTTGCGATGTCGCCGCGACATCGCAGGCGTTTTGAACATGTTTAAATTTTACTGCGATGCGGGTACGATTTCTTCAGATCGCCAACAAACTGACAAATATCGCAGAGCCAAATCGCCGGCCGTTCACACCGCGCGATATGGTCGACGATCGCCGCAAAAATCGCACCTCAAATCTCAGCTAAGATCGCGCCGTGTGAACGGGCCTTAAGACTACATGATTTTCTGATGATAGACTTTTAGACTGGTATTATATTTAGCAAATACTCAGATGCTGACACACCCTAAAGAGATTGAACGCTATTTCGTATGCGAGTAGGATTCTGTAACGTGTCTAAAGACAATTTGATGGTACCAACGTAGATCCTTGAGGTACTCCACACATGTTAAATCCATTCCCGTCAGATATTGCGTTATTTGCTTACTTCTTGTAAATTGTTTGAAGGCAACATCTTCGCATGGAGATTTTGCGATGTTAACCAAGGATCCCTCGGAATTAAGGAGAATATCGGAACACCTGCTTTCTGAAAGAGCGATGCGTGACTCTTTCCTACGCGATTAAACTCTAACACGAAGCATTAATAGATACACAAGAAGCAGAAGCACTTTTTGGAACTCGCTACGCTAGATATTCGTACGACGTGTAGTGAGTTGAGCACCTTTTAATTTGCTCTTTGAGTTTTAAAATACCCACTTTTGTGTTTTGCCTTGATTGTTTTTCACGTTTAATATTTAAGCACGTTCTGTGTGACTCCTTCCTGTGTTCACGATCAAAAATAGGCTCTGAGCTCGGAGAGTGTTTAATATGACTCCTTCTGTGTTGATCGACGATCGGTTCACAAGTTGGCAAAGCATCTCGTAATCTTCTCTTGAAACATAATCTTCATTGTTATTACTATTATTATTGGATTTTTAATAAAGGACTGCTATTTATTGTTATTATTATTGTTATTATTATTATTACTATTACTATTATTACTTTTATTAATTCTGCGCAGAACTGGCGTCGTTTGCCATATTACCTCTGTTTGCCTTCTTTCGGTCGTTATTATGTTTATTAGTCTCCCTAAATTAGTTTTTCTTTTTTCTAGGAATCATTCAACAACTTTCTGTTAGTGGAAGGCTGGCCTTATATCATGGGGCATTTACAAGTTTAGAAACAAAATCTTGTTACCTGTGAAGTCGATTTGCCATAAACTGGGGTAAGTGGTGCTCGATAAAGGGTGTTTTTTTTAATTCCGTACTCTTTGCTCTTTAGGCACTTTATCTGCTTGCCATATTTCCTATATTTTTCTCATTTCGTTTGTGAATTATATCTGATGATAATATTAACCTGTCAATACTCTATATGTACACTTTATTGACATTGCGATAATTATACTTCCTCGACTCGACACCTTGATGTAATATTCCTAAAAACGAAGAAACGACTTTATTAAAACTTCCACCAAAAGGGTATAAAAATTTATGTACATCAAGTAGTAATATTACAATAATTTAATTTCTTTTATTATAATAATATTATTATATTATAATAATAAGAGGTAACAGGTATAATAATAATATTCATAAAAATAAAATAGGTTGAATAAATAAAACAATATTTTTGTAAGAACAATTCATGCAACTTTGACGCTATCATTAATCAGAACTTCCTGCCCGTGTGATATAAGTTTAACACAATAATATAAACGAAGTTATTAAATTAGTTAAGAAAAAAATAAGATGAAACTATTATTTAAGCTTTTTAACACTCTGAAGAACAGACTCGCAGAATATATTTTAAAGAAAAGAATTCTCCAGACATAAGGTTTTTTAATCACTAAACGTAAATTTTAGGTAACAAATTTTTAGTTCCTACGAGCAAGGATAACTTATCGATTGTTCAAATCAGCTTTAGAATTCCAACCGGGCTGATCAGTGCAGTCAAGAAAAAAGATCAAGGTATTTTCATTATAATGTAATTGTCTCTCATGGAGAAATTGCCCCCTCTGAAAATTAGTATTGCAGACGGTTGATATTATCTTTGCACCCAGACATCATATCAGAAAAATTGTTTAGCTAGACAAGGCAATACAAAAAACAACCTTAGATCTCCTACCCTTTTTAATCAAATATTGAAAATGCTTCCTTCCTGATAATTCATTTTAACAAAAACCTTCAATGTAGTTAACCATCTATATTATAATAGTTGGAGAAAACAAAAAAGGCTTTTAGTCTCCGATCTCGCAAAAGTCTAAACCCCCGTAGTTCTTATTTTCAAAGAGTATTAACTGAGGAAAGTATTCATTTTATGGCTCGATTTAAACTCTGCACACACGTCGATGTTGGATTTCTCCTTCCAGCGTGATACATAACTTTGTAAGAAAAATTCAAAATGTCACACCAGTTTTTGCAGACGTCTGTATAGGATTATGCCTTGGTTGGCAAGCTTTTGCCAACTAGAATAACATATCTTCGCTAGCTTTTAACGTATCAGCTATCTTTTTGCAATCTTATTAAGTTTTTGCAGCTCTTTCCAATGGTATCGATGGATTTTAGATAGCTTGTTCATATTCAAAGTTAACAATTTCACCACTTTAGGATGGACTAAAGATTATTTTCGTATCTTGGCCAATTTTTGATCTATGTCTCAAAACTTTGCCAGCGTCACAAAAAAACTTCAAGGCACAGAAAAATAGGCATATGTCGCTTATATGATGTGATGTGAGTGCTGTTCTCGGTGTATTACAAAGCTCCTTGCATTTTTGAAATAATTTTGTCGATGACTGTACTATTATCCCATGTGTGTGCAAACGCTTGAATTCCCGCCATTTTAAGCGCGCGTGCGGCAACACAGGGAGCCCGCAACGTTAATTTTTTTGCTAAACTACGAATTTCAAGATCAATTCTTTTCTTGTAAGAAATGGATCGGTATAGGTCGGTATTTCTCTGGTTTGCGCCGGTCATCGCATTTTAAAATGTGTTCCGCGTGCTCCGCTCTCGATTAAAACTTGCTGCGAAAGAAAGAAGCAATAAAATCGACAATGATACCGGCAATATTCAATAATAGAAACAGCTGCAATTTCGCTGGACCTGTTTTCATTTCAGCATTCTGAGTGAGACGCATTTTGGGTTATCGGGCAATCGGAGAAAACGAATGCAAAAAAAAATACTGGATAGAAACCATACCCATTACAGATTTGAACTGCGTTCCTTTTTAATTTTTATTTATTTTTATTTTTTAGAAAATTACAGAAACTATAATATAATAGAACTAGAACCTAGAAAAGAGCACTGGGTAGTTTTCGAGATATAGTATATACTAAAAGTTATACAATGAATTCTCGTGGCATACTTAACAGTTAGACCTCGAGCCCGAAAGGCCAATAGCCCATGAGGCCGCCGGCCGAGGGGCGAGAGGTCTAATTGTTTTAGTATCACCCAACTAGTTGGACAAAAAAAGTGAAAAATTATGTTAAAAAAATCACCAGAAACCTCGACAAAACGAGAAGCGGCCGCCATTGTTTTTATGTTCAAAATCGGCGCTTTCGCTACTAGAGGTCTATTGATAATAGTCCCAGTAGCGTAGCCAATCAGAATGCAGCATTGGCAATAGTCCACTAGTTGGGTGATACTAATGAAGAATATCCCACTTGTCACTTGTATTTTGTGGTATACACACAAGCCTTAACGCTACAGAAAATTATAAGCAACGTTTTACGTAAAATGACGATGTGCGGGCATATTAAGATAGGTCGCAAATTATTAGAGCTGGAGTTTGTGAAGACAACTTGGAATCCATTTATTTGTTACCTTTAAGAATTACAAAAGAAACCTATGTGATAATGTTCCAACTATGTAAAGGTTATCCACGTTTTTTTGCCCTCCAACTCTCTTGCATAAAATGAATTTGGTGAAGTCAATGTATTGTAAGGTATCCATGGTTCACCATACAATAGAATTTACTGGTAAATTGCCAGAGATAAATTGTTGGAGACAAGACCAAGATTGAGGTTCAATTATCTAATAAGGACATTTTATACAGATATAGTCCTCTAATGGTCTGACAAAGCTCGTAACTAAGTGGTCAAGCCATATCGGGACCGGGTGGAGTGGTGCATGCCGCAGTCAACCTTGTTTTAGGATAAAATGGCCATTTTTAACTGCGAATACAGTAAAAACCCGCATAAAAGAACAGGTGTTTTTGGGATTCAGGCTGATTTTGTTCTTATACATTGTGTGTTTTCTGCAAAATCAGCCTAAAAATGTTCTTAAGGTGTTCTTAAAATTGTTTTTAACATCAAATACTGCATACACTACCAACAGTCAAATAAAGAATATGATTGATAGAAAATTAAGCTACGTGGGTAAATTGTACCCTGGAAATCTGCATACAGTACCTGCTGTAGAAATCGGTGTGCAATGGTCTATTGATCTACTGTACTCTACCACAGTAGGTTACTGTACTCAAATCTAACTGGCAAGCCATTTTTTATACAAGAACAATTTGTCATTTTTCAGGCTAAATGTGTTCTTATGTATAAGGTACCTTTTTGGCCAAATTTCAGCCTGAGTGTTCTTAATCCACTTGTTCTTTTATGCGGGTTTTTACTGTATCTCGTAAAATAATAAATGCACCGTCTTCTTTATAGCGAGAGCAACACATCCATGCCATAGCATCTAACATCCCTTAATACTTGAGCACGGAGAAATGGGCATTAAAAAAACAGGGGTGGTACAACCCGGGACCTACCACTTCCCGTGATAAAATCGGGTTTCGTTCGATTACCTACAAATGTTTTGACCGGTTCTCTAAATGAAGGAATATTACGGAAGAGAGGAAAAAAAATCATCAATACCATCACGAGGGAGGAGGGCCCCTGGCGAGACACATGATGAATGAAATGATGGATAGAGTAAAGAATGGCGGCTCTGAAACAGTCAAGAAATAGATCTCATTTTTTCGAGCGCCTGTACTACTGTAATAGATGTACATATGACGTCATAGCGTGTCATAAACAAAAGAGTACCACGAGACGCAGTCGAGTCTAGGAAAACGAAAAATTAAAAACACGAATTTAATGGAGATGAGATGCCCAAACACGCATTTCAAACTCGATTTTGCCAGTGTGCGCGCTAAAATGTCAATCGTGCGTGAGCCAATCAAGTTCATGCTATGTTTCGCCTATTGCGCTTCAATTACCCGTTATGGGTCAGTGTATAACATCAATTATCTTCGTTCTATAAAAAAAGACTATGAATAGAACGAAGCAATGTGTATAAATTAACTCTAATAGAACGAAGCAATGTGTATGTATGAACACTCTAAAATTGTCCGAACCCAAAAAAGGCCATCCAGTTATTGAAGCACAAAAGCAACTTTCCCATTATTGGTAATCCAAGGAAGGAGGATATGTTGGATTGGCCCAGATGGTTTTGAGCGGGAGTCCTTTGATTTGTTTCCCCAACTGGCACTGAAGCGAAGATGAAATATTTTGTTTTCCCCTTAACCACAGGGTTCCCACACTAGCGTTTTCGTGTTGACAGGGCCGGACAATGAAAACAGAGGAAAACACAGCTGTTTCTGACTAATCATAGAGTTTGAGCATGCGCATCAAATACCCTCCTTCCAGACCAACTTTCGGCCGAGTGCGTTCGGTCTCCCTGTGGTGGCAAGAAGAAGGCCTGGTGTTTGACAAGGAAAATCGTGGCATTCGCGCGTTCGATTTCAGTTCGAACAGGTTTTGGATGTTGTCAGAGAATTAATCTCACTGTTCGATATGATTTTGTCCTATATTTCTACTGTTAAGGCAATATTTTGTCTTCTCCAAGTACTGGTGTCGATTTCAGCTAGTTCCAAAAGTCGAATTTTCGACAAGAAACTGTGAGAATCCTGAAGTTTTCCCAACAACCTCGCCAACTGTTCTGGAATCTTCAATCTTTCTCCGAGAGATACCGACCAACTTATCCGTGATACGCCGACAGAATTTTCTGCAGGTAATTTTTGAAACTACTGTACTTTACATATGCCAATTCAGTATTATCTTCTTGCAAATTTCATGTCATTTAACTTGTTTGTTGTTCCAAACTTCTATCTACAATTTTGCCCTCTGGTCACGCTTTGTTGTTGTGCTGTGGCTTAAGTTATTCTTGTATTTTCAATTTTTCGGACGTTTAGCTTATTCGCTTATCTTCAAAATTGGACTTATTGCATGCTTGCAGTGCTTCCCTCCTGATTGTCTTGACTTAGAATTTTTGTAGCAACTTAACCAATTTTAGGGGAAGCTGTGAGAGTATTTCTGAGATAAAATGAATTTTAGAATTGTCATGAAAGTTTATAATTCATTTACAATTGTTTACAGTAATATGGCAGCCAAATCCAAGACCAGACTAATGTGATCTGTCATATGGTGCAACTTGGGAAATAATTTTTCTTCTGGCATCTATTTTTGGTATGTAGCCATTAATGTCAATGCAAGTTTCTAGAATTTTTCTTTTCACATTGTGGGGGAATTTCCACAGAGCAAGGCTCCAATTAATTCCCAAGTATTTGTAGTAGGTTAGTGTGGGATTCCCAAGTATTTGTAGTAGGTTAGTGTGTTATGATGCATTGAGGGTACAGTGTGAACTATTACAGGACTACCTTTCTGCAAAGAAACTCAAGCAGTCGCTGAACAGTCTGAGTTCGATCTTGTATCCACTGCAGACAAAGTGGATTGTTTTCTAGGGGTATCATTATTTTACTGCTATATGAATATGCATGCTGGATGTGATGATAAGGTTAAGCAGGGTCTGAGTTTACATTTACAAATTTATTTGAAAACAAAAATAATTGAATGGAAATTTGCCTGTTTTTTAAGTACCCTATATCAGGAATGGTCTCTGGAATAGAGCATATTCCAGATGGCTGTCATAACTCACAATAACTATGCAGTCAATCATATAAATTTTTGTTTAAAATTGGATTTAGTTTCACTACTGCATCACATGAAATCAGCTCTACACCCGTATGTACTATAATATACTGACTCATTGTATGCTTCCTTCCAGGTTGCTGGAGCTGTCAGCTACATCCTGCTTCTGCTGATTAAATTGGGCCAGGGACAATATTGATGGAGATAGCAAACACCTTTGTAGACTTTCATAGATAGTGAATACAAACATAATGCCTGCTGCATTTGGATGGGGTTGGGGGGACATTGAAACTTTCATGTTCCCTATCCTTTTGCCACCCAGCTTTATTTAAATGTTGTTTTTAGAAATGGTTCTATAGTGCCATGGCAAGTTATCTAGCCTGAATCAAAGATAAATTGTATGTGTGAGCTAGCTTCTTTTACAGTAAATATATCAAGTCATTATGCACCAAACCAATGAGGACTTTATTGTGATACTAAGGCCACACATGGGCATATTATATTACCCGTATCAGTCTTCGAAGGAGTGAACGAACAAAAGAGACACCCCTCTCTAAAATCCTGGATTTGCCTCTGTACTGTTTACAGTACTTTACACACAATTATTGTAATACTGTAGAGACGTAAGCACTTCTAGCCAGGAGGACATACACATTGTAACCCACTGGGATTGGAATCAAGGAGCAATTTTCAATCACTTTGTTATTACTCTTATAGGTTTTATTTGAATTGGGGTAATCACTTTGTGATTGTTTTCACTAAAAGTCATATGAAATAGACCTCCTCGGCTTGGGCATAGTGGTGTCCATTTCAGATTACGTCGCATTCATTTGAATAATCTTTCTTTGTCTGGGCTGCTTTCATATTCATATATCCTATGGTGTGCAGCAGAAAAACAAAGAAAGAATACTCATGGGAATGCCACGTGATCTGAAATGGGCAAAACAAACAGGCAAGCCAAGGAGGTCTATTCACTCCAACATGTACATTTACATTTCATGGGCATCTAAAACTTATAGATAATTGTGGGAAGTTCATCAAAGAATGCATATGGTGTACGTTTTAATTCACTCTCATTATCTTGTGCTTTCTATGCACCATTGGTACTTGATACTAGGCTACCATAGCTGCTGAGCCTAAAATGTACACCATATGTATTGACTGTAAAACTGTACAGTCCTACTTCTAAGCCCTAGGCTTAGCCATAGGGGCTACAGTGGGAGTTCTAACATTGACAGGAAAAAGTATACCATGTTTAAGTAGTAACAATATTTACACAGCATTTTGATTATGGCTGTCATGAATTTTTTTCAGAAACTTGAAATGCCTAAGCACATTAATCCCAATAGTATAATTACAACTGAAGGGGTTCTTAATGTAACCAGGGAGGGTTTGATAGGTTTAGCGCATAACTTGGAGGGAATTGTAGGAAATTTTGCTTACAGCCAGCAGGGCATATGCATTTTTCATGTGTGTGTGTGTGGGGGGGGGGGGGGGGGGGGGGGGGGCATAAGTAAAAATGCACCACTTGAAAATTTTCATCCACTGTTTTCACTATAATCACAAGGAAAATATCATATTCTAGATTTCCTCTGATTTTCACATGCCGTTTAATTGAGCTCTCCTCCTGTTACGTTAGTGATTCCTATAGATGTCTTCCCTCAAATTTGTCTTTAACAAGTACCGGGGGGCGCATTTTTCATGGGGGGGGGGGGTAAGTAAAAATGCACCAGGGATTAGGGGGCAGAAATATGTGGAATGTATAAACAATCTCAATGAAATATAAGTTGACATTTTATCAATCATCCATATTTCATTTGAATCGCTGAGATATTCGGTGCATCTGTGACGCAGATGGCTCGGTTGATTTCCGCACAAGCGACACTACGCATGTAATAAAGTAACGTGTTGTTCTATGAAGGCGCTGCATCGTAAGAAAGAAAAAAATTATTTTAGGAAATCCAGTCGGCGTATCATAAATTTTTCAGCTCGCATGTATCCACAAAAGCCTAAATTATATTCTCGATATTAGCGTTGTTTTCAGAAAACTTCAGAACTACCGAATGAACTTGCTTTTTTCTTCCTTGATCAATAGCGCTAAATAGTAACGCGAAATTCTGCGCTCCAAACAAAGTGCGTTCATAATAGTTTCTTTTCATTATCTGGTCATGTATTTTGCCCATATGAAAGTTTAAAGACTTCCCTCACTGGGGAAATAAAAGAAAATACGAGAAAACAGCGTGAAATATTTTTTTACTCGCCTTTTAGTGTCAGCTTCCCGCTAGTCACAAATCAAAACTCCCGCCATCTTGAAAGCTTCTGTGCAATGCCGCTGGTTATTTGAGCCCGCAAACGCTACGCATGCTCAGACTCTAATAACGAAAAACCCGGTCCCGAAACAGCTGTGAAAAAAGCATTTATACGCGGACCATTCTCGTACCCAGAGCTCCCAGCTCGTCTGCTCACAGGGGAGGATCTGGGGACATCCATTTGAGTGGCTTCGCTGATTGGCTGATTTTTAACGTTAGGGCATGCGCAGAAAAGTGTTTCTCTCAACGGCTCTGTATCAAATCTCGCGCATGCGTCAATGGCTGTCACCAGAGCCTCCCCCGCCAGGTGACGAGCCGGGGAGGTCTGGGTTCGAGAATATTACGTATGATACGACATGCATTAGTTCCTGCCCCATAAAAGCTTCACATAATTACTGGCGGTCAACCTCATTGTTTAAATGGGCAAACGATCAAGCTCGAGTTGTTTCGAAGACCTTGATCTGTTATCTATCCAGCGCTGTCCTTATTTTATCGTGTTTTTCATAAGAAGATTACAATTAATTGGATAATCATACATTAAAGGCTTTTAGAAACAGGAAGCTGGTCTGATTTATTGAAGACAAATTCCCGCAAGGTTGCCATAACGAAAAAGTTTGCAGAGCATTTCTACCATGGTAATTTCGTGATAAAATTGCATCATACTTCTGTCCAAGTTTGTGTTGTGTATCTTTAGTATTCTTTGCAAAGTCTACCAGCTGTTGACGCTCCACATTGTTTTCGAATAGGAAAAATAAATCCAATTAGTCGATACTGAGAATTGTCTAACGGCTGTTCACACTTAAAAAAAATGTTTCTACTAAACAGGCTAAATTTTATGCTACAAATTCGTGTTTCGCTGTTTGCTTTCACAAGCACTGTATTTTTTAACATACAAATGAAGGCAGAAAGGCAGAAATGTATGTGCTTGCGGCATCCAAAACCTCAAGGAACCTAGATATGCCAAACCATTAAGTAGTGAATTGTGGAAAACGGCGTGCTGTTGTGTTTCAGATACCCTGCTTGCAGAGGTTTCTTTCTGCCAGTTTTTTTTTTCGCTAGCAAAGTCGTTCGCGTGTCGGGTATTTCGCCTGGTTGTTACACGCGAACAACTTTGCTAGCTAATAAAAGACTGACAGAAAGAAACCTCTGCTTAGCAGGGTATGTTTCAGAAATTCTAAGTTCTCTTTTTATCAATATTCCCCAGCAAAACGTAGCAAATAAGTAAACACGTTTGGCTGTCTTTTAGTTGACCATAAAATCTCACCACATTTGTGGTCAACCGAGTATGCATAATATTAGAAAGAGAAAGACGATAACCGAGAATTCCAGAGACTTGAGATTTTAACTTAATTATTTTTTAGTCATTAAAAAAGGAAATATAAATTTGTATTGACCTCGAGTGAGACCAGAATAGAATAATTCTATACGATTATTCTCGGCTACCAAGAAGCCTCGGGGAGCTTAACTGAAATTAAAGAATTCTTAGAAATCGCTTCATTCAACACGCGAGACTTCAAATAAGTTTTCTATCTGCGATGAAAATACTTTCAAACCAACACAAAAAAGTGACAGCTTCGCAAGTTGAAAACCCTAGGAACCACTGATAGAAGTTTAAAACAATATATGTAAGCATAGGAACAGCATGGGAGTGAATCTGTTTTCTAAATTTTCACTAATTGAAGGACAAATGTATTTCTAATATTTTTTCTGTAAAATCATGACTTTATGATTACTTTGACGTTGGTAAGTGAACACTTATGATATTACTCTAAAAATAATTTTAAAATAATTCTAAACAATCTACATGCGAAAAATAATTGGAATCAGAATTTTCTATTAATCTTTATCCAAGCAGGAATTCAGTATATAAATATAATATTTATCTAAAGTATAGCCCAGTTGGTGCCTTTTCCAAAAGGTTCTCGTTGTGACTTTGTTGTTGCTATTTTTAATAAAAACAGGCTCACTAGTAATTACCTATTCGCTTCGTGCTGTCTTTTTTTTTTTCGTGTTTAAAATTCTAAGTGACCTGCTTCGAAATTAGCAAATTGTGATTCAATGTTTGGCGGCGTTTTTTTTTCGTTATTCTTTATCTTGAACCAGACTTCTGTGGGCAAATGTCAATAAACATGTCTACTACCGCCGACGGCGTAATTTTGGCAAAAAATAAGCGTTTGTTTCTCTGCTTTTTAAGCTAACAATTGCTTAGAATTCTCAGCTGAAAATGTCTTTATCCTTTTAAACTCCTTAATCTCTCCTTTCCTGAATTTCTGATTATGGAAGGTGATTTCTTCTCATCACTAAACCCTTTCGGGTCAGAGGATTCCTCGCTCTGCACAAACCATTAGAAAATACCTGGCATTTTATTATGTTAATTACGACCACCAAGAAGACTCCACATTAAATCAACGAATGAGCTACAAGCTTCATTACAACAACGCTGGGAGATGCCCTGTACACCTCCTGTCGACACCAAACAATTAACTACGAGAACAAATCATCATACGGCTGCTGTTACGGAATTTCTCTAAATATTTTTCCCAAATGGATTTGTGACACGGTTCTATGACGTGGACAAAGAAAACCGCCAGAAAGACCTGATTGGTTCGAGATCATTTCCTTTTCCCTCGGATAAGCTAGCCATTTGACTTCTCGATAAACCGTTTAGTGCTATTTATGAACCTAGCCTGACCCTAGACTGTCTAGGTTCCACTAAAAGAACTCCTTCTCCCGGTTCTTCTCTCTACAAAGCAACATGGAGAAAGAAGTCTCCTGTTCTCGAAAATCTGACAAGGCTGGGAAGCCGAGAAAAGTGAGAAAAGGTACTGGAATTCCGCTCGGAAGTAATCCTCATTTATATTTATGCTTGATAATCTTTTGTGATCCTTTTTTGCTCGTGAAAGACAATTCCCAGTTTGTGTTCATTGACCGGCTGTAAAATGTCTGTTGTGAAATAGTTGATCGACTATCAATTGAGTATTGCTTCGCTTTGAACACTGCCCATGGTTTCCATCGCCCATTCCTTTATTGACTTACAACGTCGCTGGCAACCGGGCTACACAATTATATTTCTTTTTAAACTAGACAGCCTTCTTTCCGTTCTATTTCACTTCATTTAAGGCCTTATTCATTTCTCTCTGCTGGACAAATCTTCGATCAATTGACTAATTGACTTTTATTATCCGAGTTGAAATTGTAATTCGAATAGAGACCCAAAAAGATCAATTATTTTTTTGACCCAAAACATTCATTTCAAGTTTTAGGCTGCTCTAACATGACAGAGAGTTCTTTCCTAAGTTAATAATCATGACATTAGAAAGACATCTTTTCCAATGAAGCGACGGTTTCTGAACTCGACGAAAGATCAAATTTCAATAAATTTAGCGATTCTGACATTTCTGTTCGCGATTGCCTCTCCACCACTCGCACGATAAAAACAGTGATTGATGTTTGTGTCCATTTGTCGAATAACATATGACTTCAAGTATCCGGCTATTACCTTGTAAACTGCTCTGTTATTAGTTCCAGGTTTAATTTTATCATAAGTCCCGTTTTCTTTCCATTCTAAAACTTTATGATATTTCACGACATCTGCTGACAAGATTTACAGCGACTTATGAACAAAAAATGATATCACCTGGATTGACATAAGTTTAGAACACAATATTTTAGATTTGTATTATATATTAAGCTTGTCCAGCTCGCAAATACAATACAATATATTGGTTAATTGTGTTAACTAGGCCTTTCACAGTTTCACTTTCTAATTAGTAAAATTCTAGTAGCAGAAAATCGCGAAAATTAGCAATGCATGACATTATTCTAGGAGATTTTAACATTGATTTCCAGAACAAATCCTTTCGTCAAGAAAGACTGAGTTTATTGTTGGATGTGTGGCTAAGCTTATGTCCAGATTATGTTACTGTTGTTTCTGTTTTAAATTGAAAGGCTACGTAAAAGTTTAAGGTCATAAGATAAATATTACAGTCAAAACGGAGGGATATATTATTCACATGGAACAAACGGCAGTTTTCTTTCAAAGCTAGAAGTTTGATTAGTAAATAATCAAACATATTTAATTTTCCCCGAGAAATGTAATAAAATATTGTCAATGTATAAACTAAGGACGGGAATTCATAATAGAAATGCAACCGGAAATACAAAGAGGTTTAATCGGAAACTCACTCGTATACCGGAAGTGCCCGGCAAAACAGAAATTGCCTCGACCGTTTCAAACGTTGAAATTCGCTGATGCACAGTAGTAGTTATTAGGCAGCTACGGGGAGATTCACCCTTCACGCTGACAATATCATCCATGATTTTAACCTACAAGTCAAATTTTTTTACGATAACATCTAATTAAATTCTTTGTGGACCACCCCCAAAATTTGAGGAAATTTCTTTTGTCACTTACACCCAAGAATGTCTGGCAATAACCGTCGTTCGCAAAATCGATTTTACTTCTATCCGGAGTGTCGGAAACAGAAACGCTACAATCGGTTTTATTGCGCGATCCAGTGGGGAGCTTAGTGAGTGCTTATTCTGGGCGAATTCAATATAGACTTCTTAACACGTACACCTAAATTCAATACACGTTGCTTTGGGATGTGTCCTTTGAAGCGGGGAATACAATGGGATTCTTTGCTTTAGTGACCATCAAACAATGGTGATCTAAGACCAAAGACCAATCACCAAAGCAACCTTTTTTGACATGGTGAGATTAAATTTTATTTCGGCAAACGTCTTCCATTATTACATAAATTATGTGTATTATGACATTAGTCAATGGCGTTTAGAAAAATTATAAAATTGCTATTTTTTCCGTTATGCCTGGTACACACTTGCGACATAACACCAAAGAAAAATATCACGCGAACAATATTTAGTGGTTTCAAAACGTTGAAATCCACAAAAAATAACAGAAAAATGATTGCCTTGGTGAAGCAATGTAATGATGATCCATGGAAAATATTGATTATTTCAATTATTTTCCCACGCATTTTTCGTTGCAACATAACGTCCTTGTGTCACTAGTTATGTCACTTTAATGTCTTTAATGAACTCAAAATCTTTCTTTACTGATTTCGGTGACGTAGCAATATTAAATGAGATGTGCTTTATGCCTAACTCATCAAAAATTGTTTTGAGAAAGTGGAAAAATGAACTCATGGATTGCATCTCAACAAACGGTGCCAAAGGTCCTCGAGGATTGATTTCACATGTTCAATCATTGGACTTTCCTGAAAACAACGATAGGTGTGCCGAAGGCGCATTGCACGTCACCAAATTTCTTCTTCGCACGTGACCAAGCTGGCAAGTATCTATCACTATCATTGCGAAAACGCTTTTCTTATATTAGTGACCGTGCCAAGGTTTGGTCAATAGACAACAAAGATCAAATCTACCACAAGCGCTTAACGTGATGAAAAGCTCAACTTAAAATATGCACCCGTACATGCAGCTTTACTACCAAAACGGGTAGACTGTTTTTTCGGCTCGAGAAAAAGCACTCATCTCCAGACAAAAACATTCACGATGTAGTTTGAATTCCTTTACTGAGGTCAGCGATGCCGCGTGCAATTCAAATAGTTTATTCGGCAAACTTTCAAACTAAAAACATCAAGAAAAGCCATCTGCTTGTGTTTTCTAATAATTAGGTAAAGAAATACAAATTAGTGTATTATTTCCCGAGACTTCAAGTTTTTGTTTGCCAGCGACACAAACCATGAAGATTTCGCGTGAAGCAATGCAATCAGACTCGTCAACGTTTTTGTCCTGAGACGAGTGCTTTTTGTCGAGCGCGATGATATAAAATAGTCTACCGGCTTCGGTAGTAGCGCCTCTGATAAATGTGCCATTCCCGCACAAACATACAAATGTACCGCCGTAATGATGAATAAGAGCAAGGGTTAAAAGACATATCCGCCGGATTGGGCGTTATGTATTCCCATTTCAGATCACGTGGCATTCCCATGAGCATTCTCTCTTTCATTATCTGCTACGCATCGAAGGATATATGGATATAACCAACAATGAAAGATTATTCAAATGAAAGGCACGTGATCGACTGATTTGGGTAAACATGACGCCCAAGCTGAAAAGTATATTATTGTACCCTTAAAATGTCAAAAATATGTATACAGTTTGCCTGAAAAGTGTAATGCCTGAAAAGACTAACGATAGAGATTATCAATTTGCCGCTAGAGGGTAGCACTAAATAGTCAATATAATACTAATAAACTTGTGGCCCTCTCTAAATTACTAATAAAAATTAAATATATACATTTATTATATAGACACGAGTGTTTTACTGGGAAATACGTCACTCGTAGATCTCATCATACGAAGCTACATCCGGGTCCTGAGTGACATATTTCCCATATCCTCACTAGTGAGGATATCAAAACAAAAGTGCTTTGAAATCAATTTGGAATATTTTTTCTGTTTTGTCTATATAATAAGAAGAAAATTACACGGTGGCTTGAAGATATGAGTTTTATTTTCTCGTGTCAAAAACAATATTTTACTCATTCGCTGCGCTCATTCGTAAAATATTGTTCTTGCCACTCGAAAATAAAACTCATATCTTCGCGCCACCGTGTAATATCCTCTATATACAATAGAAAAAAATCTTATATTCTTATCAAATAAAATGCAATTCATAAAATTACTACTAAAAATGAGTTAGTAATTAACGTTTTTTGAATTACTGATGTGATGCAAAAGTTTTATCAGTGAATAAAGTAAATGTAGAATTTGCGACATTTAATCTTCTGCGTCTCATACGGGGTGCAGTTGTTTTAATTCTGTGCAACGACTATCGTTCATGTCACAAAAGTTAAAAAGAGATGCATGATATTAACAGTTTGACGAAGAATTGTGGTGATCCAATCAAACTATCAATGCTTTTCCATTATATGTTTCTTTTGGCCCTATTATTAGAAAATTGGCACTCGAATGTCGTTGGAGAACAACTTGACCCTTTTAACTGCATTCCAAGCTAAAACCCTAAACATGCTCTTGACTATTTCATAATAGGTCGATTGGATTCCATTTCACAAGTTAGGATATTTTTAGAATCACTCAGCCGGGAAAACTAGTTATGAAAACAGAAATTCCACACCTTCCTGCACGATCCCTAAGAAAATAACAAGTTCTAGCGTGACCCCTCTTGAAATTCCAACCCCCTACTGCACAATCACTGTGGAAATTCCAGGTTAAAAAGCAGGGATTTTCTGATTAGAAACATAAGGAAAATAATACTAAAATAACATGACATGTAACCATTGAAATTCCAACTCCCTACTGCACAATCGCTGTGGAAATTCCAGGGCAAAAAGGCGTGCTCTTCTGATTGGGAATATTTATCAGGGCAATAAATTCCCTAATAAGTTAATATGACATGCAACTGCAATTGGAAAATAAAAGCATTGCTAATGTATAATTCAGGAAAATCATAAATCACAAAAATCTTCAAGGTCCTTCTGGACACGGTTCATGTCAAAACGTGCAATAAATATATATGATAGTATTACGAAAGCATAGTACGAAATGCAATATCTATTATATCGCGTGCAGCTTCGAAATATTGCTTTGCAGGGGCTACAAGTCAACGTTAGTAACGTTTATTTTTTCTTATTTACCTGAAAAGAGTCTGTCAACCCCAGGACGAAAATTAGCTCCTGAAAAATATACATTAAAAATAAATAGATGCAGCACATTCTCCAAAGCTTCCAAAGCTTTTGAAACTGTCTAATTCATTGAATTCTTACGGAAGACAAAATATGTACTGTTGGAGTGGTTGTCTCCAAATTCGAAGCTCAGAAATATTTAGGTTTCCTGTGGCACGAACGATTGCGCACAAATGGCGGGAAAGAGGTAGACTGTGTGATACCATCGGGCTATATAACAGCACATTTGTCATTATTCCTTTCTTTCGACAGTCCTTGCTGTCTCTTGTATTCCCCGGAAGACTCTTCTGCGTTCTAGAATTTTAAGTGGAACGGCATGGAATTTGTTAACTCTTCCAGCTTAAGGCTTATAGTCCATGGGCCAAGACCCTAAATTTTCGAATTTATTACCACTTGAGCGGGCAAATGCTACCATACATTTTCTGAAAGCTTATTCCCTCTACTTTGATTTTTGGTATGATAGCAGTGCCAATTTCACGGCGGTCATGGCAAAATCACGTGATTAAGTGACGTCACTCCTGTCACTTAATAAATTCAATAAATACAAGGAATGTTTGACAATGTTACTACTTTAATGCGTCTTTTGTATACTATAGCCTATTCCCGCTTCTAACAAGCTGCCAATCTATGAAAGATTCTGAAGATACATTTTGTACTAGAAAATAACGTAATTCTGGGTTTCCATGGCAACCAAAATATGTTGTTCACACAGTACTTGATTTAGTCTTTTTGTTGAAACAACTAGCCGGGCAGATCAATGACCTCTTCATGTTCTTTCTTTTCTCTCTTTGGCATTTAGTTCTACACAAGCGGTTCCATGTTTCTTTCTGCTGAGAAACCTTAACAATTGTTACAGTCTAGGAGGCACTGTATTTTCGATGGCGATGTCCTTTAAGGTTACGGTCTGCCTTCGGGGTACTGTTTGGTTAAAATGGCATTATTTCACGAAAAATGGCCGTATCTTTACAAGTGATACCTCATTTTAAAGCTTATACCCTGGGCTAAACTATGGTATATAATTTAATTTTACAAAACACAATTTTTTGATGAAGTTCCCTTTCCGGTGCATCAGTTCAACTTTTTCAGAGTTCCAACCTCGTGAAGAGTTGCTATTTTCGTTCATTGACTCAATATTATCATTGACTAAGATGTGTTCTAAAAAAAAAAACGTGTCGGGGATTTTTAAAATTCGATCTTCCTTTTTAATGTTTTTTTTTTACACTTTTTATAAAAAACGTAGCGGACACACAAAATTGGCTCCTTTTAAAAAAATCCCGACACGGTTTTTTAGAACAAAACTAAACCCAGGTAGGTCATTGTTAAAGAAAAAAGCGTCGTGAATCTGTATCTGTGTGCGTGGAGCTCTCGAAACTTGACCCGATACCAAATTGAAGAAATTAACTATTCATAAAAATTTAAAATGAGGTATCACTTGTCAAGATACGACTTTTTTTCGCGAAATCATTGCATTTTAACGAAAATTACCACGAAAGTAGTCCGTAATCTTAATGTAAAAATGCCGCAAAATTAAGGCAGGGCATTACAAAATCGCCTTCATGTACTACATAGTTGCTTTGTAGCTGCAAAACGTTACAGATGCACAAACATGAATTCTAGTTCTTTTAGTATTACAATCCCCATTTCCACGAGAGCCTTGCCCTTGATGCCAGTATTAAGGCTTTTCTCATTGAATGTCGTGAAAAAATCTGCTGAAACTCCTATTTTGACTCGATGGAGAAATTGACACCGCGAAATATGTCGAGTTAATGAAAACAGCAGGGTTTGTCTCGGTCACTCGGTTTCACTATCTGAGTCGTCAGGAGACACATCCTCTTCTCTGGCTTCTTCTCCTGGCTTGTGCTGGTTTGTGCAGTTTGGCAACTTGCACAGTGCGGTGCACTTCAATCCATTGGCGAGGCAGGTGCAGTTCGACATTTGGCACATTCTGTTGCATTGACAGGACAGGAGCCGCAAGGACAGCCTTGGGTGCCGGTTCGCCACTCATCCAGTCAATAGCAAGACCTTATTCCTCAATGCACCATCCGTTGCCAATTCATAGTTCCGATCAAACAATGAAGCCATTTCACGCTATCTGGAGATACCAATCAGAGCTGGAAAGATTCTCCCTCGGGAACTGATCTTGTCCCACAAACAGTATTTCAGGACTTCCGAAATCAGTCCGATGTGCAGCACTTTTTTGCCTTTTATGACAGTATAAACTGAGATCATCTGAAGATAAAGATATCTGGTAATCCTAAGCGGGATCGGAATATTTTTGGACTTTTTTTAAGGAAAACCCTGGTTTGTTTGTGGGACATAACAACAGTAACTATAGCTTTGAATGACAGGTCGGAACTATGAATTGGTGACGCATTGCAGGAGAGCTCTGGAGGCAAGCCTGTCGGTGTCTCAGAGTAATGCCTTGATGGAATGAGTTCAAAAGCGCGCACTGACCATCATGCTACCTGTGTCCATTATCAGGAGGCATTGGAGCAAACTGCCTCGTTAGACTTGAAACCAGAAGGGAAGCAGCGTGCGTAAAATTTATGGAAAGCTTCAAAACGACTGCACGGCGATACCGTTAACTCTGTGAGATGTGCCTCCACCCGAGAAAGTCTCCTCCACAGTCGGTCTATCTATCTAGTATCTATCTATCTGAGAATAGGCAATTCAATGCCCGCAAAGGTTTAGAAAACGTATTATATCTACGTTGTTGGTTAGCGTCTTAACGGCACAAGGAAGCAGTTTTTTTTGTCTTCCATTAGAAACAGCAAAAATGAAGTACTGTCCAAACGAGTTTACAAGCCACTGAACTTTTTCTTGGCACGAATCCCTCGGCTTGTAATTTGTGTTTCCGGTAAACAAAGTGACTAGGAAAAGTTTTACATCTTCCGGAATCTTAATTGCGTCTTCATTGAGCCAGGACATCTCTTCGTTGTCAGTGCTTGTATAGCCTTTCTGAGTTCTAAAGCGACATGCCGTATGTCCTCCGTCTTTGATCCCTCGCCCTTGCATTTAGTTAACTGTAGACGCACCAAGTCTTTAGTCAGCTAGATTCGTGAGATGAATAACCTATTGTTGTCGAGCAGGTCCTCAAAATATGTAACAAACTCCCAACTCTAATTTCAAGTTTGCGACGAAAGTTGGTCTTGGTCGAATCCTTGATCTTTGTTGCACCTTACATTATCTCTCTCAACTTTGCCGACAATTCGGCCATCTGGACGAGTTGTGGATTATCGAGGATATCAGTCCGTATATGGTCAAACAGGATCTGGTATCGGATTCCAGCTTAGCATATTCGTCTTCTAGGGATTCAGGGGTTTCCGACGGAATGGAGCGTGGCTGCGTGTGTATTCCCGATAACACGATCTATGGTAACAAGCTTCTACTGCCAGGATTTCACGGGACACTATGGCCAGTATCTTCCTGCTTGGCTTTTGCCGCTTCACGGACTGCGCTGTCGCCTTGCAGTACTGCGCACTGGGTCAAAGATCCACGCGCGTCCTCTCCTTCGATATACTTTCGTGTTCGATGACAAAGTATACAAACACGATCGCACGTTGTACGCACAGATGGAGCTCCTCGAATACTCTTTTCTTCCATAATCTTGTCTAGGTCCCTCTTCATAATAAAATGCTCCTGCATTGCCGGTGATATCTAATCCAATCTGGGAATTCATTTTCCGTGAGATCATTGGCATGCTCTGTTAGCGGCACGTAATCGCGAACTGATGCTGCTCTCAGGGGGGGGGGGGGGGGGGGACGTAATCGCGAACTGATGCTGCTATCAGGGGGGGGGGACTCCCATATTTTTGGGGCGGGGGTGCTCGTTAAAAGGTACTAAACATGGCGTCGCTTAGTTGATTTTGACCCCTAAAAAGTACCAACAAGACGTATTTTCCCTCATAATTTTCTCTCGTATTTTTTTACGAGGGAAAATACGTCTGAAATTCAGGCTACCACAAGTGTAATTTGCTTGATTTACTAGAACGGACCTCTAAGAGGTACCTATCTGGAAAAAATTACACGCTTTCGAATTTACCCTCTAAAAGGTACCAGAGGCCTGATTTTAAACCCCAAAATATACGACGAGCACCCCGGGAGTTTGCCACGTGACCGAGCGTCTTTTATCGAGACGAATTCGTCAAATGCATCAGTGCAGTGTATGATGCAATTTTGTTTTCTTTTGTTGACACAAAGACGCTACCGTGGGGGCTCACTCATAGTGCAGTTGTCTGTTTACACCTCAGCTCAGTGACTTCCCTAGAACAATGGATATGGAATTTATTGAAACCGAACGATAGTTGCTAAAAATATGGTTATTATTTTGATAATAATTCTATTATTTATACTTTTCAGGCTTGTAGAGGCTCACATGCGCATTACAGGAAGTAAAATATATCACATATTTTTTTTATCAAATCAAATAGATTGTACGCGGGCATATATAATTATTCCTACTCTTTTTTTTTTAAAGTTCACACAGTTTGTGATCTCAGTTTGTACATTTCAGTTGTAATCATCTTTGTATTTATAAATGGGAATTTCTCTTTTTTATTACACAAGAAAGAAACAGAGGCACGAGCTAGCAAGGAGACACACAACTCAAGTTCATTTATCTCTACAAAATTTATCTCCGAATTCCAAAACCTCGAGCCTGTTCCAAAATCTCGAGCCTGTTTACGACTTGGCGATTCAGCAATCAACATTAAACAACGAAAACAGCAATGTATTTCGAGCTGCTAAATACCCAAAATCAATTTATACAGTTGTAACAGATGTTTGGAAATGAACTTGTGTCTTAAAAAAGTTCAAATGAAGCTTCATATGAACCGCCAGATCGAGATATCGATGAAGAGATGCCAATAGCATTCGAAAATCGAATGGTCATTTCGAAGGACTGTAAGTGTTCGAGCATGTTTTTAAGAGAAAAAGCATAGTTTCATCATCTTTTACTAAATATTTTTCAAGAATATACTAAAACAATACTTTCTCCGTTCAAAATGTCCAACATTTCGCCCGGAAACCCCGATGAATAATCAAAATAAGGAGAGAAGACGATCAACAACTTACCTGTCAAACTGGCCGCCATATTGGATGTCCCACAATGCATTGCGAATGATGAAAAATAAAACTTGATAGAAAAAAAATAATCCAGTGCACTTTCATCCTTTTAAATCATAAAATATACTTGTCCTATGCTTGATTTATCTTTGTTTATGCTATTTTGTGAACTGCCGCCTCCAACGATCTTTTTGGTGATGTTTTTAAAGTTAGCCTCGTTTTCGTGCAAAGACGCCATTTTGATTTTTTTTTAACCTTAAAAATCTACCTTAAAGCCGTGAATTTGAAATTGCTATCATAACTTTTTATAAACAACTCGATAAACTCTTTGAATTGCCACCAGTCAGAATTTGCCCGCAAAAATGGTAATAAATTTTGGTCCGGCCCATGGACTATTAATTTCCAAAGAGTTTTCATTAAATCTTCAACTTAACGTAACTTTGAAGAAGACCATTTTTTTTGGAAATGCTAAACGAAGTGTAACTTCATCGTGCAAACTCGTCGCAATCTCGTCCCAAGAGCCTTCGGTCGTCTGTTCAGCGGAAGGCCAAGAGCCAAAAAGGCTCTGAAGGAATTTCGCGTGCATGCGTAGTATTCATAGGACCAACGAATTCGCCGCCGTTTTAACGGTCAAATTTCAAATGAAATTAAGATGCAACTCCGCCATAAGAACGAACAATCCAGGCACTTGCATTTGCCGCTGTTTTTGTCAAAGTTTATACGTGTTCGTCAAACCGGAAGTCCTAGATCGTGGTCTGCCAAATACCGAAGATTAGGCTCTGAGGACAAGATTGCCATAACGCAAAAAGAGCTTCACCGTGTTTTCATACACTATAGACCTCTTACCCTTGGCTGCTTCACAGGGAAACACAATCTTGAGCTTAACATACTACGTGTCCAGTTCAAAGTCGTATTACTTCTTTACCCACGGTGCGGCACTGCACTTTTTACAGTCATACGAAATCTGCTCTAGGACATTTCGGACATTATATCTATACAAAATTGGGAAAGTTGCACCAGTCCCATTTGATTAGCATTTCTCGTAAAGATATCAAATTTCCTCCTTTTCGAAAACGGCTCGACGTGAATTGTTTTTATTACAATTGGTTAGTGCTATAGATCCCTGTGTCCGATAGGCGTGACATTGTTTTGTAGCTAATAAGGTAACGGTTCAAGTAGTCATCTTAATCCGTTTAAGTCTCATAAAAAATTCGATCCATGTAATACTATATATATATATATATATATATATACTGTTTCCGGGATACGTTGTCACTGGAAAAAGCAACAAAGCTCGGAGCGCTAGGGAGTATGGGTAGAGATTTATTTGAATTTCTGTAAAATATTAGAAAGAAACATGCTTAGAAATGTGGTGAAATTTAATGTTTTTACCTGTGGTTGCGATAACTGTCTGAATAGACCTCCTCGGCTTGGGCGTAATGTTTTGCCCATTTCAGATCACGTGTCATTCCCATGAGTATTCTCTCTTTGGACTGATTCCATATTTGGACTGATTCCATATTCATATATCCTTCGGTGCGTAGCAGAAAAAGAAAGAAAGAATACTCATGGGAATGCCACGTGATCTGAAATGGGCAAAACAAACCGGCAAGCCGAGGAGGTCTATTCAGATGAAACAGTAGCAGCATTATCCTTTGCGCTTCAAGCTTATTCTTGGTTTGCATGTGACGTCACTGGTGGCCATGTTGGTGGTGCAGAACAAAAGAAAGTTCATTTTCTCCTTTTATTCAGGGCACCAACATGGCGTCGTGCTTTTGTTATTTTATTCCCAAAGAAATGATTGCAAATCAAGAATAGGCTTTTGGCTATATATATATATATATATATATATATATATATATATATAATTAAATGTTATCGTTTTCATTGCAAAATGGCTGACTTATTTCCAGGTTGTATTTCGCATTGAGCCACCTTAACAAAAACAACAATATAACAAATACGAGGTCACAACAAAATCTACGAACGCCGTCGCGTTTCTGTACTAATTGGACTGTTCTTGGTAATATACACGAGGGGTTTCCATAAAGGCAGCCTCCGGTAATATTCATAGATCTCTGGTAACATTCACATTTTATCATATACTTTGAATTATTAAACTATGTTTTGTTGAAAACAAGTCTCATTTAACTCGGAGTCAACCGTCTGGTACAAGAGAAAAACTACAGATCATAAGTTTATTTTGTCTTCGACTTTCGAGCTTAGTATACTTTGTTTTTAATAACAGCTTCTAATTGTTTTGGTAGTTTTGCTTTCGTGTGGAGTTCCTTCAAGCTGTGACGTGAGCCGTTTTAACAGTGTTTTACATAGAAAACAACGTGCTGTACCACTCTGCACATGCGTTGTATCATGGTTGTTGTTTATCGAATCCTTGGCCGAGAGTTTCGACAATGTAATTCAGAAAATCAAACACGAGCGAATTTTATCCCAATTCACTTTACTTGTTGCTAGCTAGACCCACTTTGCTTTGTTTTCTACAACTCAAATACTTCAATATCAATGCTGTCGGAAGCTTCAACAAGCAGAATTTCCATTTGTATAAAAAGTGATTGTTTGAAAGGAAGATATGGCTCTTGGCTCTCATGAGAAAATCGATTAAACTTATCGAGGAAAAGATTTAAAGACTTCAGATAACGTTTGGGTCTGGCTCTTCAATGGGGAAAACGAATAAAATTGGAAATCTTGATAATCTGTACTAGACAGTGTCAATGTTAACGTTCCAGAAACGCGTCTCCACTTCGCTAATCGGTCATAAGGTTACACTGGGATCTATAAATGAGTTTTATCGCCTGATCTCGTTCTTAGAGCTCGTTTTAAGGGTTTTATCTTGCCCTATAGTCCTTTAGGGTTTAAATAAGAACCTTTATCTGATCATCAGTTACAAGTCTCGGCTCCTTGATTGGCTGCTTGTCTTTTCGTTTTGAAGTTCTTGTCCGTTTTGGTTTCTCTACTTTAAGTACCTATTCAAAGTTATCAAGAAATGTTTTCATTTTCGCCCCACGTGTGTTTTCGTCTCTGCAACAACAACTGTCCAAAACGAAAACAGAAACTTCGTAAAGGGATGGTGTTTTTAGAACGTGTTTTCAACTCTCTTTGAAAGACAAACGACAGGACTCCACTCACCCCCGTGGGGATTATTTCGCTGATTGGTATTTAGAGGTATGTTAATTAGGTATTCATGGTAATCCAAAGCCATCGATCAACCCTCTCTTGGCATCGAATACAAACTATTGTAGTGATACTTTAGAAACGCGCTATGGCGCCTATATTGCATTATATCATGGCTTTCAGCAGTTCCATGTGGGAGGTTGTACAGTCTCATTTCACCTTGACTGATCTGATGTACGCATTGATCCTAGGTGTACTGGGAGCCCTGCTCCACAAATTGTCCTCCTCCCGGGATCAGCACGGGGAACACAATTCAAAGAGCAAATCTAACCTGCGAACACCATCATCGTCTCTCTCATCTGTCAAACGCCAGGGCTCTGTTACATTCGCCGAGGGCACCAAATTTGAGAGCTCCGAGGACTTTAACTCGGTAAGTCCAAAAATAACAGTCTAATCTATCATCTATATCTCACCATAATTTTTTATAGCACTAACATTCACCACAGTTGTTAAGGTGCAAGTGAAGCGGTTGAGCGTTGTCAGGTAGGCTATGTGATTATAAATGTATCGATATATGCATATTATAGCTAGCACAACACCTTTTATGTTTAAAGTTACCACCTGGAATTATGTATAAGTGTATGTAGTATTTCAGGCAACTCGTAGTCCTGGTTTTTACAGCTGTGCGGTTTGTAAAGTGGCTCATCTGTATGTTTGTTGTGCTCTTTAGGAGAATATCGCTGTTGTGAAAGCCATGAGTTCGTCCTGGAAAAGCCAGAGGTCTCCACTGAAAATTTCCTTGACAAACGAAGAGGGCGAAGACGTAAAGACAGCCAAGTAAGTCGTAATTCGAGGCTCTATTGAGCCTCCCTAGTAAAAAAATTCTCATACCCAATCTTGTCCCTGTTAAGTCACATTCTCAGCCGAGACAGAAACCATATATCAAACTTAAAAACGTTGTTTTATATTCGGCCTGGAAAGTGAAAACAACTTAGTGAATACCGTGGTTATCACAGTTCGAAGTTGCAATTTACAATTTCTCAGGTAATTTCTAATGGTTTGGATAGAAAATTAGCTTGGTTAATAATGCCTTGGTTGCGCAGTGAAGCCGTGTTTACCCTAGGATAAGTTCAAAGACAAGCACACATTCGCGATGAATTTCTTATGTGTTAGCGGAAAAGCGTAATGTCTACAAAGTGAAAGCCACTCAGTCTTGTGTCTCCCTCCGGCTGTAAAGTTTGTACCTGAAAAGTATGTTATCAAAAATTTAAACCGGAGCTTTCGGGTCTACTTTTAGCGCGTGTAACATAAAGATCGCGTTTCTATTTGATCGCTATAAACATATCACGAATTCTTCTTCGTTGTCTTTGTCAATGACACTTAGAGCATTTCGAGGCCCCTTCTATTCACGAAACGTGAGGAACAGGTGCAAAGGTGGAAACGTCGTTGAGGATAAGATTTTTGATGAGCGGTACTTGAACTGTAAAATACAACACAAAATGGCGCTTCCCGGTTCCCGCTTTACACGATTTCATGCGATTCGAATTTCTACTCCCGAGGTCTCTTTCTACTTCTAATCGTAATACAAATTGTACATCTCACAAAGGAAAGGATTACTTGTCATTATAACATATAATGGTTTTTCCAACACCTTGAGAGATTACAAGTAAAATTATGCGAGGAAACGTTTAGAAAGCTGACATACGTTAAAAAAAATCCAAGAAAGCCTTACGAGATCTACTTAAAGAGGTGAAGTTTTTGGAAATGAGAAAATTAATTTAGAAAGCTATCGATTTCTTAGACCGAGAAACTCGCCCTCGGTTTCTTTAGCTTGTGCCGGCGGGTATGATTTCATTTGATCTCTTGTTTGTGTTTTCTTCGGTGGCTGTTTGAACGGCTGCGAAAACAAATTAGAAATTTGCTCTGAAGATATTTTTTTCAACATTAACAAAATCGCGGCTCCGACTTTTTGCACTCGTTATAACATCGAATTTTAGCTCGCTTTTCCATGTCAAATCTCGTTAGCTTCAATCCCCAAAAGCCTTCAATCCACTTTTATTGGTGTGAAAAACTGTGTATTGCTTGCTCAGTGAACGGCTAATTGTGCAAATTAATTATATTGGTCGAGAAATTCTTACACTGCACTTTCACTAAGCCCTCTACGGACTTTCATTTAAGCCCTCAAAGTTACAAGATTTCTTGAAAGAAGCCTGCCTTTTCTCTCGCGAATTCTAATCTTTGTTCTTCCGGAAAATGCACCAGACACTAGTGGCTATTATCAGGGAATTGGCTACTCTACCTTTTTATATGCGTTTTGCTTTTTAAAAGTCCTGAAAGCGGAAATACTTCCTATCTCCGAACAACGTCATTACGGCTGCACAACACAAAAGCAAAATCTCGTTCGATGTAATAAATGTTACACACACAGGTGATTGTGCTCTCCGTTCAATTGCGGCTACTTTCCTTTGCGCGTATTTTGCTTAATAGAAAATATCTAATAGGTCTTTTTTGTTTACTGTAGTGTTCTTTGTTTCTCGCAGTGTGGTACTAGTCAAACAAGCTTATTACTATTTTGTTTCGAACAATTAGGTCGCGCCCATTTTAACTAACAACCTCAGAATGGCCGCCGTATATTGCTTGCATAAACGAAAGCGTTTTCCAAAAGGCTTGTAACTAAATCTCCGAAATTTGGCCTCAAAGCCAATTCAAGTTTAAAATTCATTTTGTTTCCGGTAGGTATATTTCTTGCAAGTACTAGAATACCATGGATGATTCTATAATAGGAAATAGCATTCTCAAACTCGACAGTGCTTTTTCATCAGGATTTCCAAACACCTCAAAGTCGGTTAAAAAATCGGCTTTGCCTCGTATTTTCCAACCCACCTCAGATTTTGAAAATCCTGATGAAACACGCTGTCTCGTGTTTGATATATTACCTGAAAAATAGTGATCTATTTTACATTTTTTAAAATATTCCATATTACTTAACCAGCATGTTCCAGCTTAACCAACATGTTCCAGCACTTTTTAAAAAGTGCTTACTGTAAGTAGGTGGGAAATATGCGCATGCGCTCGTCAAAACGAGTGCAGGCTTGTGAGCAACCTCGTACCCAGAGCCCGTCATCTTTTGGCCAGAGGCAAGATTCAGGGCCCTGGGGGAATCCGATTTGTGAGCATGCGTGGTAGGTCAAAAACGTAACGAACTTTCATACAACAATCAAACCGGAAACCCAGAATCCTGGTTTTAAAAAAATCGATTCCCCCAGAGCCATGAATCTTGCCGCTGGCCAAAAGATGACGGGCTCTGGGTACGAGATTGGCTTGTGAGTTTATGCTTGCGTGGAAAACTTGGCAGATTTGCGTGCGGCCGGGTTAATTTGTTCTTTGTTTTATTGCATCGGCAGTAATAACTGTAGCAAAGTGACAGGCGAATGGTATTAATAAGTAATTTACATTATAATGTATTTGCTGAAACTCCCGACGCATTTTGTGCGTCTCTTTTTATTCAGAAATTATAATGGACTTATTATAGCCAGCTTAGCTGGCTCTCGGGTGTTTTTTCGAGGAAGGCTCGTCCGCGCGAAGCGCGGTCCGGCGCCTCGATTTCGTACGCGCCTGGAATCTGTCTCGAAGAACGACTCCTTTCGAAAACAAACAGGCTTACTTATTATTAATATTCTCATAGAAATTTCTCATAGAAAGGTTCTGGAAGCAGTGACGAAGGTCGAGTATTATAGATCTCTATACAACACGGAAGTGCTGTAAACTACTTTAAAAATGTTCAAATGACATTATTCGCTTCTAGTATTCTCTGTTTCTTGAAAGTGCCTATGCAGATTAGGTCCTCCGCTCATTTGCCAGCAATAAAATATAACCTGACGTATAACCTTTTCTATGAGAAAATATAATTCTAAAAATACACTTTTCTGAGGCACTGATGGGGAATAAGCTCGATTAATGTTTTCTCTTAGTAAGTGGACTCTTGATTTAGTTTGATTTCTTGATTTCAGTAATAAATTGCAAGTTGTAGAGATGTATTTTTCAACATTGACGCCGTTATGTTTTTACGTCTGACTATTAACGCCTGATAGCTAAAAGGTCGCCCATTTTGAAACCCTATCAAATGTATAGAATGCCGTTCGTATTCTTGTAACCAGAGCTCCGCCTGGCTCCCTCGCTGGCAAAGGGGAGCTCTGCAAACAATAACAACACCGTTTGTAATCAGTGAATAGGAGAAGCAGTCGCCAGGGGAAGGAAACACTCTCCTCTACGGGCAAACCTTCTAAGTTCAAAAACGTCAAAGTTCTGAATAAGCCTAAATTATTCTCTTTTATTTTCGTGTTTCCATTTGAAAACCATCGTGTACTTAAAAACCTCGAAAAAATACCGCGAACTTTAGTGGTTGCAAAATTTAATTGGCGTTCTCGTAAATTGGTAACAGAGCAGTACTGTAAGATAGAAGATGACTTGCATCATAGTGTTTCAGTTTTGCTGACGTTGTTGATTAGAAGACTTCTAAAATAAAATAAAAACCCATTGAATTATCAATTTCGCTTCCCTGCGAGCATAGGCATGTACTTGCTGCGAAAAAGAATGGGACCGAATGGTACTCGAATGGGACCCGTTGGGATGGTGTGTGCCGCAGCCAACCTTGTTTTAGGAAAAAATGGCCATTTTTAACTGCGGATATCTCGTAAAATAATAAATGAATACAAAAGGTTGGCTCAGCACCGTCTTCTTTATTCTTCGTTTGCAACTGACGTCACTAATACGTTCTGGTGGATGATTAACAAAAGATATGTAATCAGCGTCCATTGTGGTACCAGCAGTCATGCATTACGTGCATTGTCTTTTGATTCTCTAGAGATTGGTTGAAAACCAAGATTATAGCGAGAGCAACACATCCATGCAATAACATCCAACATCCCTTACTTAAGCACAGAGAAAATGGGCATTAAAAAAACAACCCGGGACCTACCACCTCCTGTGATAAATTCGGATTCCGCTCGATTACAAATGTTTTAACCGCTTCCCTAATAAGAGGGAACGATTTCGCGAAATTTAAGACGCGAAATATGTCAAGAAAATAATTACAAAATTAATTAGTTTGTTCCACCTTCTGTGAATTATGTCGCAAACCAGGCGATTACGAACACAATTATCTGCCTGTTTCTTCAGCAAATCGTAACCATATACTTTTGAATAATCAGCTAAGTGTTTTTGAATTATAACCCAAAGAAATTCGCATCCGGCTGTGCTATTGATTTAACCTGGGACAGTTGTTAAAATAATTACTAGCCGTTTAGTGCTCTCTAGACGATTGAACACCTCGTGGCTTGACTTAACAAGTGAATGTCTGGGAATGCAAAACACCGCTGGATTCAAAACAAAATGTACTTTTATTCATTTTGGAATGTTGAGAATTTGTCTCTCTTACGGTTAAGAAATGGTAGAGTAATCTGTTCATGTTTAGCCTGCTCGTAGGCGTTGGAGGGTAAGTTCTTAGGTCGAAAAACCGAGTTTGCTTTCGCGAGGCCGCCATCTTGGAATAAACGCTATCGTACAACTTTCTAAAACCATTGGCCGTTTTCACACTAGAAACGAACAAATCATCTGGACGGACAAATCGTCTCAAGACGAACAAATCGTCTGATGTGAAAACGGGACGAACAAATTTTCAGACGAACAAATCGTCTAAATTTGTTCGTCTGTTTGGCCGAAGACGATTTTTCATAGACGAGCAAATCGACCAGCGTCCGACCTAAATTCCCATTAGACGAAGAAATCGTCAGACGATTTGTCCGTCCAGGCTATTTGTTCGTCTTCCAGTGTGAAAACAGCCATTAATATAGATACGTTTTAGCAAAAAAACTGAAGGTAGTATGCTTGTACGCGCCTCGTTGACTATTCCGTTTTGAGATTTTCTGCGCATGCCCAATTGCAGAATCTCCAGCATTCATTCTCGCATTCTCGTACCCAGAGCTCCCAAGCTCGTCTGCTCGCAGGGGATGCTCTGGGGACATCCATTTGAGGGCCGTCGCTGATTGGCTAATTTTGAGCATTGGAGCATGCGCTGAAACTGGTCTTTCTCTCAGCGGCTCTGTATTAAATCTCGCGCATGCGTCAGTGGCTGTCACCAGAGCCTCCCCCGCGAGGTGACGAGCCGGTGACATCTGGGTTCGAGAATGTCCGGCATTTTGAATCAAAATTACCTTCAAAAATAATCAACTCTTCAACTGGGTCTGTCTGTGGCCTCTTGTTTGTTTTACTCTAGTACACATCACCACTCATCTTGGAATCCGAGGTCTTGTTTTTCTCCAATAAGAAATTATCTTCTGGGCGGTCCAATTAGCTTATGGCCAAGACTACTGGCGGGAAATTAAAGTGATAATGGTATGGTAAACAATTCCGGAGAAAACTAGGTGGTCTGCTTCGGCGACACGTAAACGTACTAAGGGGCCGACCATTTGACTTCCGGGGGGGGGGGGGGGGGGGGGGGGATGATTTTGAAAAATAATATCCTGCACAGCATATTTGTTATAATCCTAAACTAATTTTACGAAATAAATATCCTACAATATCTTATCATCCACCCCTCCCCTTTAAAGTCAAATGGTCGGCCCCTTAAAGCTTTATCATTTCCGCGAGCCTTATTTTGTCAAACTCCTCACACCAGGTTCCCTGCGAACAGAGGCGACTTTTTATCTCCCTGTATTTTCTTTTACTTTTAGTGTCTTCTTGTGTTTTTCATCTACGCAAAAGTAGCTTATGCACACAAATTGTCATTTCTTTGTCGCGCATGTGTGAAAAAATGGCGTGAGCTTGGAGAACTGGCCGATCAAGTTTGTGCGCGAGTCGATCAAGTTTGTACAACATATGTAAGTTCTGCTGAATTTTCCTGGATTTCCTATTACAGCTAAAATCGTTGCATCGTGACCCGCGTTTTCGAAACATCTATTTGTTTTTGGCTTTTCTGTTCCGCCAATCAAATCTTATGAGCCAATCAGATTCTTGCCCTGTTTTTGCCTAGTGCAGTCGCCTGGCTTTCCGTCGCGACGTTGTCTGGTTTTAGTTCAGAGGGAAGCCAGTTGACTGCACTAGGCGAAACAGGGCAAGAGTTTCATTGGCTCAAATAGTTTGATTGGCGGAACAGTAAAGTCAAAAATCCAAAAATAATTTGATGTTCTTGAAAACGTGTGTCGCGATGCAACGGTTTTAGCTGTAGGGACGTTTTGCGACGTCGGCAAGTCGACAGTTTTTGTCGAAGTTTTCTTGATCTTGATTTTCTTGCTTTTTGTTTTTTTATTGATGTTTTATTATTGAATTATTATTGATGCATGGTTTGTTATTGATGCATTCACACTTGATACTTTTTACCGACGTTCAGCGGACATTTCCAGGTGAATTTATAATGTTCTCAGTTTATTTTGGATACCGTTTCACTTTTTTTCTAATTGGGTTTTGTGAATGATCAAATACATTATAAATTCTTTTCCAGGAGATGTCGGGCCGGAGCCTAGACTCGAAATTCAAGAACTTTTAATGGCCCATAGGCAACCAGGAACCTTTGCGCTTTGTTTTCAATTGGATCTATTGTCATTCAACAGCTGTGATTGGCTGATACAGTAGGTCCCAAGGGGTTCCTATTGTTCTTCGCATTTCAAAAGTTCAAACTGAAAATTTGCATCGAATTTTCAACTGCGTTTTATTCTTGTGAGCCTGCAATCCGACTTGGGTGCTTATGGGCCTTTAAAGCCAGTAGGATTACAACGAAAAACCAGCTTTTTCCATGAGCCATACGAACCTTTGGTGTATCCTATTCCATCAGGAATATTCAGGACTATTGTGTATTCAGAACTATTGTGTATTGAAAACCAAATATTCTCGGAAAAGAGTGGCCTTTGTAGGCAACAGGTTTGCATTGCTTGGCAACGGTGCCATTTCACATTACTGTAGGTACGGTGTGTGCGGTTGTTATAGGTGTGCGCCGTCTGACAAAGCGCGTGCGCGTGTACTGACACTGTCACTATTTTAGCACACTTTTATTGATGTTTAGAAAATAACACCTATGTTGTATTGTGAATGTGCGCATTCTGATTGGTTAAAAAGCGTGTTTGTAAGAGACCTGAGAAACACGATTGTCACGCAACGCTGTCGCGCGTGTGTATGTTATTTTCTAAAAGCAATAAAAATACTTTCTGCGTGCTCTCTGGTTTCTTAAAAACACTCGGGGAATGTTGGTCGAACTGATAAAACTTGAAAGACACTCGCCTTCGGCTCGTGTCTTTCAAGTTTTGATCAGTTCTCCCAACATCCCCCTCGTGTTTGTAAGAAAGCAGAGAGCACGCGGAAAGTACTTTTATTGCTTAAAAAAAACACATCCAAATAACTTATGAATAGGTTGTTAAATAGTCATTTTTAAAAGCACATAATCAATAATAATAATAATAATAATAATAATAAGTTTAATAACACTCCCCATAGGGGCTTTTCAGTGATATATACAATTAATATACTATATATATAAACAATATTTACAATATAACTACTAAGTTAAATAGTTAATTACTATATTTACAATAATTATCGACTACTAGTGTAATGCTAAAAAGTTTGAAAGGAGAGAGTGTCTTAGACTAATAATCCCGGAAATAAAACACGAAAAAAGTTCCAGGGGATTCCAATGAAGGATTGCTATGCCTCAATATTTAAAGTGTTTCAAAGTACACCACGTGATAAAATGAAGTTCTCGTGTGGCTCATAACCTCATGAATATTTAATGACCATTTGAATTTCGTGTCCAGTATGGAAGCAATAACATTCATAACAAAACAAAACTACTTCTATCGGAGGATTTGTATATTGGTGTGCAGGATATCGTTTCAAAAATACAGAAGATGAGATAAAATATTTAATAATAATTAACAAAATACTGATTGCTTAATCAATTGTTTAATTGGTTGTTTAATCAACGAAATGTTGTTTATTCGCACCTTCCAGCCTACGCTCAATGTACAGTCAGATTATATTCGTGCCAAACTGTTTGTTTAGCTTATTACTCTTCAGTATGTAAATCTAAAGACTTTGAACAATAATAGCTTTCGCAATTTCTGTACCATTTATCACTTGATAATGGCGTCATGACGACGTCGAAACGTCGTGTTTTTACAGTTATAACAAAATACTTGATATTGAAAAAAAGAACATGGAATGCTTTTTCCCGTAATTCGTCTTAGGGAGGGGTAATTTGAAATTTGAGGAAGACCCTCGAACATCATAGTGGACTAGCGTCCCCTCGAACTTGCTCGCTCGAAAGATAATCTGGGGCTAGCTTTATAAAAGTAAATTTTGAACATCTCAACAGCTACAAGTTTCAGTCGACGAATTCAAAGCTTTGCGGGTTGACTGTTTATTGTAATATGTCTTAAAGTTGGAAATAATAAAAATATTAGTTTATTAGTTGACATTCCTTTTTATTGTGATCTTGTTTAGGCACGCGCTTGATAACTTTTCCGTACGCCAAGCGAATGAACCAAGTGACCAGTCGCTGATTACCAATTTTTATCATCTTAGTTGTCTGATCTATGAACTTCCCGTCACGGTTTCTGCAATAATTGTTTATCAAGTTTGTTAAGGTGGTTTTATGAGTGTCTTGTTGAACTCGTTGAGCACGTAAAGTTATCAGAAATGTTTACGCCCTCAAAAACATGACCATATTAGCTCGGCTGCATGTTGTACACTTTCACTGGGCGGAGGTCCTTGGAACTGCAGTGAGAAACAAACGTGCGTGTGTGTGGTCAGGTTAGGCGTGCGTGGTCAGTTTAACAATGCTAATCGTGCACCTCGACGTGATATCGTCGATGGTTGTGTGCATATATCTAACAAATAAGTAAACATTTAATCGTTTAACAAATTAGTATAGGTATGGTTTGTAGTTATATTTGGCATAAAAACCACCGACGAGTGATATGTCTAAAATGTTTGTAATGTTACGAGCCGAAAGGCGAGTGCAATTTACAAACACTTTAGACATTTAACGAGTAGCATCTATGCCAAATATCACGTACAAACCAAACGATTTTAAATAATATGACCAAAGACATTTACTGTCTATGAAATCACACTAATCACTTTGAAATCGCACTCTTCTTAGCCAACCAGAATGCAAGTCTTTGGTCATGTTATGAACATAGAAATCTTCAAGGAGCAAGGTAATTTCAATTACCTTCTAATTATAATTTTAGTTATCGTTAAAACGATTCAAATGAAGTTGTCGTTCAATTTAAACTTCCCACACTTCTGAGTGTGATGTGAATCCAATTTTATAAACTGTCAACAGAAGGAAGGGAGAATCAATCAAATCACATGTCTCAGGATATCCAACGCGTTACTTGAGAAGCGTTAGGCGCCGGGCGGGAAGTGACTAGTCACGAAATATATCAAACACGAGACACTGTATTACATCTGGATTTCCAAACATCGAGAAGTGTGTTAAAAAAACGAGGCAAAACTGAGATTTCGAGGTGTTTGTTAATGTAAATCTCGATGTAAAAACTCCGAGTGTTTCAATGCTTTTCAAATGGTGCACATTCAAAAAGCGTATCCAAATCACCTTCATACCTATGATTTTCTTTCTTTGATTTCATAACTCTGCGAAATCCCCACCAACCTAGACCGCCCTCGAAAGTACTGCAAAATATTTGGGTCACTAGAATAATGTTTAAGGGAGGCTGCCATGATACGCGCATGCTCCAGGAGCGATCACACAGATTCGTCAGCAAAACTAATTAGACCATCCTATTGGATAACTATTTAAGAATATGTAAAGTTAAATGGTCCGATGGATCCAGAAATATAGGGAGATTATAAACGATTTGTTTTCGAGATTTCTAGCCTTCCAGGGGTTCCGGAGCCCCCCTATTTTTAGCCAACATATATTTTTTGATCAATTAATTAATTTCTAACATAAAAATATTTAAGTTTAAAAATTCGAGTAATATTTAGGAGAAATCCCTTTGACATCGTGTCAAGTCAAAATCAAGCTTCGATTGCCAGTGTAGTATATTTTGCTGAGCCCGCGCACTCGCGTTGCCAGCGTTTTCCAGCCTCGGTTGACCTCCCTCGTGGTCCAGGGTCAGTCATTGCATGTTTTGATCGAACTTAGTCAGATCGACAAATTTCTTCGTGAATAAGAACATAATAGCCTTAATTTTCTACACAATAACCGCCACGCAAAGGTTTCTGGTAGTTGTAGTCAACCACGTCAAATGTCCTGTTACTGTGCGACTACGTCAACCGGGCCATCCCGTAAAAAGTTTGTCATTTAGAGATCCAAACCATTTTAAGCAAATTTAATACCTGCAGTACATCTGACGATGAGTAATTAAGTGTTTTGAAGTTGTTTCTGCCCATAATTTCCACAATTTTTTCGAGAAAAGCGATCGGTGTCTCAGATCTCAAGAAAGTGAAGATCCTTTGTTCTGTATTTGCTTTCTGATTGGCTAACTTCTTACAAAATGGCCCGGTTGACGTAGTCGCACAGTAAAACAAGAGAGACATTTTGTGGCTAAACTATAGCAAAGTGGAACCCCCCTTCAAAAAAAATCCTTGGTACGCCTCTGAAAACAATAACAAAGGAGTGGCTGACATAGGCTCTTGAGGTAAAGTAAAAAGTAAAGTAAAGTAACCGTGCTTATATAGCGCTTATCCTCGCGGCTCAAAGCGCTTTACATTAACGGATAACTCATCCTATAGAACCAGCTTTATAAACATGAGTGTGTGTTAGCATTGTCAGTTCTGTGACACTGAGTTTGGGCAACGTCCGACGGTCCTCGTGGTTCTTTAACGTCCCTCTGGGTCCGGTTAGTGTAGTGTATGTGAGAGACGGGGCCTACGGTTTAACGTCCTTATCCGAGAAGACGCGAAGGTCTAACCATTTGCAGATGTTAGTGCAAAGGCTGCACCTTCTCCTCAATTATTAGAAAAGACCCTGAGTGTTGGCCCGGCCAGGGTTTGAACTCCCAACCTCCCGAACATAAGCCCGGCGCTCTACCACTGCGCTAACCGGTCGTTGGTAAAAGTATACAAACTTGTAACATTCTGAACATTCACACGGTTACCCGTGGGGGACAACCATTCGAATAACATGAAATCGGACCAGTGAATTCTCACCAAACTTGGTATGATTATCAACTACTCAGGGATTAGCACTAATTGCTGGTGATTAGCGTGACGTGTGTCTTTAAAAAGTTTAGATCGAACATTATGCTAATCATAAACAAAAACGTGTCTAACGTTGCTATAGCAACTCCGATCACAACAAAATATAAATGACAAGAAAGTTCAAACCCTCAAGGGTACCCTCGTGAAAGCTTAGAACAGTACAAGTTTTGTGTACTTGAACAGCAGGCATACAAAGTTTGGTGATGGAATAGTTTGCGTGACAGCCTTAGCACCTTTTCCCCGCGTGTTCCCGTTAAACTGTCACGGCAGTGTATCATTAACTCTAATTGCTGGTGCGTGACTCATCTGATATGCCCGTGAGGCCGTGAAGCAGACTCATGTCTATAAATCCCCGCGTTTTATGGAAAACGATGTCTCAGAGATCTACCTAATAAGGAAGCACAGCCATACATACATAAACTTCATTTCACTCGAAACGGCAGAAGTTCTCCTAAGTGACTATTGTAGATATTTCAAAAAGTAAATTGGAAATCACCTGTCCAAGCACGATCTGTTGATTAGACATCAATCGGGGTTCCGTCCATTCCACTCATTCGAGATCATGGTGGATCATTCATTCATTCAATTGCTTTTCGTGCTCGTGAGGAATTTGCGTGACAGATTCGTTATTGTGCGTGATCATAACAATAAATAAGTGCGTTACGTGTCAATGTGCATGACTAATGTTCTTGACCAGAGTACCGGATCGTGACACGTCGGTAATTTCCTAAATAATGCGGGAAGCTTTGAAGCACTTAGCGCAATGGTAGCGTTTCTTCATCAAGAGGGTGCTTCTACTAATGGTAATCAAGATGTATAATTAAAATGCATTTCGCCTTTTTCAACTTTTAAAACTTTAAGGCGTGGCGATTTTTTCAAAGTTTTGAATACAACGAGCAAAACGCGAAAACGAAGAATGTGTCAACTTACACACGTAAGTTTGTAAGATTAAACGGGAAATATTGGGATAATAATAATAAATTTAAAATAATCATAATGGCTAGCCTATATGGTACGTATCCATTGCTGTGCCAAGCGCTTTATTTGGTTAAAAAGTATAGGTTAATATTTTTCACAGAATCCGTAAAAAAATATCCTTGTTAGCTTTAATAGCAGATATACTCACTGCGCTTTTTTGGTTCGATTTTTTTTAAATATTTTGAGCCGGTACGTTTATGATTTGTCCGAAGGAAAATCGTGCGCGATAAGAAAACATTTGTTGTCACATATTTTTTGCAGTCTATTCTGCTGCGTTTCCTAGTGTAAACAGCACACTACAGAACACGTCTACGGAGCTGATATTTTTTTCTGTCCTTTAGTCTGGTAAACGAAATTCCTTAGCGTCGTGACAGAGCGGAAATGACCTGCTTAGATCACTAAATTTCAAATAATAAGGTCAGGTTAACTCAAATAAGCTTGATTTTTGCATACAGACTCCTTGCGTGGTTAAAAACAAAATATCAAAAATGACTTTTTTCTAATGGATCCGTCTTTGAGATATTTGGCTTTCAACTTTGGTTTTTGTACCATTTTATGGGAGAATTAGTACTTTGATCAGGATGTCTAAAATTCATATTCTTCACATTTCTTGAAAATTTGGAACTAAGCTTTTGGTCATAGAAACTCTTTGTATACGGAATCTTGAGCTTATATATAGAGGATATTACACGGTGGCGCGAAGATATGAGTTTTATTTTCGAGTGGCAAGAACAATATTTTACGAATGAGCGCAGCGAATGAGTAAAATATTGTTTTTGACACGAGAAAATAAAACTCATATCTTCAGAGATAAAACTCATATCTTCAGAGAAAATAAAACTCATATCTTCAGACAAACCAGAAAAAATATTCCAAATTGATTTCCAAGCATTTTTGTTTTGACCGATATCCTCACTAGTGAGGATATGGAAAATATGTCACTGAGGACCCGGATGTAGCTTCGTATGAGATCTACGAGTGGCGTATTTCCCAGTAAAACACTCGTGTCTATATAATAAATTGAAATATAGCGAAGTTAGACATTTCATGTTTGGTCATTTCCGCCCTGTTTAGCGTCGTACTTGAAATATTTTCATTTTTTGTAACGTGACTTTCAGAATGATGCCTCGTGCCAACAAAATCCAGTCGACATTCCATCGTGGCCACCGCGAAAGGCGTGTCATTAAAATAGCGGACCCTTAAGGCTGGTTTCCATATAGTCGTATCTGTCGTATCAGTCAACCGTGAAACAAAAGAATAATGCCAATTTTCATTGTTTCACGGTCGACTGATGAGACAGATACGACAGATAAGACTATATGGAAACTAGCCTTTAGCCCACATTTTAACATTAACAAAACGAGATTCAATGCCACACATACAATTCACAATTTGGTGGTTGTATCCCTTCGGTGTTTATATGTTAATTTTGTGGTCGTAATGCGTGATTCTGGAATTATTTTTTTTAATTAATTAATTAATTTCGCATTGTTCCACTCCTAAAACTCCGGCCGTATCTACATACGACTAATACAGTTGTTTCAGGTAACACGTGACCCAGTGAGCTTAAAATAATCGAGTGGTCTTTTGGCGGTTGATTTCTGCGTGGTCAATCAAGCCGTCCAGTTTCGCCTTGTGCAGTAAATTGGCTTCTTCGTGACATGTCATTTGGCCTTTCCTTGCGAGGGACATGTGACAAAAGCCAACCTAATGCACTAGGCGAAACTCGGCAAGGATCCGATTGGCTAACATGGTTTGATCGACTACACAGGAAACCAAAACTGGCGCCAAAAGCTCGCTCAATGTTTTGAACACTCCGGCTCGCATATTACCTGAAACAAGAAAGGCCATGCGACACGAGGCAATTTTTCTTGCAACTCTAATTGCAGTGAATATTGCGCGTCTGACATACCGCGGCAACGCAACCAAATGTTGCGATGCGAGTTGCATGTTGCAGAAAAAGTAGATTTGATTTCTACTTTTCGCAACACTGCGAACAAAACTGCTGCGTGTGACATGTTTCTGCAACTCGCGAGGCAATGTTTTCTTCTTATTAGCCAATCAGCGCACACCGTTCGTGTTTTTACTTGGATAAGCCGCTGTACTTTATAATTTTATCGCAGGCGTATTGCATGTTGCAAACAAATGTTGCGAGTTCGTCATCGTTGCGTTGCGAGTTGCAAGAAAAATTGCCTCGTGTGACATAGTAATGATTTCCAAGCATTCATAAACGCCAAAATCAATGCCGATATCCACGATTTTAAATATGACTAATAATAATTTAACATTCAAAAGAACAATCGAACCGGGCCTACCGCGACAAAGCTTGCGTGACCAACGCGAAAGCTTCGTTATTTACTATGTTCACATTTAGCCCGTTTCAAACGTCGATCGATCTATTGATTCGTCAAGTCTAATTAAGCAGTCAGCTTTACACGTATACAGTGTGCTACTATGTGCCGTGTATATTTGCATGTAAAGTACATGATAGTATCTTCGTGCATTTACTAGACTCTGTAATCAATTTTCAAGCAATTTGATTGGTGGAGGCAAACATTCGACTTTTGAAACGATCTTAGTATCATTAACATATTTCATGAAATTCAACAAGCCTCAGTCTCAGATTTCGAGGAGACTTTACACAGTTGAAATTTGAATTATTCAATTTAGATAAGTCATTTCCACCGTTGTCTCGTACCGTCTATTATATAGTGTCTAGGCGTGCTGGGCTGCGTTATGGAGGCAATTTTGTTACGAAGCAATAAACAGCTGGCTTTCGGTAAACTAAGCATGAAGTTGTGCCACGTCTCATGCTTAGAGGTTAAGGCGTCGAAAATGTCGAGAAAATGAGCACTAGAAAGCTGAATTAGAAAACAGCTATAATTTCCTCCCGTGGAAAGTCTATCTAATTTGACCATCTAGCCGCATTAACGGATTCTACTCAAAGTTTAAAGCTGTTTTCGTTGTTTCGAAAGCGAGGTTATTTAGGATTTCCTTTTCCATATTTTATTTGTTTATACATAGCCTACGTTAGCTCCTTTTTTACGTATAAGACAGCAACCAGACGATATTTGTTTTTCTGGCATCTTAAAACTTCCGGTTTTCGTTTTTGTTTGGCGCTAGTGATTCAAACAATTCAGTTTTTCTATTGTACAATTTTAATAAATTATACGGTTTTTTTATTCTCGCAACTTTGAATTTCCTGCAGCCTACAAAATATTCCTTGCAAATATATTCCTTGCAAAATACTGGAAAACAGTTTAGAATCGTATCTTATTTTTACTAGTGTTATAAATAAAGAGTTACACAAAGAATATTAAAAATAACGTTTTGGGGCAAATAGATGTTGGAAGGATTCCTTTTGGATTGCGCACTGCGCCGGAGACCTTTTTTTGGTCAATCTCAAAGTGGCCGTGCTTTACTTAAACGTTTGCAACAAGATGTAATGTGTGACAAAACGTACAATGGTTCTGGTCGGTTTACTCGCGTTTCTTTTAAGTATTGATCCTAAAAAGAGTTTTCATTCAAGTTTTCATTCAGCTTTTCAAAACGTCTCCAAAAAGCAACGTGGGAATTTTTAGAAGAATGACTAGGCAAACCGTTTGCAACGCATCTCGGGTTTCTTGAAGCTAAATTCGTTGTTTTCAAAATATTGGTATTTGGTGTTTTTCTGTTCCGACTGTCAAACAATCGTAGCCAATCAGGTCCTTGCATTGTGCCACCTAGTGCAGTCGACTGGCTTCCTGTCGCGTCGAAAACCCAGTCGACTGCACTAGGCGAAACAGGGCAAGGACCTTATTGGCTTAGATAGGTTGACTGGCAGAACAGAAAAAGAAAATTGCAAACCACGTTTTGAAAATTTGCTTTTGGCTATTTAACAATCATTCCTCTCGTCCGAATGGGCTCTTAGTCAATAGCCTTTGAAGCCGAAACCTGAATGGGCTATTCAATGAGAGTCCATGAGGGCAAGAGCAATAATTGTTTTTGGTCATTTGCCATTTTCTGGCTTTCAAATTCGACACTTTTCACTACTAGTAGACTATAACTTATAGCCTTCTAGTAGCTCAGCCAACAGAAGGCAGTATTGACAATAGACAACTGTTCTTTTAGCTCACGCCAACAGCACGTGAATGCCATTTTGTAGCTATTAAGTTTTTTAGTTTGCTGACTCATCTATCGTATACAACAATAAGGAAAATCTACAAGCAATCTCTTTCATTTTTTTTAAGATTGAAAGAGTACCGACATTTTAACCTAATTTTCCATTTTAATTATTTGCAAAAGCACACGTGTCTTTTGAACTTCTCATACTAAATTCTAATATTAATATAGTATTTTTATGTTTTTTCTCCCGATCGTTTTTCTTTTAGACCATTCTCATATGTAATAGTTCACAACCAGATGGCTATGTATGCCAATCTTTATTCTGTGGTTTTTATCTAAATGAAATTAAATTATGGCGAACATTTTTTATTTAAGTGTCGTCGCCTACATTGAAAACAAGACGACGATTCAGGATCAATGTTTCTCTTCAGTAAGAAATATAGAAATACTGAGGCAAAAAGTGTGACTAACTGAGTAGTCGAGTTTGATATGGCCGTATCTTAGGTCTACAGATAACTTTATATAATATATTCTAATGCGGTTTCTTCCTGCTTAGAAACGAAGTTTGAATTAAACTGTGAAATTCGAGGAGACAACTGAATGCAGTCTAACTGAGCCAGCGCACGATTTTCAGTAAACATTTCTCATACTTGTACATAATAATACATTTATTATTATTAATAATTATTTTTCAAAATTCTCTTCTCTAGTAAAAGAAAACTCTATTTCGTATTTCTGGCGTCTCTTGCGGTTCGTATATTGTCTTTCTTGGTCGAATGTCCAAGTCAACATCATTATCGTTATCAAAAGAATATACCATTATTTATTAAAGACAAGAAAACAGCCAATCAGAAAGACAGTTAAACACGCTAAGTCCATAAAAACTCTCTCTAAGCGCTCAAGGTCAGGGTTAGCCTAGCCGATACTTAACATAAAGGCTGGCTTATGTGGAATGAACAACCGGTACTTTTAAGAAAACAATCAGTTGCAGGACATTTTGTGTCTCTTAACTTTCACAAACCACGAAAAAATGTTACACGAGGTAATACTAGACAACTTCCTGCAAGAGCTGCACAGACTTAAACAACATTTCTACAGCAATGCAGAAACGTGCCTCACTATTTCCTCGTTTAACATTAAAGTTACGCCTCTTGAAAAATTAAGAGAAATTATAGAAAAAATGAACCTTGGTAATTTCTCATTAATGGCTACAAAGTGGAAGGAAATTCGAGCTTTAATCTTCCTTTCTTTCCTTTAATTTTCTTTCATTTTCCCTGAGGATAATTCACTCCAGATTACTATTTAGTGGATAAATCTTTTCAAAAAGAGCATGAGTCAAGCAACCAACAGAATCACTTTGAAAAAATCTTTTTTTAAATTTAATAGCTTTTCGGATGCAAATGCACCATTATAACCAATAGTTCTATAGAGAATAATATTCCACTATCCTAACTTGAACTAAAACATTTTGAGCAAGCCACAGAACACTCTCTCACGAATCTTCAAACGAAGGAGTGAGGTTTCGAGGAAGAAGAACACAGTTCTCTAAAAGTAAAGAAGTCAAATATTTGTCGTTCTTTCCACACGAAACCTCCGCCATTACGAATGTGGGTCTTCACGGTTACAAAAGTCCTATCTAAATTGCCAACTTCTTATCGTTTTCATCGTTTAACTTTCTAATACAGATCATTGTAATGTATTAATAACCCAGTAAACAATATAACAGACATTTTTTGATACATTACAGCTGAAACAGCGACCCAATTTTCCAAAACATCAAATAATTTTGGGATTTTTGACTTGCTGTTCTGCCAATCAAACTATCTGGGCCAATGAAACTCTTGCCTTGTTTCGCCTAGTGCAGTCAACTGGCTTCCCTGATCTAAAGCCAGACAACGTCGCGACGGAAAGCCAGGCGACTGCACTAGGCGAAACAGGGCAAGAATCTGATTGGCTCATAAGATTTGACTGGCGGAACAGCAAAGCCAAAAACATTGATGTTTTGTAAACGCGGGTCGCGATGCAACGATTTTGCTGTAAAACTTTAACTTCAGTCCGAGGCGCAGGGGAACAAAACAATAGAATTTTTTTTCTTCCCCTAAGCCTCATATTCAAGTTGGAATTTCAATATTTCGAAATCTGTCTGACATACCTTAGCGCCTTACTAGATAGACCGATTTTGTACATTCTCGAATTCACAAAAATAACTTTCTCAAATGGCTAGCGAAAAATTACCTAATCTTCAGACATAGTGTTGTCTTTGTGAAAACGCCAGGGTTTATGGGGTTTATTGTTTCCGAAAAATGAAAAAAAATAGAAATAAATAAACACCTTGTAAGGTATGATGATTTCCCATTTTCGACAACTAATTCTTCGAGAGTCTGACGCTCCAGTCATACACACCAAGTAAAAAATATCCTTGCGCCATTTACTACAAAGATAATTGTTTTAGTCAAATCACACTAGTAGGTCAATTTGTATTGTCAAAAAAATGTTTTTTGTTCTGGTCATTTGCCATTTTCTGGCTTTCAAATCCGACACTTTTCGCTACTAGTAGGCTATAACTTATAGCCTACTAGTAGCTCAACCAATCAGAACGCAGCATTGATAATAGACCACTAGTGTGATTTGACTAAACTTTATTACAACCGGCTTTGGGGGTTTTCCAGTCATAAAAATACAACAATTAATTTGTCACCCGCTTTCAGACACATTAGTTTGATAGAACATGAAGTCAATTTGTTGCTGTAATTGTACTTGTTTAATTCTGGATGTTACACCGTGACTGTAAATATTTCAATATATTTTAAAGTTTCTTTTCGCACGCTTGACTTTGGGTTCTCGCAGCTGTTCCAATGTCTATTGAAGTAAATGCAGCTTCAGTCAACTGCAAGCACTTTTTAATAGCTTTACTTTAGAAACTTCTTTATAACTTGTTATCATAACTTTTTTGTTCCCACATTTGTAAATCGCCTAGGATTTCTTCTCAAAAGAAATTTTCAAATGCGGGGGCATAAATCTGTTTAAAAAGGAAGTTTGACTACAAAAAAAGAACAAAGTCTACATACTTTATGCTTAATATTCGCTGATAATTCGCGCATACGTGCCTTCCGTTGAGATCTCTCTGATTGTGGGATGCTAATCACGCAATCCCAACACGTGACGATTTGTCTCCTCGCATGTAACGCACTAATGTTTTGCGACAGTCACCAAATTACAACCGACTACCATTACACTTTTGGGGAGGGGAAGAGGGAGTGATTCAGTTCGTGCAAGAATTTTTTCGTTCTATAACCTGTTCCACGCGCTCATTCGCCCTCGAAATTAATGTGGTCTTTTCTAACTTTAAAGTGATTTTGATTCTTCTGATGTGCTTTTCGTGGTGTGCATATTGCCAACCAGCTTTCCGTTTCCATTGCTGTTTTTACCAGCGTAAAGTTAGCGTAAAATCTTTCTTGGAGGAAACCCTTTCTATACATATATTTTTGCAACAATAAACTTCTAATTTTACGATATACGTAACGATTTCAGGAACTTTCTCTAAAAAATGAACTCTCTCACAAAACTGTTTTTTTTGGCCTCACATATACCTGCATACGGATTTATTCATTGAGGAAAATCTATTGATTTTGACCAAAAAAGAATAGCTCGTGATTATCCAGTCTAGACAGAACCACCTGCCACGAAGTTTTATCAGTCAGTTTTGCCAGGTAATCCGTCCAGGATTTACCGCTACAAATGATAAAACTCTCCCCAGCTACTTCGTGTATAAGCGAATAGCCTTTAAAACAATTTGCGCTCCCTCAAAACCCCAAAACAGGTTTTATTTACAAAAAGGGACTTTTTCGCATTTTCTATACGTGAGCCTTATTTGTTGTTTCATGTGCGGTTACGACTAGAGTATTGTTGTATACGTTTTCTGCGGTCCAACTCTATAAAGCGGTTTTGAACCAGCCTAAACGGGAGCACCGTGGAACTTTAGATGTTTGTATGAAGTATTAAGTCGCTATGGCACGGTCTTGCACATAAATAATTAACTTAGTTCTCTTTTAGCGACGGAAAATTCGAAGTTTCAGTACAAAAGCAATCCATCGACCGCTCACATATCTTGAAAGGGTTACATTGCTAGTTTTATCTATGATATTTTTCTATTGAGGGTTAACCTCATATCGTCCGTTTAACGCGTTATAAAGGCAAACCGTCGATCCCCTTTTCAAGAGGAAGTATTTCTGATTCAAAACGTACACGCAACTCACAAACTGGCCGAATTTAAATTATGCGCGCTTGTCAATTTGATGGCGATAGGAGTATTTCCTTTCGGATTTTCGCCTTTTAGATCTTCCAGCGAGAACTAAATTAATATTACGTTGTACAGCTTGGGCCGTAGAGGGAAATATTTTGTCGTGATTTTTGGTGGGAAAGGCAAAATATTCAGGCGGAGGGGTAATTTTTGTAGAGCCTGTGATTATTCATGAACCTAGCTTCCCTTAACGTACACAGCTGGTCTTGAACAATACAAGACCTATGCCCATATATGGACTGATTATTCTGGACCCTCTGCTGCATCATATTCCCTGGGTAAAAATGAATTTGAGGAGAATTTTCGCTCAATAACTCGACTGTAAATGCCCCGGGAAGGGGGATATTTTTGCGAATCCATTCAATTGTTTGAGCTGAAGGATTGGTGGTACAATGGTACCGGGTGAGTTACCCAAGAGTTTGCAATATAGCCGTAAACGGTTGTCGGTGTAACGAGAAATGGGAGCTCCTCTATCGACTAGCCGTACAACATCATGGTAAGTGTTGCCTTTACTCTTCTCGTAACAAGGCATTCATGGCGTGTTTTCGCCGCTCAAAGAAGCCTTACCGATCCGTAATTCGACAGCTTTCCAATAGAGCCATGAATGCCGTCGAAAAGCGCGACGCTATACGGTGGGCACGGACCGGTAGTTCTTCGCGTTCACATTTAATAACACAAAATATGGCTGCCACAGGTTTCACTGTTTGTGTGTTATTTTTCGTGAAATAATGCCCTGCGAGCCTCGGAAAACCTCTAATGCTAGCCTGATACAAGGCTTTTTAGTCAGAAATACGCGATCTTCTATTGTGTTGTCGAGCGAATAAAAAAACTATTCAAGGAAAACACCGATTGATTTCAAAGCCCGGCTCGATCGTTTGTGAGTGCGTTTATTCCTTTAGCATAATTATAATAAGCAAAAGCAGTAGATGTAGTGATTCTAGGGGATCCTCGCTCCCTTTTAGTGGGATATACAAGTCTTATTTATCTTTTCCGTCGCGTGGCTGGATCATTTTAGTTCGCTAACCATCGTGACTGCAGTAATTTCAAAAAGATCACTACAGGTTTTTGTTATCTCTCTCGATCTCCATATATTTGAAGGTGTTGGGTTAACCTGGCAAAATCTAAAGACCCACACCACCATCACAACTTTACCATCTACTGACTTAAACCACAGCTTTTTTAGCGACCCGATCGAAAGCTCTGACTATTAGAGTCGCATTCTCCGAAGCGAAATCAGACTCGTAGATAGTCGAGCTGGCGGACGTCTAATGGAAGTGTGACCAGCGCGATTGAGGTTTCAGTCGACGTACGAACAGTGTTTACATGTTCCTTGGCGTAAACGACAGTTCGATGCGAGGGCGATTTAGGCGAGTGAAATGCTTGTTGAAATTGACAAACCCTTCTATGCTAATGTTTTGTTATTATACTTCAGCGCGAGTTGTACATTTCATTTTATTTTTTATCTTTGTACTTCTATCTAAAGAAAATAAAACTGGAGACTAACTGTTTTAAGGCCACTGCTTTGACTTCGAAGGAGCTAGCTTTGACTGCATTTTTAAGCACAACAGGGCCTCGATCCCTGTTCCCTACAAAAGCCTGTTAGCATGGCGTTTTCGTATTTGGGTTGTTGTTTACTTTAGCTGTGCCGATCTGCACAAGGCGCTCGGTAGCGACTCCTTGCACTTAACTGGCTTCCCAATTGCGGGCATTTTTATCGTACTAAAACTCTCACCGCTACAAATCTTGATTTTTGCGTTTATTCTTTTCGTCATTCATGCCGTAGCCTCTATGATCTGACAAGCAGATTTGGGTCTAACTTTATGAGGTCCAGTAAAGTGTCAAATACCCCCATCAAAACATAAACCTCTTGGCTGACTAATTCCTAAGGGACCTTGTTTTGTCTTTCGATAAAAATAATACTTTTTCAGGTTTTTACGGTAAATTATCTTTCTTCAAATTTTATTCTTTTTTTATTATTTTAGCCAAGCTCGTGTTGCATTGAACGCGTAAAATATCTCATGCTTCTGTTTACTGGTTATGCCAAGTTATTTCGTCTTGCTTGCAGTACGTTTGAAGTGTGATTGTAAACTGATCTGCCGAAGTTTGGACATTTGCACGCGAATTGAGGTGCAGAAATTCAATGTTTTTCTGAAAATTATCTAGGTTTCGCATATAGCCCTAGATTTCTCCAAAGTCACATACTATCTTTATATGACGTTCCATGTAAATATTTCTTGAGTGCGAATTTCGTATCTGCTACTTGTTGCCACATTGCTACTATGTTATAACGTAATCCAATACTATTGCTACTCTGACATAATTTCTAGGAGTACTTTATCGATGTGGACTTGTTGTGCTGAGCAAAATATCAGCAGATAAGACAGTTCAGCAAGATGAAACATTGCAACTGTCCCAGACGTATATGAAACTGATATCCAACACACACACACAAACATCAGTGTAGACAATTGGTCTTGCTTTCTGGGTCTAAAGGTTTTCAATAACGGTATATCTATCAAAACAAGGTCTAACCTTTGGTTTTCATAAACATTCTTATCTTTATAGCGTTCATATAAATAAATAAACAGGCCATAATGGCAAGAGTTCTTTTGATGTTTTTGTTTTGAAGAGATGCTTCATCTAATTTGTTGGGTCACATTTCTACCCCCCAGGTCAAGAATGGAATCTGTTTGTAGTTTACAAAGGATTCGGCATAAGTGCTGCCTGAATGCACTTGCATTCAAGTGAGCATTTCTTTCACTGCAGATTAAGTAAAATATTTGCTTTTGAATATATAAGTAAGAAATAATGAGTTTGAGCTTTCTGCTACAGTTTTGCAATTGTTGTTTTTTTTCATAGTGCTTACCTATTGTTATACCAGAGGTCTATGACAAACCTCTGTGTGGTGTTACTCTTAAGCTAATCCATGTCTTTTCTGATACCCATGATATCAGTCATTCCATTCAGTGTTCAAAGTAGTACTAAGTTACTGTCAGGCATATCTACTTCACACAAACAATCAAATTTAAGGATTGAAGTCTGTGATTTAAGTTTTCTGAAAGTCTGTTTTGGCACATGAGAATGCGTTAACTTCAATGCCAATAATATGATAACATTTCTGTAACCTGATAAAATACTGTTGCCATGAACACTAATGCAAAATATATTACCTGAAAAGGGGATTCGGTATACTAATGTTCATGTAAGAAAGCAATTTTGTATAATTTGAGAGTCAGAAACAATTTCATATTTGGTATCATCCCTAGGGACATCCAGTGAAGCATGCTTTAAGTCAACTATACACTAAACCTACAGATATTTGAAAATAATCTGGCTGGAGTGGGATTCGAACCCATGATCTTTGAATTTTCGAGCTACTAGACCCAAAGGTCATAGGTTTGAATTCCAACTCAGTCTCCACTTTTTTCAAATGCAATTCAAGCTTTGACTGTCTCCTTTTGAAGTGACTGAGTAATTGGATTTGCTTTTAATCATGTACAAGGTATTTTATTTCCCAGGCAAACAAATGAAAAGAATGCCCTCTTCAACACAAAACCCAAAAATGTACCGTTCCAACTCATGAGACAGACAATAACCACACCCTACTATGCAGCACATCCCATATTGTAGCCCTCTACTGTTAGGCAATCTTTTATAGGAAACACAAGTATTCAGTAACTTATTCACTGTGCTTTGACCAGAGGTGATGCATGGTTGTAAATGTACATTCTGAATTTTGCACAATTTTTACAAATCGTTTTTCAGATCACTTCAGCTTATAGTCCATGAAAGGAGATTTCTTAGCAATTAAACTATTATTAAAGGAATGTCAGCAGAATTACTTCTTTATCGGCTCAACATTTGCTTGGGTTTGGTTTGTACCTGTGGCCCATTTGTGTGAAAATAGTAATCTTTTTTGTCTTTTTAAATATTATTTGTCTGGACCCAGCTGGAATGGGATGCTTGATTCTGGAAGGTGTTTGTAGCTAAGAAAGGGTACTTTGTTTTTGATAACAAAAGGTAACACCTGACTGCCCCACAAAGCAAGATCAACAAAGATGTGTTATTATTCTAAGTGATTCCATGTTTACTGTAAATGCCTTCCAGTCTGGAAGTACAGACCAGGGGTCTGCCTGAGGTGTTCAGCTTGCCGTTCATAAAAACATAAGTTTTTTATATTGATAAAATATAAGAATGAAACCACAAGTCTTAATGTTGGTCACATTATATAGACAACACAATTATGTAGAACAGAATTCCACACTAAAATATTTCACAATTTTTTAAAATGCTTATTGTGAATCATTTTTGCATTGAAGCTGATATTACAGGCTGTTCAAGAACCACTAGTAACACTTGCTTAACAAAAGAAATTATTGTCTGAAATGTTATCTGGCTGATTTAAAGTAAAATAGAGGTTGATAATACCAGAAACAACCAGATGCTTTAGACCATCTTGACAATGCAGATCTTTAAAACTGAGCTTTTGGATGTAAATACTTAATATAGCAAACCACAACTAACTATGAAGCTTAACCACTACACAAGACTTAAAATAGCAGCCTGCCAACAACATTAAAATACATGTATGGGATATTATGCAGACCAAATATAAAATTATGATGTAAATCTATTTGCAAGTTCTGGGAACTTTTATCCTTAGAAGTTTTCAAGAAAGGTTTCTCAAGCTTAGCAGGCCAAGAAAAAAATGTCCTACAGAAACTACCAAAGCTTTAAAAATTGTTGGGTAATACTGCTTGTCTATGTATTTTGAGCTACAGGATACCCTAAGCAGTAATGCCTTTTGACATTAACCTTGTTAATGTTACCAAATTTGATTCTGTTTCCTTTATATTGAAGCAGCTGCCGTGTGGTATTATTGGCTTCCTTTTGTAAACATACAAGTCCCATACTGTTCTTGGACTTCCTGTTCTAATTTGGGTTGCCTGTGGCGTGTCATATTCATATCCCAACACACCGTAATACTTAAGTACCATTCATTACATAACCAACTTTATCAAAATGTGGAAGCTATAGCAGACAAATGCCACAATAGATGTGGGGATATCCCAAGAAATTGGTGTGGGAATTGAATAAAGTAAATAAGATATGAAAATTCCTTTTTTTAAAGTTGAGTAGATATAGCTAAAATATATAAGATATATATTATAATTGAACAATTGCAGTTACCTATGAAGATTGGCAGTAGTATTGGCAAGCTGCTCAAAATACAATGAAGACAATGTTATAGTGCTGGCTTAATATCTTATTTATTCAAATAGGAGTTTAGCAGTTTCTGCAATAAATATCAAAATACTTCTCTTTCACTTTTTCACTTTCTTTGCATATCAAGTATTTTTAAAAACATGTGCTACCTGCAAATAGCAGAAAAGCTAACCTAAGGCAGGTATTGTTGTAACACAACAACATTAAACTGTGTGACACACATGCTAGGCATAATAGAATAAGCACTGAATGCAGAAAAATGACAATAAAACTTGGTGCCAAATTTTCGGCTTTATTTAAAAGCCTTCATCAGGGCAACATAATAGAAATATGTATACATAAAGTATGATATTCTTTATAGTATGGAAGAATGACACACAGTTCTGAGCTTACGCATATACTGTGCAGGAATGTAGTTTGTTGTGCAAAATATTTCCTCTAGACAGTCACCATAACTCCAGTAAAAGATGTATATTAAAATACACCTTAAACAATTGACCTTCAAGCACTGCAGAATTTCCATTACCATGGTCAAGCTATACGTTTTTGAATTACAACCAAAAACATTATAATTATTTTCCATCAATACTGATGTAACATTTTCCGTTTTCCAGCTTTCCACGAAAACGTGACAGAGGCACTGGCAAGTATTCATCACCATCTGGAGAGGAGTCTTCAGACAAACCAACTGATGGGCCAGATAGGCTTGTCCTTCCTGTCCCTCCCCAAAGAAGGGAGTCCTTCCTGTACAAGTCAGATAGTGAATTTGAATTAGCACCTAAATGTGTCACGTCCCGCCATCACTCCTTCAGTGAAGGGTAAGTTTCTGGAGCATTTATTTCTTCTTTTTTTCTGCTTTTCCAAATTACAAAGGGGCACCTCCTTTAAAGGAATACCTCTTTAAAGGGATACCACCTACTCTTCTTTAAGTGGGAACAAAATGACATCTTCCTTAAGGGGCACCTCCCACACCTTCCATGTGTGGACACCTTATACAGGGACACCGCTCATGTGGGGAGACCTTCCAACTTTAAGATGACACTCCCATACAGGGCAAGTCACACCTGCCTTTCATGGACAGGTCTTATACAGGGAAACCTCTCATGAGGGGATCCCTCCCACCCATTTTAAGATGACACTCCCGTAAGGGGCACCTCCCACACCTCCATGTGTGGACACCACTCGTAATGGTGTACCTCCTGCCCTCCAGTAAGGGGATGCTTCCCATAAGGGGACCCTGCTAATGAGGTGACACCTCCTGTATGGTCGAGCGTATCATGAGGGTATACCTCCTGCCCTCCAGTAAGGGGACAATTCCCATAAGGGGACTCTGCTCATGAGGTGACACCTCCCATATGATGAAGCCTCTCATGGGGAACACCTCCTGCCCTCTGCAAAGGGGACTCTTCCCGAGGGGACCCTACTCATGAGGTGGGCCCTCACATCTTGCTTCTCTTGCCTCTCACAAAGGCATACCTTCAAATCTCCATTAAGGGAACAACTCTGACCCATTTAATAAGAGGTTCCCTCTTATAAGGGTGGTACCTTCCACATTGTGAAACCTCACCTAACAGGATATACCTCAAATAAAAAGACCTCTTCACTCTCCAACACAGGGAATAAAAGAGGGGCATGGAAAAATGGGAATTCAAACATTTCCCAATGGAAGCTGAACAATCAGCATTACACTTCCCTTGATTGGGGGGGGGTTGATTGGGGGGGGGGGGGGGAGAGGGGCACTAGGCTATTCCATCACATCAAGCCAAGTCAAGCCAACTGTAGAAAATTGGTTACATTTTCTATTTTCCTGCATCAGAAAATAGGCTCTTGGATGTGATTCTGCAAACATTTATGGTGTAAGGTGACACCAGAAACATATAAGTGAGTTGAAACGTGTAATAGTCAAACAACTCTTTGATAACAAGCGTGACCACATTCAAACATGTCAAGGTACAAATCTTGACTATATTTGGAGGCCGTTTTCAACAATTGAAATCACGAGAGCCAATCAGAAGTGTCCTAAATGCACACGAAATGTAACGTCAGCATGCGGACACGCCTTTAAACCAACGGAAAACTGCTCGAATGCGTGCGCGATTAGCAACGGAACCTGGTTGTTTTAGCAGAATCTTTAATTTTGTCGTGGTATAAAACAAATCGAGTGAGGTTTGGTGTTGTCTGGACTCATATTTAACACTTTTTATGCTTTCCCCTGCCAAATACACGGATTTGCAAAACACGGTGAAACACCGCCCATAATTTCCTTGCTTTTGATTGGCTTTTGCACTTTTCATTGTTTCCCAAATATGGTCAAGATTTGTACCTACCATTTGAATGTGGTCACACTTTGGTACGCTGTTACTTGTTCAACTCACTTATATGTTTCTGGTGACACTTTATTTAAAAAAGTTAAAGGGGCCATCTCCTATAAGAGGAAACAGTAGCTTATTGATCTTTGGGTGATTCGATCTTCTGCTAAAATAATATTTTTGACTTTTTTTTCAGGACTAGAGTGGAGGAACTAGTCACGCCATTTGCACAAATCCTTTCAAGTTTACGGAATGTCAGAAACACCTTTATTTCACTTACAAATGCCAAGAAGGAAAAGTAAGTTCCCCTTTGAACATATTCTGCTGACTCAAGAACCTTTCATAATGCCTCACATTTATAGCCAGCTCATAGCAGCACTAATTATAAAATCATTGTATAATTCGCAGGCGAAGAGGCTCAGCTGGCTCCCATATTCTACTCGGAAATAGTAACTTGCCCACAGACCTACAAAATAGTATAGGATTGTCTTCAGGTATGTAATGTAATTTTATGTGACTCTTTAACTAAAGGCTTGTATACATGTTTGTCTCTCTTATGTTTCCATGACCTGTTTGTTTGTCTCCCTGCCTTTCAATTAAGATCAAGACAATCAGTTTCTTAAACAATCAAATGAAATAAGTCCAAATGACAATTAAATGAGATTACATGTACCATATTATTCATAATTTAAAAGTGAAACAATCAATCTGTCTCTCTGTCTGTTTTACTCTGCCTGTCTGTCATTTGTTTTCTAATCATAGTCTGTTTGACTGTTTTGTTTTGTTCTGTTTATTGGTAATGTCATTTTCATTCAATTTATCATTCATTTCATTTGATCAGTTTTTCATTATTTCCATTTTATCCTTGCAGGGTCTTTACATCTTCCAAGAGATGAAGGCTATCAAAAGGTGAACATTTTGAGCACAGTTACCAAAGTTACCAAGTTCTTGTGACAGGTCATCTGTCGTGAATACCTTGTCTTTGCTAGACAACCCTGTCACAGTTTTGATGTTTACATTACATGCAGACTGGTTTCTAACTGGAAAAAGATAAAAATGCAGCTTGTAAACGAACTCATTAAGAATTACATGCTTTTGATCTCTGGTTTAAGCTTTTTCAATTAAGGTCATATTTTGGTCAATTGTGCCCATTTAATAAGGTCAAGAATAATTGACTTTGTGTAACTGCTGGATTGTCAGATTTGTTATAGTGGTCCAGGAACCATTCTCAGAGCTCCCCTGTTAGTATCTTTGCAGGGGAGGCTCTGGTAAATTGCCATTGGCTGATTTTGAACATTGGGAATGCACAGAAAGGTCTTCTCTCAACAAGCTAGGTATCAACCCTCAGGCAAGCATGAATGGTTGTTACCACAACCTCTCTCCTGGGTTCTCAGGAACAAGGGAGCTCTGGGACAAGATTGTCCAGTAATTCTTTCTTTGACACACGACAAGATGGTGCGCTTATAATACATTTTATATTTTATTTAGGCTGCTAATAGTACCCTTGATGAGCTTGACTGGATCTTGTATCAACTGGAGACTTTACAGACTCATACGTCTGTCAGTGAAATGGCTTCCAACAAGGTAGAGTGGCCATGCATGTCAGCATACATAAACCCTAAGTTTCATCCTTGTAATCTGCTAAGGGGCTGACCATTTAACTCTTACACAGCAAAATGGTGACTAAAACCCTTCTTTCTTATTTCTTATTGGAAAAACATTTTTCACCGCATAACAGAGGTATAAAAAAATATTGCACTGACAAAAAAGCCCCCCCCCCCCTCAAAAGTTAAATGGTCGGCCAATCTTAACTTGAATAAGGCTTTTCATGTCCAAGAACAAACATTCAAACAAACAAAGTGTTGTCTTAGATAAAGTGAATGTACCGGTATTACAAAATTTTCTGTAAAACTTAATAGTCTAGTCAGTAGAGGGGGTTCATGAGCACCCCCTGGAACTAGTAACATACTTTTTTGGAATCCTTAGGATGTCTAGAAACTTTCTAGACATCCTAAGGATTCCAAAAAAGTATGTCTTGTTACTAGTTCTGGGGGATGCTCTCGGACCTCCTCTAACGGAAGTAGACTATCAGGGGAATACTCAATATTGATGCATCCTCTTAATATTGTTTTTAACAAAATAGCAGCAGTTTCATTTTACTTTGATTAAGTGGTACATGGAAAGTTTATTCCACAAGGTCCCAGCCCTTTTCTGATATGCATGTCTGTGTGTGTTGCAGTTTAAAAGGCTTCTAAACAGAGAGCTGAAAGACTTCTCAGAGGCTAACCAATCAGGGAACCAAGTTTCTGCTTGGGTGTACAATACATTTACAGGTTAGATTGGTTTTCCCAATCCTGTGAATATTAAATATTTAAAACTACAGTAAAACTATAACAACAATGAACACTTGAAATATGACTGGAATGTGATTTATGAATTCTCACATGCAAGAATCTAGTACATGCAAAACCCCTATGGACCATATGATTTGCTAAAGAATGTCCAAAACAAATTCTGCATAAAAAGTATCAATTGCCATGACTAGACATAAACAATTATTACATAACTCTGAAAAACATTCTTATGCTTTCTCTATTATATCAAAAGAAGACAAGGATATTAACATAATATTTTGGCTTGATGTAGATTGTATTTTATTGATATGTTATTTCTTACACACTGTAATTTTGTCTGCTGGAAATATTTTTTATTCCAGACATATTTCAGGTGTTCATGATTTTTCATGGTTTGACTGTAGCAAGCTTACTTGGTAAAACGTATTAAGCCTGAGTAAAGGGAAAAATGGATTTTTTTAAATTCAGTTATACATTCCAATACTTGATTGAGCAAACTTAAATGTACAAAATTGTTTAGTGTGGTGTTAAATTTCTGAGAAAGGGAGTCTCGACTCTCCATGCGGTGGTGTGGCTAGTTTCCATAGCAACAGTAAAAAACAGGAGAGAAAATAGGGGAGAGAATTGCTGCATCAAACCACAATGCATGAATAAGCTCCCTGGCAAAAGTTCTGTATACAATTAGTAAGCATACTTTGAGAAATATCTGTTCCATTCTTTAACAAATTATCAATTTTCATTTGAGTAGCTGAAGCTCAAGGGAATCAAACAAAAGAAATCTCATCAGCATCAAAAAAGAGTCATTTATTTATTTTCTTTTGTTCCCTCCCCTTAGTCTTGTATCCAAGTTAAAATTTTGAAAATCGAAATTGGTCTATTGTGGTTGTTTTCAACCTCTAATAGTTTGAAACTCAAAGAAGTGGAAAACCTTTTTAAAATGTCAATTCTTTTTAAATATGGTAACGAATATAATACTTAGCAAAACAGCAACATTTATTGTTTCCCTTTTGGCTGTGAGCAAGACTTATAAGTATGTATTCATATTTAGTTAGAAACGAAAACTACAATTGATTGATATTGTTTATTTACATAGCTGTATTTTATATTGTGTAAATGTACATGTAGATGCACAATTATATAATTTGGTTAAATAATGTTACTTATTTCTAAAGTACTGCAGTTTGCCTGCTATGATGTTATATGATGGGAAATTTGATTGCAAATTTATTAGATTCCCCATTAAAATCACATAAAATAAAAACAAATAATTTTATAAAAGCATCTTCATTAAAGGTTAATGTTAAATGGAATTCCAACAGTAACATTAACCATGCATCATATCATTTCTCAGTAGGCTCAACGATAAAATGATAATGATATTTTGCCCAGAGTAATTAAAATGGTAAAGATTTCAGAGGGCATTAACTTAAGACAATGTTTTCCGTACTTCGAAAGTTTACACTGGCACAAGTTTTCCAATTAAATACTACAATGTTAGTCAACACAGGACCTTGTCAATGTATTGGCAGAACAATATTGGACTAAGCTGTTTTGGAATTAACATTTGTAAAATACATATAATATATAATATATTATATATTTCTCAAATATAGATATAAGATACAGATATAATATATTTCTCAAATATGGAAACTGGAAGTTGAAATTGTGACTGATACATCAACCATCTCTTTGAAAAGTAAAGGCATGGTTTAAACTACAAAATAAAGTCAATAAATCAAACAGTTGTACATGTTGTACGTGAAGTGTTTGGTATCAAAATTTTGTGGCTTCAATAAAGTTATTACCAGTAGATACCAATAAAAATCCCAATAATTTCCCAAACTTGATTTTTTGGGAGATTTCCCTGACTTTACAAGTTGAGTGGAAACCCTCGATCCATAATATACCTAATTTTCTGCATCATACTAAAATCTGTTCATACGGTATACTCAAATAATCTGTAAAAATTTAGTAATAACACCAAAACTTGCTCTGGGCAAAAACTAAAAACTAAAACTACCTGTTTCTTGAACACTCCTTCATTTGTACATTTTAGATGACAGTACAGTAAGCAACAGATGCACCTCCCCCAAAGACCCTGCACTAGCCCCTCAACCTAACGAGACGCATTCCCTATTTCTCTTCCGGAACACGACCTTGGAAACTCCTGGTAGGCAACTGCATGTACTGTTAAACTTTCCAAAAATCCACTCACTCCAAATTCTTGACTTCTTTTACTAACCTGGAAATTGTTGTTGTTTTTTCTTGAAGATAAACAACTAGAAGTGGAAACTAATCAGAGTAAACAAAAGAGGGACTGTATAAGGGCCCGATCTCGGTCGATGGTCAATGGAGTTCGGAAGCTAACAAGACTGCACAGTTTTTCTGGGTCTGTACCAAGGTAAAAAGTGCTATAACTTATTTATTACTTCTGCAGGTCAAACCAAGTGCATTCAGAAATAATATGAAATATCTGTAAAAATCTGCATTATAATTATTATTATTAAAAATACTATTTTATGGTGGGCCCAAGTAGTAATTAGAGGGCTCCAAGCACTGTATGATAGCAATCTCACCTATAGTATTCATTGATTAAATAGTGTGCAGATTGTTCTGTAAAAAATAGCCTAATGTGGCAGTGTCACTCACAGTCAACTATTTAGAGTTACTGTAGTAATAATATTTGTAACATTTTTACTGTAACTACAAACCAGTAGTAACACATTGTATGACAATGATTTTGATTAATTTTGGTGAAAATTCCTTTCACATGCCGTACTCTGACAAAACATTTTTTTCTTTATGTTAGGTTTGGTGTAGAAGTACATAATGAATCAGAGTTATCAACAGTAAGTACTCCTCTAGAGCAGATTTTGTATGACTGTGAAAAGTGCTGCGGCATGCATAGTGCTGATGGAACCTGGCTTACTGTAGATATGGAATGAAATTGAAAAGTCACGGCAACGGGGGGGGACTCCCCATAAAAATAGATGGGGGTGCTCGTTCTATCCCTTAGGGTATAAAATTGACCCAACTACTATCTCTTAGGGGTTTCCAAAGAGTTTGCTATCCCTTAAGGGGTCTCACACCAAAGGTGACCTAGAAATTCAAATGATAATAGAATAAATTGTTTCAACTTGATGGTAATTTCAAGGACCGCAATGCCATTACAATGACATTAGGATTTTCCTTATCCAATTTGCTATCTTTTAGGGTTAAAATTCACTGTTCACCACACCCAATTTGCTATCCCTTTGGGTTAAAATCAATTTTCCCAATGAGCATCCCTGTCTATTTTTATGGTGAGTCCCCCCTGGGCATGGCACGGTCATGATCGCGGCACTTTTCACAGTCATACAAAATCTGCTCTATTGATCAGTTCACGGTTCACCCCTGTGACTGTTGCTGACAAACACTGCATAGTGTAAACAATCAAATTCTTGGTTTGCAATCATTCCTTTGGTAATAAAATAACAAAAGCGAGGTGGCCATGTTGGAGGACAGAACAAAGGGAGCAAATGAACTTTCTTTTGTTCTTTAGATTTTCCTCCAACATGGCCGCCAGTGACGTAACATGCACACCAAGAATCCCCAAGAGACATGATTTCACGAGAAAAATTCCTCACCTTGTCCAGGGGTTTCAATAATTTTTGAAGTAGCAGGCTAAGTTTTGGAAGTAGGCGGCTGGGTTTGGGGTTCCATACGAAGGCCTGAGCCTTTGCCCCCCGGGAAATTTTCAAATTTCGGTAGCAGAAAAGGCGTTTTCCTGTGTTTTGAGGGCAAGATAATTGGCATATTTGTGTATTCTATTGGTTTAATAAGTAATTATGTAATTATGAAGTTGTCGGTGGTTAGCAGTGAAGTAGACGGCGGTTCACCGCCGGTACCCGCCTTCTATTGAAACCCCTGACAACTTCGGCGACATTTTTATACTTCCAATTTCATGATCTTTTCACTGTCACTGTTGCATGGTTCAATGTAGCCTGCTCGCGTCCTCCCCCTTTTCCTTTTGCGCTTGCTACGCAGGCTAGGTTCAATGTTGTTGACGGCCAAATGAGTGTTTCATTTTGCATCGACAAAACAACACGAAAAAAACATGACCTTTGCTTTAGCGCGTCTGTAGCGCGATAAAACGAGCGAGTCTTTCTTCCTCAGATACTAGAAAATGTCAATCGATGGGACTTTGACGCGTTTGCTTTACAAGAAACAACTCAAGGGCACCCAATGTTAGCTGTATCATATACAATTCTGCAGGTAAGGCTAAATTCTTGACTTTTAGTTTTATCGAGAACGGAGGAAAGTCGAAAGGAACTGAGTTTGCGTTAAGAGACAGAATTCGATAAAATTATCCGATGCCGGAGAAAGATGATGTACAAATGCTTACCGTGAAGTCTCTCCTTGCACGGAGCCAGTTAGTAGAATGTCCTTGATTCTCCCATCTATGAGTTACGTGTATTTTTCTCTCGTTTCTGCGTTCTCTTCAACATTTCACTCCAAGAACTCGATGCAAAAGTTGTCACTTTCAGTCCCATGAATCAGTGCGCACGGAATTACCCACAATGCCACCGTGGCGTTTCCCAGCGCAACAAGTCACAAACTAAATCACTTTTTGTTGTGTTTTCAGGCCAGAGACTTACTAAAAATCTTCAAAATCAAGCCGACTACATTTATAAATTATATGTCTCTCGTAGAGGTGAGAATAAACTGATGATAATGCAAGGTTTCGGGGAAATGAACCGGGATCCTGCCGGGAACAATGTGTCTTTGTATAAGAGTAATCGATAAATAAAAGTAAAACTAGACACCTCTAAGGGACTGTTCGTTAATTACGTCGCAGGGGGGCTGGTGGTTTTTTCTGCTCGTAGGTTTTGTGAAAACTTACCCCCGTTCAAAAAACGTAGTTTCAATTTCTACCCCCTTCGAAAAACGGCTATTTGAAATTTTACCCCCCCACTGCACGCTAATCGACTTAGCTAGTATCAAAATGTCGTCTAACTAAGTCTGATTGTTGAAGAGGATGTACCGGTAGAACAAGCTCTAAACTGACAAGAAAAGCCGAGGAGAAGTTCGACAGAAACCTTTAGTAGGAAATCTTTAGTTGGCCCTGGACACTCCAGAGTGCTCTGTGTTTCACGCAATTGCACTCAATCTCAATTCTAGTCTGTTTAAAATTTGCATGACACTGAAATGCACCCCCCAAAAGTTTCGCATGTTCTAAAAATTTACCCCCAATTTTTCAACGTTCTGCAAAATTTACCCCCCCTATAAAACCACCAGCCCCCCTGCGCCGTAATTAACGAACAGTCCCTAACCAGAGGTCTGGTGGAACCCTCGGAAATACTCTTCAACACCTCTAAGGCGAGGAAAGGACAAGTCTTCTACTTTTATTTGCCATAATTTACCAGAACTCCGTGACGATTTTATAGCAATTTAACGAGTTTATCGATTGCTCTTATACAAAAGCCACATCGCCAAGCCAGGATAAACTTTTTATAAACGACCATACTTGGGCTGCCTGTGATTTGACCATTCACGATCGGTATTCCCAGTCCTGTCTCGTTGAGCACGTGACTTTCCGGGACCCGTTCCATTTGCATTGACCATCGAAACTACCGAAAACCCGAACCGTAATTTTTTGGCCAAATGGAAAGCGCGCCTGGTTCTTGGGTAAGCTCAAAAGGTTGTCCCAATTTTCCGAAATTTCTTCGATCCCTGGCAGATCCCGGGTTTGGCTTCTAACCGAAAATTCCGAGGTTTTTTTTTTTTTGCCGATAGCGCCCCACGACATATCACACAGAATAATTAACACTCTTCAGGAAGAAATAGGTACTGATGTTTCGTATGCGATCTCTCTCCACAGAATCACTATCTAAAAGATGTTCCTTTTCACAACTGTATTCACGCGGCAGATGTCACGCAAACAACTCACGTTCTGCTTTCTGCTCAAGCCTTCGATGTGAGTATTCCTGATCGGGATAGTAATTCTCCTTAGCAAGTCCACTGACACTTCTCTCTGTGTAGGAGAATTTGGTATTTGATCAGTTCGTCAATTCTCACCTAATTACCTCACAGAGACAGAGCGGAAATGACCAAAAATGAAATGTCTAACTTCGCCATATTTAAATATATAAGCTCAAGATTCCGTATACAAAGAGTTCCTATGACCAAAAGCATAATTCCAAATTTTCAAGAAATTTGAAGAATATGAATTTTAGATATGATTGAACAAAGTTTGCAGAATTCCTGATCAAAGTACCAATTCTCCCATAAAATAGCACAGAAACCAAAGTTTAAAGCCTAATATCTCAAAGACGGATCCATTAGAAAAAAGTCATTTTTGATATTTTGTTTCTAATAAGACAAGGAGTCTATGCAAAAAATCAAGCTTATCTGAGTTAACCTCACCTTATTATTTGAAATTTAGTGATCTAAACAGGTCATTTCCGCTCTGTCCCTCACAGATTAAGTGAATTTGCGCACGGAGAATTTGCATACTGATCAGTTGATCGGAGGGAAGAGAAACTCCTGTTAGTTTTCTTAAGCCCTGGCTAAACTAGGACACATGTAGCGCGCAACAAGAAACACTTGATTTGTCCGAGACACACGCGTGCGATGTTTCCTAGTTTAGCCACTCGGGGAAACTTGCAGGACACAAATGTTGCGCGCTACATGTGTCCGTTTAGCCGTAGCTGTGTAAACTTGCCACGGAATGGCTTCCGGCCTTTGTCACCATACACTTAAAAGTATCTAAACCAATCAGGTACTAGCCCTGTTACGCCAGTGCAGTCGACTGGCTTTCTGTCGCGACGAAAACCCAGTCGACTGCACTAGGCGAAACAAGACAAGAATCTGATTGGCTTAGATGGTTTGGCTTGCGGAACAGAAAAAGGAAAATCAAACCACATTTTGAAAATTCACCGCGCAAAACAACGCTTTGGCTATAACATTTTTCGGCCCGCCAAACAAGACACAACATATTAGCGCAAATAACATGAAATGTGATACCTTTTCTTTTTCCATAGAACGTATTCACTGATCTCGAAATTCTCTCGGCGATAGTCGCCAGCGCCGTTCACGATGTCGACCATCCCGGCGTTAATAACCACTTCCTTGTAGCCACTAGTAAGTTACGCATGTTCATAACCCCCTTGCCCCGGATATTTCTTTCTCTTTTTTCATTATGCGCACAATGCCATAACTCAGAAAAATGAGACCAGATATGTTTGGTGTTGTTTTGGGCGCTGTGTTCTGAAGTCAGGGACGCTACGTTTCTATTGGGCAAACGAGACTAAAAAAGCAAATATCATGACACCTGTCAAAAATGTTTTCGTGCGAGCGACTGACCATAGGCCTCACAGGCTGCTGGGAAAAGTTTGAAAAATAGCCGAATTGTTTAAAAAATGTCTTAAATATCGATGGAAACAAATAAAGAATACTTACGTAATGATCTGGTGTGTATATTGTGAGTAGATTCTCGGTTTTGAGGGAGAATTTGGGTCCGAACTTCAAGCCACTAGTCACTCGTTCCAACGTACACTCGCCCCCGACCGGTATCTTGAAGTTCAGACCCGAATTGTCCCCTCAAAACCGAAAATCTACTCACAATATACACACCAGATCATAACGTAAGTATTCTTTATTTGTTTCTATAGATATCTAAGACATTTTTTAAACAATTTGGCTATTTTAAACTTTTTCCTGTAGCCTGTGAGGCCTATGGACTGACTAAGGCGCCTCTCACAGGGAATTTCTGCAGAAACGCATCCATGGGAAAAGCTGAATTTCCCATGGTAGAAGAATGGGAAGTGTTCGGATTTCCCATGGATAGCCATGTGAATTCTGAACACTTCCCATGCGTGTGCCTTGGGAAATTCAGCTTTTCCCATGGATGGGTTTCTATGGCAGAAATTCCCTGTGTCTGATCTTTTTATTCACCGCGGACGGAACATTACGAAAATTAACATTACAGAAATCTTTTTAAGAACTCGGAAATTTAACGTTACCGAAATCGCACGAAAACTTAACATTACAGAAGTCTATCTTCACGCGGAAGTCCTTTCTCGGCTTTCGTGCAGTTTCCCATTATATTGTGACCAAGCTTCACTATTTGGCGAGACTATAATTTTTTTATTTAGGCGCGCCAATGCTTTAAGCTGTTGTAATGTTGTTTCGTCCTTCACTTATTAATGATGCGATCCGCCTTATTTTCATCAGATTCCGAGATGGCGTTGATGTATAATGACGAATCTGTACTAGAAAACCATCACTTAGCTGTCGCGTTCCAACTCCTTCAACACGAGGACTGCGATATATTCGAGAATCTCAGCAGAACGGAACGTCAGACGGCGAGACGTATGATCATTGAAATGGTAGGTCTAGATGACAAGTGAAATGTTAAAGCACAGTTCACACGAGCAATTTTTCCTTGACAAGGAAACTTGACCGTGTAGACGATCACACATATTTGCTGAACATATAAAGCAGAGCATGATAAACTAGCGAGAGTAAAGATTTGTGATTGTAATCGTGCCTAGCCGTCTGTGTGCCTGTCATGTGCCTGTCTCACTGCCTGTCATGTGTATTTGTCTTTCTGTCATGTCTCTCTGAAAAATCTGTTCGTTTGCCTGGCATGTTTGTCTGTCGTGTGTTTGTCATGTTTGTCTGTCTGTCATGTATGCTTGTCGTGTCTGTCTGTCGTGTCTGTCATGTATGTTTGTCCTGTCTGTCACGTATGTCTCATTTTGTCATGTCTGTCTGTCATGTATGTCATGTCTGTCTGTCATGTATGTCATGTCTGTCTGTCATGTATGTCATGTCTGTCATGTCTGTCTGTCATGTCTGTCAGTCATGTATGTCATGTCTGTCTGTCATGTCTGTATGTCATGTATGTCATGTCTGTCTGTCATGTCTGTCTGTCATGTATGTCATGTCTGTCTGTCATGTATGTCATGTCTGTCTGTCATGTATGTCATGTATGTCATGTCTGTCGTGTCTGTTATATCTGTCTGTCATGTATGTCATGTCTGTATGTCATGTCTGTCTGTCATGTATGTCATGTCTGTCTGTCATGTATGTCATGTCTGTCTGTCGGGTCTGTCATGTCTGTCGTGTCTGTTATATCTGTCTGTCATATATGTTTGCCATGTCTGTCCGTCTGTCATGTGTTTCTGTCATGTATGTCATGTCTGTCTGTCTGTCATGTATGTCATGTCTGTCTGTCATGTATGTCATGTCTGTCTGTCATGTATGTCATGTCTGTCTGTCGGGTCTGTCATGTCTGTTATATCTGTCTGTCATATATGTTTGCCATGTCTGTCCGTCTGTCATGTGTTTCTGTCATGTCTGGCGTGTCCGCCATGACAGTCTGTCGTGTCTATTATGTGTGTATGTCATATCTGACTGGCTTGCTGGATGTCATAACTGCCTGTTATGTCTGTCATGCATTTTTGTGTGTTGCTCTCGCTGCCACCGTTATTGTTTCTCTGTTATTGCCTGTGTGCTACTGTCTGGCTTTGTCTGTTTATTACCTTTTTCGTTCAATCCTGGGGATGGGGATGTTTTTGCGTTTGTTGATGTTTTTAAACGTGCACGCTTTGTCTCGTTCGGTGCCACCATGAGACGTGCTCGTTATGTGTCACACACGTGCAAATCTCACAGCAAAACCTCAGACATTTCATTGGTCAAACATGAGACACGCCAGATAAAACCTCATACGTTTGAAACGTAGACGAATCCAAAATATCGTCTCGCCGTTTGCTTCTTGGTTTGCTTGTTGGTCATTTTCCAGGAATTCCAGGAATCTTCAGTGCTTCTTGGTTTGCATGTTGGTCATTTTCCAGGAATTCTTTGGCCAGGAATTCTTTGACCAGGAATTGCTTGACCAGGAATTCAATGACCAGGAATCTGAGCTGGATTCTGTATTTTCCAGGTATTAGCAACAGATAATGCAAAGCATATGAGTTTATTAGCGTCTCTAAAGACAATGGTAGAGACTAAGAAAGTGGCCGGCACAGGGGTCCTGTGCCTGGACAACTACACCGACCGGATGCAGGTTCTCAAGAGCCTGGTCCACTGTGCTGACCTTAGTAATCCGACCAAACCGCTAAACATCTACAGAAAGTGGGTCGACCGGTTAATGGAGGAGTTCTTTCGACAGGTATTGTGACTATTGTGACTATATTGATGCCATGTATGTCTTCAGAGATATTTTTATCAAAAACAGGCCGCATGGGACTTAGAGAGCCTGTGTCAGCCGCCATTTTGACAGCATAGCAACAAACCAAGTCGGAGAAAGCATCCATTTCCATCGGCTGATTTAGAGAATATAGAACAATGTTCTTGATTGAATTTGGTAAATCAAATCTGAAACTTTGATTTTAGATGGTTAGTAAGAGATTTATACACGTAATTCGTCTCCTAATATCAAACGAAAACAATAACAAAGGAGTGGCTGACACGGGCTCTTTAGATGGCGCTATTCATTTTTTGTTGATAGGGAGACAAGGAACGAGCGATTGACGGGATGGAGATCAGTCCTATGATGGACAGACACAATGCGTCTATAGAAAAGTCCCAGGTGAGAAGGAAATGCGCGGTTATTGCACTGCAATACGCAATCATCATTATATCTCCCCACGTGACTCTGAGTCTCTCGCCGCTGTGGTCCGGGTTCGACTCCTGGCCGGGACAAAGTACATTTTCTTTCTGTCCGGGTCTCGTCGAACTGGTTCATATTGTTATTAGAACTTTGTTCTACTGTGTTTCACGTCTTTCGGATGAGTCAATAAACCGAGGTCCAGTCTCGCCTTTCTACTCTGCCCAGTTTCAGGGGGGACGTTAAATAACCACTGGGGACGTAATAAAGCCTCTGGCAGTGACCACCCTCAGTGTCTGTGCTTATGACCGCTTGGCTTCCAGTGGCGCGGTTGAGACCCAGCGCAATTCAGCTTACGAGCTGCAAGTTTGGGGAGTCGGTCGCAAACATTGACATTTTGACAGGTGAATTGAACGTCCCGCTTGATCGTTCCAGGTTGTTTTTATCGACTTCGTTGCCCAACCTCTGTGGGAGACCTGGGGCGAACTAGTTAACCCTGACGCGCAGGACCTTCTTGACACAATAGAGGATAATCGCCACTGGTACAACTCACAAATTCCCAAGAACGAACAGGACAAGACGGGCACAAATCCCGCTAGCATCCGACGGTCGAGTTGGCAAGGCACGCGGAAAGAGGCAATCGACCAATCAGAACCCGAGACTTCAGGTACAGGCCTGTAGTCACGTGACCTTTGACTATGTAGGTGAGCAGTTTTAGAGGCGTGGGGTAAGGCGATTGGCTTATAGATTGTTGAAAGGAGAGGCTTTTCTCCGCTAAAATGTTTTCAACTGCATGTTGGCTCGCAACCTGCATGAATCTGCATGAGCTGTCTTGGGGAAGCTTCACACATTAATCTGTTAAACTGCTCACTTAGCGAATAAAAAGCCAAAGTCAAAGGTTTTCTTTGTAAATATGTCTTTGGTTCTCACGGCTCTTCACATCGATCATTGTCTGCCACGTAAATGGTTTACAGATGGACATTCTAAACAACGCAGTATGGCAGGAGTTGTGAACGATTGCTTTTAGAAGTCGTCTAGTATTTGCGTGACGATTCGAGAAACAAGATCTTCATGGAAAACTCGGCGCACATTATTTAACATCAAAACAAGGATAGCATTGTAAGGTCCTGGGTTATGTGCAATGCTTGTATGAAAGCGAAACATTACAAAGACCAGGGTTATGTTAAATGTTGGTATAAAAGCGAAATATTGCATGGGCCTGGGTTATGCTCAATGTTGATATAAACCAACAACAGCACAAAACATTGCATGGCAGGCAGGGGGTTATGTTAAATGTAGGTAAAAAGAACTTACGACAAGCGTAATATTGCATGGGCCTGGGTTATGTAAAATGTAGGTGAAAAAGCGAAACATTGCATGGACTTGGGTTTTGTTAAATGTTGATATCATATTTCGCTAGTCGCCCTGGGGTTATGTTCAATGTAGGTATAAAGAAGCCGGTATTCTAATCTGTCGACAGTATCCTCGTTCCCGTTCCAAGTGCTCCTCCGTTTGACAGCTCGTCGGTAACTCTGATGTCTAGTGGGAAACGAATCTGATTGGCTGCTTGACCGCTGGTTGCCTAGGAAACAATGGAAAAGTGATAGGAGCTCTGGGTGCGGGAATGGCCAGAACTATTTGGTGACTCTTTTTACTTTATTTTACAGAAGAGGAAGACAAAAAGGGCGGGACAGAACAGAACAATTCTTCCCAAGATCATTCATCAGCGAGACACAACATCAACCCTGAAGATATACTGCGTAAGTGCGGCGGCAGCAGCGGTCGAAGCTGCGAAGCGGACGATGAATACGATGGGGAGAGTTCGTTTGAAATCCCTGTTACGGATGGGAACAACAACTAAGCCTTGTGGAACACCCTTCTAGTGACGGAAATACGATGGTATTGGCGGGAAGCGATATGGTCTCGTGCCGCGCACAGAGTTTCGCCAGTTCGGCGGCGTGGAGGGAGTGCAAATATGAAAACATGCTTACGAATCTGTGATGTTTCACTGATGTGGTCCAAATGACAATGAGTAGTCGGTAGATGTTTAAATTTGAGTGGAAAAGTTCGCAATGTGCGCCTGAATTACTGATGGTTATGGTCGCTGTTTTCAATGGTTATCGTTGTGGAAATTTATTGTTCTAGAATGGTGAATTCGTGAATGGGTCGTAGGAGAAATGGCGGGCTTCAGCATTTGCCTTCCATGGCTCAAGGCGCGCCATTCTGTTCTGGTCGCAGCCTCTTGTTTGATGCAAATTGCATCATATGCCAGCGGTTTGCAGGATCAACCTCACAAGGAACCACAGAACTCCCATTAACAATTAGAAATACGGGCCGTCAAAACAATATATGGTGCCATCCGCAAAACAAAGGTCACTCGACGGAATGGGTGATCTATGCGCACCTACACTGGGCGGGTCATAGCTTTGTTGTTCATACTGAAATGCTACCCGAATGGAAATAATAGCGAGATAGTTAAGCAAAACCAATTGCATGATCCGTTGCTCACTGCAAAGCTTATCATCGTCAGTTGCTGAGTAATCGCGTTGGATACTTCGACTTAATGAGGGCGTGTCCATAAAGAGTCGGGTACGGTTCCAAACTCGGTACGAGTGAAAACAGCAAATGATTTAGTTAGGTATATTCTTGTTGCTTCGTCATCGTGGCATTTACAACAAATCAAAATTTTATTCGAAGTATTATGTATATTGAGATCAAGAACGGAGATCTTGAAAGATTATTAGCTCATTTTAACTTATAGGTCTTCAAGAAGAGAGAAATAGAACCTTGATTGCTCTTGTCCCAAACCCCCGTCTTTGCAGAAGTGGGTTTTGCTAGTGCCTAGCCTACTCGCAGGCGTTGGAGAGTAGTTAGGTCGAGAAACCCGAGTTTGCTATCGCTTAGCCGCCATCTTGAATTTGTGACCCGCCCCCTCCCCCCGATTTGTCACATTTTGTCACAAATCCAAGATGGCGGCCAAGCGATAGCAAACTCGCGTTTCTCGACCTAAAGCTACTCTCCAACGTCTGCGAGCAGGCTAGCTAGTGCCATTTCCTCTTCGTTAGTCAGTCATTCGATGACTGATTTATCAGCGAAGTAATCTGGAGCTAGTAAAACTCGATGATAGGTTAATCAAATGAAATCTTACCCTGCCCAACGATCTTCTCCGAATTTTTAAAGCGCTACTTCATGGTTCTTGTCCTATTATCTGGCTGGACGGCTTTGCAATGCGATAGAAATACACTCAGAATAAAATGTCTCGGTTACCCGGTGCAAAATAACGCGCATTTCCCATTTTGTGCTCAGTCGAATATCACTGTTGTGTTTCGAAGGTTTTAGCTCTCGTTTTCGCAATCCAAACTTGGAGCTTTTTCAGTGAAGCAGGTATGTAAATACAATTATTGACTCCTGTAAATCGAACCATTTGAGGGCACTGATTGGATATTCAGATACAATAGTGTCACCTGTCAATCAAGTACAACACTTGTACCTTATTGGTAGCCTCGTATCGAGGCTCTAAATCCACCAATTCGATGCGAGGGCCTTCAGAGAGCCAGTTCAGAAATGGTTCAAAATCCGAAAAGTTTAGAAAATATTTATTTAATTGTACAGAAAAGCATACCAAATATCTGTTTTTATATTTAACCCAGTATCCAAGTCTTGAAAGTCACAACCCTTTGGCGCGCGCTCCTCGCTCTTTGCTGTTAATGCTGCTCTAAGTTCGTTACTGTATAGATATGTATATACATTTCATGTATATAAAGCTCTGAATTTCCCCGAGCGTCTAAACAGATTAATATTAAAAAAATGTCGAGGCCGATGGTGGTGAATACTAATAATGTATTAGAAACAACAGTATTATGAGAAAATAACCAGAAAATTAACAGATCCATGAAATTACAACACAAAGGAGTCATGTTGTTAATAAAAAACAATCCACTGCAAATAGTTGTATCGTATATTAAATATTTCCTTATTTATTGGTCATGGCTAGAAGGGATAACTCAGAAGGAGGTGATTAATTATTCATAGGCTTCACACGGTAGAACGAACCATTTGAGTAAAATTGAGTAAGATTAGATTTTGTAAAGCTTTCTTTCGCTTTTCAAACACTTTCCCTGAACGAAACAAACAACAGGGGCGGAGAGGGCCGCGGCCCCCCTTTCTCGGGCGATTTTCCCATACATTTACTGTATTTTCTGGAGGAAATTTGAAAATTTTCGTCCCACTATCCGGCACCCCTTTCTGAAATTCCTGGAGCAGCCGTGTTGTATCAGATTTACAACACGAGCCGCAGGCGAGTGATGTAGATCTGATCCAACACGGATGCGAATGTTGTTAACCACTTTTAAAATGTTGAAGACATTCATCGCTTCTAGTGTCCTCTGTTTCATGAACGTTGCTATGCAAATTAGTTACAACCGCTAGTGGTTGTATCAGGTTTACAACACGCTATGGTCCTGTGATTCTTATTGTTTCTATTGTGTTGTTCTTATTATTTATCAATTTTTTAACAACATAAACACCACTACCATTCACATAAATCTGACCCTAGAAACATTCTTTGATTGGCTATTGACTAAAGATGGTTCGTTTCGATTCAAGGAAAACACAGAAAACTGAATGGTATTAATTTACTTTAATTTTCACTGACATGGTATGGACAATGTACACTTCAGTTGTACCCCAATATTTATTCAAAAAGTATTTTGTATCACCTTTTTCTGACTTCACCTGCATTTAAAATTCTCGGACAAATTCAAAATTCCCAGACAATTCCCTGACCTTGAATGTTTTCAGAATGTCATCTTTCCGAGGTGAGTAGGAATGTTTTCCCATTTCAAATCACGTGGCATTCATTTGAATATTCTTTCTTTGTTTTGGATGCTTCCATATTCATATATAATTCGAGCGTAGCAGAAAGAGAAAGAAAAAATACTCAAGGGAAGACCACAATCTAAAAAAATTGGTGAACGTAATACCGGAGCTTAACGGAGTTTCACCAGATTTGTAAATGCCGTTTGATAAAGTCTGGCTGTCGAACAGTTATGTGAGGTGTTTCTCGCTTATTTTCAAAAACTCGAGCCGCGCAGGTTATCGACTGAGGGTTTGCGGTGACGACTTGACGTGTGGTATGACGACGTGGCCTGGTAACCTTCGGTCTGGTAACCTACGTAGATCGAGATTTTTTCAAATAAGTGACATACTCCTCACGAAGCGGAAGACATAACGTGGTACGCAAAGAGTGTTTAAATAAAAGCGTTGGACCATTCTCGTACCCAGAACTCCCCAGCTCGTCAACTCGCGTGGGAGGCTTTGGTTACAGTCATTGAGGCGAGATTTGATGCAGAGCCGTTGAGAGAATATACTGTTTGCAGTCCATTCTTTGGCGAACGTCGGTGAAAATGAGCGCGTGAAAAACCAGAGGAGTGCCCAAGGCGACGACGATTCGCGCCTTCGGTACTTCAAGCCATCGGCGCTCGTTTTTCACGCGATCGTTTTCGTTGGCCGAAGAAGGGACTGCAAGCACTCTATTGAGAAATAATTTTCTGCGCAACCCCCAGCGTTCAATATATGCGTTCATAATTTCGCCGCGAGAAAATACAGCGCTGTATCCTCCAGCAACACAACGCCCCGCCCTGCCTTGATCACCCGATTTTTACCCCGCGACGCCATTGGTCAATGACGACGGGCAATAAATAGCTAGAGCAGATTTCGTATGACTGTGAAAAGCACCGCGACAAAGTTGTGCCGCGCCGTAACCGTGCCGCGACAACGCGATTTCATTCCGCGGTGTCACCGCACCGTGTCACGGCGCTTTTCACAGCCATACGAAATCTGCTATATAGCTTCCGTACCTTGCTCGTCATTACAGCAGATTTCGTATGACTGTGAAAAAGAATTTTGATTGGTTAATCAGTCATTTCACGCGATGTGATTGGTTGATCAGTCATTTCACGCGATGTGATTGGTCGATCAGTCATTTCACGCGATGTTTAGTTGATCAGTCATTTCACGCGGTGATTGGTCGATCAGTCATTTCAAGCAATGTGATTGGTTGATCAGTCATTTCACGCGATGTGATTGGCCCATCAGTCATTTCACGCGATGTGATTGGTTGATCAGTCATTTAACGCGACGTGATTGGTTGATCAGTCATTTCACGCGATGTGATTGGTTGATCAGTCATTTCACGCGATGTGATCGGTTGATCGGTCATTTCACGCGATGTGATTGGTTGATCAGTCATTTCACGCGACGTGACTGGTTGATCAGTCATTTCACGCGATGTGATTCGTTGATCAGTCATTTCACGCGATATGATTGGTTGATCAGTCATTTCACGCGATGTGATTCGCTGATCAGTCATTTCAAGCGATGTGATAGGCTGAATATTCACCTGAAGGCGCAGCTCTGTGCCGTATTCCGTACCCTTATACAGTCATAGAAAAATCTGCTCAATCTTCCGTACCTTACTACTTGTCATTATCTAGGCGTGTTATTTGCTATGGTTGATATGGCGTTACTAAATGTCTGGAGAAGTGAAGGATTTTATCCACACCTCTGACCTCGTGCGTCAGTAGCGGAAGACGTGTCACGTTAAAATCTTCGTATAAATCTTGAATCTGGAGAAGGAACGACACCAATGGATTAATAACGCGTTACAGATCAATATAGCGTTACTTCCAGCTCGCGGACAACATTAGCAGAGACAGAAGCCCACCAACAGGAGTCTCCATCACCTATTGGTGGGCGTCCGAAGCACAGGGAGCCCGTCAACAGGAGCCTCCATCACCTATTGGTGGCCGTCCGAAGCACAGGGAGCCCATCAACGGGAGCCTCCATCGCCTACTGGTGGGCGTCCGAAGCACAGGGAGCCCATCAACGGGAGCCTCCATCGCCTATTGGTGGGCGTCCGAAGCACAGGGAGCCCATCAACAGGAGCCTCCATCGCCTACTGGTGGGCGTCCGAAGCACAGGGAGCCCATCAACGGGAGCCTCCATCGCCTACTGGTGGGCGTCCGAAGCACAGGGATCCCATCAACGGGAGCCTCCATCGCCTACTGGTGGGCGTCCGAAGCACAGGGAGCCCATCAACAGGAGTCTCCATCACCTATTGGTGGGCGTCCGAAGCACAGGGAGCCCATCAACAGGAGTCTCCATCACCTATTGGTGGGCGTCCGAAGCACAGGGAGCCCATCAACGGGAGCCTCCATCGCCTACTGGTGGGGTACGAAGCACAGGGAGCCCATCAACGGGAGTCTCCATCACCTATTGGTGGGGTACGAAGCACAGGGAGCCCATCACCAGGAGTCTCCATCACCTATTGGTGGGCGTACGAAACACAGGGAGCCCATCAACGGGAGCCTCCGTCACCTATTGGTGGGGTACGAAGCACAGGGAGCCCATCAACATGAGACCCCATCACCTACTGGTGGGCGTCCGAACCACAGGTGTAGATGAAACTATTTTTCGCGACAATTCGTTGTCATGGTTACAAATTATGGTGGAAATCGGCGCTGCCATCGCTCTGCGCGCGTTGAACCTAACATCGCAATGTGGCCAGAAATGTATCAAAATTTGGTGGAAAAATTAATTCCATTTCACCTATTTCCGTTGCCAAAATCGGGAAAAAAGGGGAATGTTAGGAATACGCCTAAAAAATAGGAACTAGACACACTGTATGCGTCTAACATGCCAACAGGCTCAATTTTGTTTTTTTTGCGGAGATTGGGGTTCCTGTGCGCGGGATCAAAAGCTGCCGCTATTTTATCTCGAGCGGATTTCCGAAGGTGCGCTCGCAATATGGCACAAGGTTCAGATACAACCCTGCGCACACTTTGCCGTTACCTGACAAGATAGCGCTATCGTTTCTGCTAATATGCACGGGCTACCTGTGCTTTGCCTTTGTCCGAGACAAAAACAACATGGCGGCCATGAGTACGATGTTTCTCGAATACCTGCAAGTTTTGGTGGATTTTTCCGCTTTTTTCACTAAAATATGAGGGAAATACTCACAGACTTTCCAAATAACGTCTTGATGATATATTCCCGTAGAGTTTTAGGGCAGGTGAAACCGGAGAAAGCGAAGAAAGCTCAACGAGCGAGATTGTCGAGGTTTCTCCGGTTTTTTTGCACTTAAACTCCACGGAAACTCTAAGTGGGCGGTTATTACCTGGTCAAGGTACTTTTGCTGTATTCTACACCGGGCTTCACAAAGACGACAATCTGAACCTGAAACAAAATCAAAGCAATGGTTTAAAACAACTCGTGGATATTCAAGATCCTGAGATCACATGAGCGACTTATTTTACTTTCACCAGGGGACTGCTAAAACATTTAACTTTGGTTGTCCGACGGTTCTTTCTCCCAGAAATACGTTTTCTTTGCCACGAGGTTCCACTATAAAACAGGGTGGGTTCGCACGCTTTCTGAATGACAAAAATGCAGAAATAGAAATAGAAATGGAATAGAAATGTCCCCCCCCCAAAAAAAAAAAAAAAAAAAAAAACAATATACACACTTTAAAAGGAAGCTGCTTTACTATATTGGACCGACATACGGCAATTTACGTTTTTCTATTCACTCCTGTTGCAAGATAACAGTGCTGATGCCATAATTTGCAGGCCAAAATAAGATTCGCGAAAGTGGCTCACTCAACCACATTTGAGTTGAAACATTTTTCCAGGAGTTTTTCCAGGATTTTCCTTAAAATTCCAGGACTTTCAAGGATTTTCAGGAAGGAATTGAAAATCCAGGATATTCCAGGATTTCCTGGACGCGTACGAACCCTGATAAAAGGGATAGCTCCTCCCAGTTTAACAACTGAATTTGCAATCGTAATCAAAACACTCCAGATAATAGCACGCAAGTCGAACATTTTCAGTCCCCTGCAGAAATACTTATATATGAGCCTCTCTAACAATTAAAATAAAATCATTTGCACAAAGAGAACTAACAAACTACGTTAGCTATTCATCTCATTGCACAATAGAACAATAGCATAAAAATAGAGAACACAGGTATTGATTATCGTAAACCATGACGGGTACGAAATAATTTACCTTCATTTTTGCTTGGATATACAAGTTGGTTTACAATAATGTTATGTGTATCAATCTCTGACTTGGTTAACTCTTGCACTAATCTTTCGGTCTCATATAGCGAGAGGAACTCGGCGATGCAGACACATACAAAAGTAGTGTGCTCCTGTGAATGATAATGCCGATAAAGGAGAATTAACCGTTAACTTTAACGAGAACACATTCAAATAACTCCCACTGTAGTGGAACAGACAGTTCAACCCAAATCATTCCAACTTCTTGAGAAAACAATTTGTTCGCCCTCTATTGTTTTCAGATTCTTCCCTAAGGGGTGGACCATTAGAAATTGGGGGAGGGGGGGTGGCAATTCCCAAAAAAAATTCGCGCAAGGCCAGTCCTTAAAAAAAATAATATTGCAGAAATAAGCTAGAAAATAAAAATCCTACAAAGACATGGCTTGGGTTCTCGTTAGAAAGATGTCTGAGGCTGCATATTTATTTTAAAATGAAAGCAGTCTGGATGAAGCAGCAAAACCGCAGAAAATGCAGAATGCAGAAAATGTCCGCTTAGTTTTTCAGACAAAGGCCATGCAAGGTTTTCTTGCATCTGGCAACGCAATTTTGTTGCGTTGCGAGTTGCAGAAAAAGTAGATTTGATTTCTACTTTTCGCAACATTGCGAACAAAGTTGCTGGGTGTGACATGTTTCTGCAACACGCGAGGCAATGTTATCTTCTTATTAGCCAATCAGCGCACACCATTCACTTCTCGCGGGTTGTTTATCTGGATAAGCCACTGTAGTTTAACTGTTTAAATTTTTCGCGGGCGTATTGCAAGTTGCAAAAAAAATGTTGCTAGTGTGTGATATCCCGCGGCAACTCGCAATGATTTTTCATTCGTTATCGTTGTGTTGCGAGTTCCAACCCTGTTTAGGGAATTAAATTCCAGGTTTCCTTGAGACCGTGAATCTATGAGTACTTACCGGATTTTTGAACTGTGCACTGACTTGTCTGATGACTGGAAGAGTTTCCTCTAATTTACTCGTCATCTGATCAGCGTTAAGATCCTGCATTCCTAACAAGGAGCCAAACTGCAAGTGACATAACAAAGTAACATGACATATCATTAGATGCAATTTTTCATGCCTTAAGGTGGCTGTGAGCTATCAAGCTCATACTATTAGGTGGTTGTGAGTTACCGAGCTCATACGATATGGTGGCTGTGAGTTAACCAAGCCCATACCTTAAGGTGGCTGTGACCTATCAAGCCCATACCTTAAGGTGGCTGTGAGCTATCAAGCTCATACCTTAAGGTGGCTGTGAGCTACTAAGCCCATACTTTATGGTGGCTGTGAGCTACCCAGCCCACACCTTAAGTTGACTGTGAGCTATCAAGACCCAGACCTTAAGATGGCTGTGAGCTATCAAGCCCATACTTTAAGGTGGCTGTGAGCTATCAAGCCAAGACCTTAAGGTGGCTGTAAGCTATCAAGCCCAAACCTTAAGGTTGGTTTGAGCTATCAAGCCCAGACCTTAAAATGGCTGTCAGCTATCAAGCTCATACCTTAAAGTGGCTGTAAGCTATGAATCCTAGGTGACTGTAGCCTACATATGATGGATAACCTGTTTGCAAGCTAGATGCTCACATGATGTTAAGTGATATATAGAAAGGTGAAAAATAGAAAGCACTCAGATTCGCTTGCCTCTGCATCTTGTGTCAGATAAGATCAAGTGATTTGTCATCATGGTGCTTTACTTGTGTGGACATTACAGGACAGCAAAGGGAAATTATCAATAGCCCACCTTAACCCTACCCAGAGCCCATGGATAAAGAAGTGAAAATGCTAGACAAAATACAGAGATCCAATGATATCTAAAACTGTGCTATTTTTAAATTGTATGAAAATGTTAAGATGATCAAACATGGAAATGTGAGATGTGACGACTAGATTATGATGGATTGGTAATAAAATCATAAGATGAAGTGATGTGTGCATGTGAGAGGTGCATGTGAGAGATTGCTTACAGGATGTTAAGTGATAATATATAGAAAGGTGACATGTAGAAAGCACTCAGATTCGCTTGCCTCTGCATCTTGTGTCAGATAAGATCAAGTGATTTGTCATCATAGTGCTTTACTTGTGTGGACATTACAGGACAGAAAAGAAAATTATCAATAGCCCACCCTAACCCCACCCAGGGCAAGAAGTGAAAATGCTAGCCAAAATACAGAGATCCCATGATAACTAAAAATGTTTAAAATCAAACAAGGAAATGTGTGATATGACGACTACGGTAGATTATGATGGATTTGATAATAAAATCAAAAGATGAAGTAATGTGTGCATGTGAGAAGTGCCTGTGTAGGGGTACAGAACTCTGATATCAGCTTATGTCCTCACATATAATTTGTAGGAAACATGTTTTTTTATCATCATTGTTCTTCCCCTGAGTAAAGAAACACTGACACCCCTAAGAGATAGCACTCAAGTTATTTTGTAATATACTTTTAAGTACCTGGCCAATAAATGGTCCTATACTGTTTTTCAGGCTCAGAATTTTTCCAAGAGATTTTTCGATAACTGATGGAAATGAGAGGAGTCGGAGAGTGTGTCCAGTAGGTGCTGTGTCAAACACAACTGTAGAGAAATCCATGCTATTTACCAGCCTGTCGAGAAATAGGACAATCATAATTATAATTGTTATATAGCGAGTGCTCACTCCAACCGAGTGTGCGCTCTTATTGGCTAAATCAAGGTCACATGGTGAAGTACAAATCAAATATTCCCCGATCAGTCAATATTTTGAAAAATTATTGACTGGTCGAGGAATATTGCTTTTGAGCGTCGCATTTGAGAGCGGGAAAAAGAGAAAGTTTATTGTAAACACGTGAGTCTTTTTAAAAACCTTTGCTAATTTTGATAAGTTTTTGCTAATGCAAGAAAATTGTGTTGTTTATGAGTGTTTTCCCTTTACATGATGCAGTCGCATGCAAACTTTGTAACTTCTCTTTTCATTCTTGAAATACATTTGTTTTGACTTAATAATTGCAGTATAGTTTCTGCTATATAACAAAACACTTAATGACTAGTCCCTTGGAAAACACCAGTTTTGTTTCCTTGAATCTCAATGTTTCCTGAGACGAAGTCGAGGGAAACATCAAGATTCGAGGGAAACAAAACTGATGTTTCCCTCGGGAGCAGTCATTAAGTGTATAATATTTTATTTCTAAAAACCAGTATTAATGGAAAAACAGAACACTTCCCACCAATGGGTTTCCTTTCAAGAATCATCCAAATATTTATAACCATTGGGGGGGTTGGTGCAAGAACGACCTAAGTGACGATTTGGACTGTTTTTCGATTTTTTTATTTTTGACAAACAAACTGCGGAAACATTGTTAAAATAGCCTAAAACTAGCCTCTCTGCATTTTCCCAAAAAAAAAACGCCGCGAGAACGCTGTAAAACGGCCTCTAACCAGTGGACCTAAGTGACTATTCAGACTGCGCAAATCATGTTCAAATAGTCTAAGTTTTTCCTAAAAATCGCGCCGAGAACGATGTAAACCGGCCTTAGCCTTAAACCCTAAACCCTAAACTCAATCTAACCCGAACTTATATCTAACCCGAAGGCTAACCTAACCCTAATACTGGCGGTAAGCCTAGGGGTTTTTGCTATAAAATCGCATAGATTTGACTATTGTTTTGAATACAAAAGAGCTTTTCATCCTACCTGGCGCATTGTTAACCCTTTGTAGCCCGAATTTATTTCTGTAATTTCGCTTATTTTGCAATGTTATTTTGTTCTTCCACTTGAAAAAAAGAAAGAAGAAGGCCTCCTGCCCCCCCCCCCCAAAAAAAAAACCCGCTGCTTGTAAAGACTAAGGGCTCACCCTTTTCAGTGAAGACAGTTGGATTCTTGGTTTCGCTTGTCGAACAGAGAGCGAGCCATGAATTCGCTTTATAAGCGCTTTTTTCAAGTCATTTTCTACTACAGGAGCCGCTTTGCTTGCATCATAAAGCAAACAAAAGTCGGTAGAGACAAACTTGTGGAAGAACTCACGAGTGAGGAGCACATTTTACGAGCAAAATCGAGTCACAAAGAATTTGGCAGGCCGTGTGATGACTCTTTGAGTATTATGAAGCTTCTCTGTTGTTCTGTAGCAGAATTTCTGCACTGTCAAGACAATTTGGGTTAGTTTTGAATCCAAAAGAATGCATTCGGCGCAATATTCAGTTGACAGGTGCGAGTGACTAGGCACTTATAAAAAAATATCTAAAACTGGGGCTAGGGACAAAGTGCTGTCATTTTTTTACAGTTTTACCCATAATGCTTTGCGCTTAAAAAAGGGAAAACACCGTTTTACAGCAATCTAGTGGCGATTTTTTGGGGGAAAATGCAGAGAGGCTAGTTTTAGGCTATTTTAACAATGTTTCCGCAGTTTGTTTGTCAAAATCGAAAAATCGAAAAACAGTCCAAATCGTCACTTAGGTCGTTCTTGCACCAACCCCCTCAAGTCTATCGTATAGTAATGATATGCGTGTTGGGGCACCGGAGGGAAAACATTGCATATCATTACTATACGATAGATATGGGGGGGTTGGTGCAAGAACGACCTAAGTGACGATTTGGACTGTTTTTCGATTTTTTTATTTTTGACAAACAAACTGCGGAAACATTGTTAAAATAGCCTAAAACTAGCCTCTCTGCATTTTCCCAAAAAAAAAAACGCCGCGAGAACGCTGTAAAACGGCCTCTAACCAGTGGACCTAAGTGACTATTCAGACTGCGCAAATCATGTTCAAATAGTCTAAGTTTTTCCTAAAAATCGCGCCGAGAACGATGTAAACCGGCCTTAGCCTTAAACCCTAAACCCTAAACTCAATCTAACCCGAACTTATATCTAACCCGAAGGCTAACCTAACCCTAATACTGGCGGTAAGCCTAGGGGTTTTTGCTATAAAATCGCATAGATTTGACTATTGTTTTGAATACAAAAGAGCTTTTCATCCTACCTGGCGCATTGTTAACCCTTTGTAGCCCGAATTTATTTCTGTAATTTCGCTTATTTTGCAATGTTATTTTGTTCTTCCACTTGAAAAAAAGAAAGAAGAAGGCCTCCTGCCCCCCCCCCCCCCCCCAAAAAAAAACCCGCTGCTTGTAAAGACTAAGGGCTCACCCTTTTCAGTGAAGACAGTTGGATTCTTGGTTTCGCTTGTCGAACAGAGAGCGAGCCATGAATTCGCTTTATAAGCGCTTTTTTCAAGTCATTTTCTACTACAGGAGCCGCTTTGCTTGCATCATAAAGCAAACAAAAGTCGGTAGAGACAAACTTGTGGAAGAACTCACGAGTGAGGAGCACATTTTACGAGCAAAATCGAGTCACAAAGAATTTGGCAGGCCGTGTGATGACTCTTTGAGTATTATGAAGCTTCTCTGTTGTTCTGTAGCAGAATTTCTGCACTGTCAAGACAATTTGGGTTAGTTTTGAATCCAAAAGAATGCATTCGGCGCAATATTCAGTTGACAGGTGCGAGTGACTAGGCACTTATAAAAAAATATCTAAAACTGGGGCTAGGGACAAAGTGCTGTCATTTTTTACAGTTTTACCCATAATGCTTTGCGCTTAAAAAAGGGAAAACACCGTTTTACAGCAATCTAGTGGCGATTTTTTGGGGGAAAATGCAGAGAGGCTAGTTTTAGGCTATTTTAACAATGTTTCCGCAGTTTGTTTGTCAAAAATCGAAAAATCGAAAAACAGTCCAAATCGTCACTTAGGTCGTTCTTGCACCAACCCCCTCAAGTCTATCGTATAGTAATGATATGCGTGTTGGGGCACCGGAAGGAAAACATTGCATATCATTACTATATGATAGATATGGGGGGGTTGGTGCAAGAACGACCTAAGTGACGATTTGGACTGTTTTTCGATTTTTTTATTTTTTTGACAAACAAACTGCGGAAACATTGTTAAAATAGCCTAAAACTAGCCTCTCTGCATTTTCCCAAAAAAAAAACGCCGCGAGAACGCTGTAAAACGGCCTCTAACCAGTGGACCTAAGTGACTATTCAGACTGCGCAAATCATGTTCAAATAGTCTAAGTTTTTCCTAAAAATCGCGCCGAGAACGATGTAAACCGGCCTTAGCCTTAAACCCTAAACCCTAAACTCAATCTAACCCGAACTTATATCTAACCCGAAGGCTAACCTAACCCTAATACTGGCGGTAAGCCTAGGGGTTTTTGCTATAAAATCGCATAGATTTGACTATTGTTTTGAATACAAAAGAGCTTTTCATCCTACCTGGCGCATTGTTAACCCTTTGTAGCCCGAATTTATTTCTGTAATTTCGCTTATTTTGCAATGTTATTTTGTTCTTCCACTTGAAAAAAAGAAAGAAGAAGGCCTCCTGCCCCCCCCCCCAAAAAAAAAAAACCCGCTGCTTGTAAAGACTAAGGGCTCACCCTTTCAGTGAAGACAGTTGGATTCTTGGTTTCGCTTGTCGAACAGAGAGCGAGCCATGAATTCGCTTTATAAGCGCTTTTTTCAAGTCATTTTCTACTACAGGAGCCGCTTTGCTTGCATCATAAAGCAAACAAAAGTCGGTAGAGACAAACTTGTGGAAGAACTCACGAGTGAGGAGCACATTTTACGAGCAAAATCGAGTCACAAAGAATTTGGCAGGCCGTGTGATGACTCTTTGAGTATTATGAAGCTTCTCTGTTGTTCTGTAGCAGAATTTCTGCACTGTCAAGACAATTTGGGTTAGTTTTGAATCCAAAAGAATGCATTCATCGCAATATTCAGTTGACAGGTGCGAGTGACTAGGCACTTATAAAAAAATATCTAAAACTGGGGCTAGGGACAAAGTGCTGTCATTTTTTTACAGTTTTACCCATAATGCTTTGCGCTTAAAAAAGGGAAAACACCGTTTTACAGCAATCTAGTGGCGATTTTTTGGGGGAAAATGCAGAGAGGCTAGTTTTAGGCTATTTTAACAATGTTTCCGCAGTTTGTTTGTCAAAAATCGAAAAATCGAAAAACAGTCCAAATCGTCACTTAGGTCGTTCTTGCACCAACCCCCTCAATTATTCCTCAAGCCTGAATGGGTTCTGAGTCAATAGCCCATGAGGCCGGAGACCGGAGGCATGTTTTGTGTTTCAACTGCTCATATATGTATAAAAACGTTAGGAACAAAGAACTTAAATAAAGAGAGTAGCTCCTGACCTCATAACCTCTGCAAAACTCATAGCCTCATCAATACCAGGGAATGCTCCTAGCAACTCTGATACCATAGCTTTACCCATAGACATCATATCTGAAAGGTTTAGAGTGGAGAACAGTGGTGAGAACAACTTCTTTAATTCAATACATTCCATTATAAAATAACAGCAGTGTATCTGGCATGCTGATTGATCGAAAGCTGTGTCTATAAGAGAGTATGTAGACATTCTTGTGTGTGTAAGTTATTTCATAATTATAATAAAACAAGATGGCTCTTAGCTTTTAAGTTTTTTTTTATCAATTCTCCCAACATCTCCCTTGTGATTATAAAAAAAAGTATTACACACAGGAAATTCATTTCAATGCTTTAACGTTACATTTTCTGAGAGAGCTATCAATTGAATGTACATGCAACCAAAAATGCTACAATATACAAATGCAAACAAAGGTACTGTACATGCCTAGAACTTTGTTGTTAACAAAATGTGGCATTTATGGGATCTAGGGTACCATGTTATTATTAAGTAGAAAAAGAATTTCACCTGGTCCTTCAAAGTAATCCTCTGGCAAGTTTGAGAACCCAAGATTCGGATCTATTTCCTGTAACACAGAAAACAAAATACACAATATGAGTTTTTTTGTATAACTTACTATAATTTTTAGTCACAAAGCACTCACTTCTGCAACCAATACACTCAGCCCTTTTTTGGGGAAATTCTAACGTTATTCACCTTCATTAGGAAAGGAAATTGCACAAATGATTAGGGGTTGGAAATGCATAAATCTGGAATGAGAATGAGAATGAGGTGACACTGGACTTGTGTGTGCAGTATTAGTTAATTAATTCAAAATACTCATGCTCCAATTCTCACTCCCATTCACACATTATAGGCCTTTATCACACAATATTGATAATATATATGATAATATTAATAATATTTAATAGTTATCAGAAAATGAAACCCAGTTTCCAATACTGCACATCCGTATTAGTAAAATGAAAAGTTTTGTGAAGTTTGCTTGAATACTGGCTGAGATATGAATTTTCAAAACTTTGTAATCTGGCTTTTTTTTACAAAGAAATGCATGGGCAAATATGTCAAGTCGAGGCTGGACGGGCATCAATGCCTGTCCAGCCTCAACTTGACGTATTTGCCCATACATTTCTTTGTAAAAAAAGCCAGATTAGGAAGTTTTGAAAATTTATATCTCAGACAGTTTTCAAGTAATTCTTTTGGAACTTTGCAGTTTTACTAATACGGATGTGTAGAATTGGAAACTGGATTTTATTTTCTGATAACTGTTATATAGAGAATAATATATTTGCGCGTGGAGATATGGAATTTATCTTTGAGTGTTCAAAGTTTGATATATCAAATTTGAACACAAGATAAATTTCATATCTCCAAGTGCCCACGTATTATTCCAAGCGCCCATGTATTATTCTGTTTATTATATAAACCTTTTTGTGAAAAAAATTTGTGAAAAATTTTCGCTATAGTGGGCATTATCATAATTTTTCACACATGCAAATTACAATATTTCTCAGTGGCCAAAATTCTGATAAAAGGCTATAGTTTATATAATAAATAGAGGATATTACACGGTGGCGCGAAGATATGAGTTTTATTTTCGAGTGGCAAGAACAATATTTTACGAATGAGCGCAGCGAATGAGTAAAATATTGTTTTTGATACGAGAAAATAAAACTCAAATCTCCAAGCCACCGTGTAATTTTCTTTTTATTATATACAGACAAACCAGAAAAAATATTCCAAATTGATTTCCAAGCATTTTTGTTTTGACCGATATCCTCACTAATGAGGATATGGAAAATATGTCACTGAGGACCCGGATGTAGCTTCGTATGAGATCTACGAGTGGTGTATTTCCCAGTAAAACACTCGTGTCTATATAATAAATATTATTAATCAATATTGTGTGATAAAGGCATATTGCGTCAATGGCAATACATTTGCAATGCACTTCAACAAGGTTGGAATCCCAGTACATGTAAGTGGTATCTGCTTTCTCAATATCAAGGATTCATAAGTATCTCCCTCAGGGACTCCATGGTTTTGTCCTGGAACTTGTGGTTATCTGAGTCCAGGACATTAACAAGTCTGTTTGTAAATAAGATTTAATTCATACATCAATCTTTTGCCATGTCAATTCTAATTGGGATTAAGGTTGACTTACATTTAATAGAATCATCTCCGATTCAGACATCGATCATAATCTGCCGATCTCAATAAATAAAAATTGAGTCTATAAGCAGTTGATCAGCAGCATACCGCACAAAATAAACATTGCATCAGCAATTAGAATTGACACACAAAGAAGATTGATGTTTGAATCAACGCCGACCTTTAAATGTTTTAAGCGACACAAGTGGTTGTTTTCATCTTTGGCGTTGCTCCTAATTCAGTGGGTGATTCATGTCGATCTTCTCATGCGCTTATTACAAATAATTAGAATTGATGTGGCAAAACATTGATGCAGTGAATTAGGCCTAAATCATTGATGGCATTATATTTTTGCATCTTCGAAGTCTCTATTAATGAAATTAAGGATACAAAAGCTTACCATTGCATAGAGGTTTTGGAACCCTTTGACCAATGTTGGAACCTTCCCAAACTTTTGGTCAAATGCATCTGAGATATTATGAGCTGGATCAGTTGATATAATCAGTACACTATCTCTGGTGAGTGAGAGTTGAACAGCGATACTGCAACTGATAAGAAATTTGTAGAATTTTACTTCCTTGCACTTCCAGGGGCATCAACTCTCCTGATTTTGCTGGGAGTCTCAAGATTTTTCACTCCTGTGTCCTGGCAAAATTTTCCTGAATTGCCATATATTTACTGTATTTCTCCCAGTTTTCTTTCTTTGAATTTTCTCATAAAATCTTTGCATTTCATCTGAAATCCCATCCCATCCTAAAGGCCTTTAAATTTCATGACATCTAAGGGCTGTTTCTTTGCCTTTTGACAACCTTTCACTGTAAACCTTGGCTATTTGACTAGTTTTTGGGTGCTTTTTTCAATGGTTTGGGTAGACAATGGAGTTATTAGGCGGGACCAGCATAATAACTCCATGGGTAGATTTACACCAACTTGCTGATTTCAATAGATGAATAAACCGTGGAAGGGTTTATTCTGAATTAAAGTCAATCCAGAATGACACTCAATCCAATACCATTTAAATGCACCCTTAGTTCAGTTGAGTAAACTTTGAAATATATAATTCTCCACCGGCCCATCACAGGTGTAAATGGGCCCACTCCGGGACCGCTTATGCAGAAAATTCAAACAACGAGGCATGACACAGCATCAGCAATCAAGAAGAACTTTCGCTTTTGTAAAACACAGCTAATACCTGCCCATGACATGGAGATCTTATACATGTTGTTTCAGACCACATCAAAGGTTTTCAAATAAGCCTTGCTAAATTAACAGAGAGCGAATAAAGTCGTCGTTTCAAACAACAATGCTGACCGTTCTCTGTTTACGGCGGTTCATGATCATGATCTTGAATACTTTTCTCGGAAATTTCTCGGAAATGAAAACTCCTACAAACCTGCACGTGGTTTTACCAACTCCTCCTTTGCCTCCCACAAATATCCATTTCAGTGATTCTTGTTCTAATATATTTTTAACGCTTGGTTCGAGCGGTTCAAAATCATCTGAACTGCCAGCAGCCTCCGCCATTTTGATTTTCTTTCAGGTGTTGCAACACCACAGGTTACCCACCCATGACTTCAATGTCTTTCAGCGAAAAATGCGGATTATATTATCATTCTATTTTTATTCGCCAAAAATAATATTGTCGTGTACCAGGACTGATTTTTGTTTCTGGCATTGAAATACTTGAAATACTTATTGTTACTGGAAAATGCTTTGGCGCTAGGGCGCTGTTGGGGCGCTGTATGGATTGGGCTTCCTGTGGCAATAGATTGGTGGTAGTAGAATGTGATTTCACATCGTGTAACGCGGGCTCACGCTGAAATCAACAAGATGGCGGAACAAGATTTGACAACTGTAGAGTCTGATTTAGCTTCATAATCCGTGGTTGTTTTGATTTTATTATGTGTGGAATTTTCTGTTGCGTCTGTGAGGACACGGCAATATGTAAGAGCAAAATCGAGGTAAGAGTGAATGATTTTATTTGATCTTTCAATCGCTGTCAGCGTTTCCGTATTCTCGGACGCGCGAAAAGAAAAAAATATGTCTCATCAACAGCGTAGGCAAACTACGAAAAGACGTCAAACAGTGAAAGAACATTTGTAGTCAAACTTGTATTTCAAACCTTTTGCCGAGTGTTGCTTCTGTCACAAAACTACTGCAATTCTTACCTGTGCATCCAGAATATGGCGGTTGAAAACTTGGTTCGAATTTCCTTACACAAGGACGAAAACTTGCCGTAAAAATGTCAAATCTCCATCGATGGTGCTGAAATTCACTCGGCCAACTCTCCTTCATGTTGTTTGTATCCCATGATGCAAATCAGCCTTATTAAAAACAGGTTCCGCTGTCCAGTTTGACCTGTTTACATATGAGCCCACTTACCTATTCTCGGACATCAGCTGATTCCCTGTAAAAGTTTAAAGCGCGTGCACACATGATTTGGCATAGTTCTTAAGCCATCAAAATCTCAAAAATCAGGATTTTCGTATCCTGATTGAGGTTGCGTTGGGATTCGGGAATTTTAAGCAAAATCGGGATAATCCCAACGAAATCAGGATGGTTGGACACTCTGAAAGTTATTACCAGGGATGCCATCATTGGAATCGAAAAATGGAGAGAAAACATTGAGATCTCAGGCATAATTACTCATGTCAATCATCTGAAATCCGCTCTTTGTGAATTTTCAGGTCATTAAGCAGTCTGTGATTTCACTCCTAAAACGAAGAGGACCTGACAGTTTTTGTACAGTAGAAAAAGATTATAGTCACGACAATGGGAAAGGCTACCACCTCTTGCTGACAGGGAGCGTTCTACATTTGAGAGGATCTCTCACTCCACAGCCATGCGAAGATCAACAAGGGAATATTCTTGTTTGGAATGGAGAAATATTTGGTGGGATTGAGGTAATTTAACCATGAGTCTTGCCTAGACCTGTCTAGCAGAGGTCTTTCACTCTTCGTCCCCAGGGTCTTCTCGGTCGTTTTTCAAAATGGCGGTTGACTTGGGGAGGAGACCCTGGGAGAGGCTGGGTCACATGACCCTTTCAAAACAAAGGACAACCTCATTCTCATGTCCTCAAACAGTGGTCATGTGACTCCTCCAGGGTCTTGTGCTCGACCAACCACCATCTTGAAAATTACCCAAAATACCCTGGGAATGAGGTTGCACTTTAAAAATGATGCATGGTACATTGTTCCAGTGAAAATAGTAAGAGCCTGAGTGAGTTACCATTTTGTCAGCCTAGCCACATACTGAGTCAGAGAAAGCATCCAGTTCCATCAGCTGATTTAGGGAATGTAGTGCTGTATTCTTCATTGCTAAATCAATTATAAAACTTTGTTTGTAGATTGTTATCAAATGTGTCTTCTAATACCAAATGAATATAACAAAAGAGTATCTGACTAACAGCTCTTTTAGCTTTGATATGGCCAAGGCTTCTTGTGTTTCCTGTTTCTATTTGAGTATTTAGTGACTCAACTGTTCACTCCTTTCTTCGGTTGTTGACATGTGTGCTGCAAAATAACACCATAATGTTATTTGTGTACTCCAGCTTTGTTTTCCTTCAGATTCCAGATACAAGTAATGACACCTCAGTTCTCTTAAATCACCTCGGCAGCCACAGCGATACAACATATCCAGTCATTCATGTCTTGTCAAAAGTTCAAGGGCCCTGGTCATTTGTTTACTGGGAGGCCATACAGAACAGGCTCTGGTTTGGTCGAGATTTCTTTGGAAGGCGGAGTCTTCTATGGCATCTTCCTATTAATGATGGAGACCCAATTTTTATTTCATCTGTGGCTGAGAGAGGCAGCAGCATGTCTGATGATGGTCTGGTAGGTATTAGAATATGATGGAAAGTGCCTTGTGAGCTGAAATTTACTGTAAATGATTTAGCCTGCTTGAGGTAAAACTAGAACAAATGTACCAGCAAGAGAAGCCCAATTCAATCCACAATAAATCCTCTGTAGTTTGTGGGTTTTTTTTAAGTTGAGGGTCAATCTGCAAAGGTCAAAAATACATAAACAGGGCCACAGATGGGGAGGATGCATTCTTCCTTATAAGCCCCACCACTTGACTGCATGCTACGCTGCCCTTGATAAATGTTTGCAACCGACTCCCCAAACTTGCAGCTCGTAAGCTGAATTGCGCTGGGTCCCAACGGCGCAACTGGCGACCAAGCGGTCATAAGCACAGACATGGAGGGTGGTCACTGCCAGAGGGTTTATTACATCCTCAGTCATTCTTTAGCATCCCCACTGATATGATATAACCCTACTCGTTGACATTATTTAAAACTGCACTAATTGTATAAAACTTCAGGTCACATCTTAGGGATCACACGTCTCACAATTTGTAAAGTGCTTGAGATTACACAGTAAATGAAATTACACACTAATTATTAATACATACATTTATTTTTTATTTTTTTATAAATCTGCAAATCTTTTCTTAATCTGTAGGCTTGGGAAGAGGTACCTGCTGATGGGATCTACTGTCTGGAAATGGCTACAGAAAAGTCAGCTCATAAAAACCCATTCATCATTACAAGATTTAGTTGGGGTTCACAGTCGTCCTCCTCCACTCACAACAGCATTGTTGAAATTCCTGGCTTGTTGAAGTTACCAGTTAAGAGATTTAACTCTTCAATACCAAGAGAAGCCGATTTGGAACGTGTGCATGCAACAAAAACTGAAAATCCATTTTTTGCTGTATCTGAATCTTCAAATGCAACCATGGTAAAACCAAGCTCTTCAGAATATTATGCTGAAGTGTATAATGTGAAAACTGGAATTAATTGTGGACAAATGCCATGTAATTGTAAAAGTTCAAATAATTTACAACAAGAAGACCCTTTTTTAAGATGTGCTGATTTAGGAAAAATTAGAAAGGATGACGTTCAAAAAACTGCTTCGGCATTTGACACTGGGTTGGAAAATCTTAGAACAAGTAACACTGATTTAGCCAAGCAGCTTAATGGTGTGCTTGGGGAATCTGTAAGAAAGAGGGTGTTTAACTTACCAAGGATAACTTATGGAGAGACAGAGAACTGTGACAGCTCTGTGATATCTGGAAGTACTTTATCAGAAAAGAATACAACTATAGACCATCTTTCTGAAGAGGCCTGTGCAAGGTGTGCTGTTTCTAGAGTTGGAATTCTATTTTCTGGTGGAATTGATTCAATTATGTTGGCAGTACTAGCAGACAAGTAAGTGCAATTACTAAAGACTGGTTTTCATATGTCAGGAACTGTTGGGAATGATTGGGGATCTGTGGTCTCCTGACTATCCCTGTCAATCCCAGTCTTATGAAAAGGCATAGCAGGAATTGTCAGTGCCACTGGTGATTGACTGGGAGGTGATTGGCAAAAGTAGAAACTGTTTCTATTTTCCCAATTGCATCCCAAACGATTTCCAATATCGCCGATCTTCCATAAAGCCGTGTTTTCATATTATGTTGGCAACTGAGGAGATGGTCAGGAAACAAGGCATTGTCAATCATCCCCAGCAGTCCGGACATATGAAAACCAGCCTTTAATAATAGTGTGGTTCATGAAAGATGCCTTTTCTCTTGAGCTCCACTAATCTTAGTGTCCTCTGTTTCCTTTTTGTTGTGAATGATCAGTGCTTGTAGAATTTGGCATTCCCTTTTTTACCCAAATGATGCTCAGAGATGAAAAGAGCATGGTGATTTTAGCCCGGCGGGACTCCCATATTTGCCAAGAAGGCACGAAGGAGACAGGTAACAGGTAAAAGATACCCAATCAAGAAATGTCCGTGCCTGACTAAAATCTGCCTTTAATGTTGTCTATTTTATCGTCTTCTCATAGAGTAATCTCTCTTCCTTACACAGCTTTAAGGGCTACCATCATGAGACAACACAAAGTTGACACATATTTGGGCCCTATAACAAGCCCATAGGAGGGGGGGTTCAAACGAATCCCCCTTGGGGCTAGAAAAATCAGGTTTTTGGTCACAAAATAGGTAGGAAGCACCACCAAATGCTATAAATTCGGTTTATACAGGGTTTTTTTCGGAAAAACGGAGGACAATAAACCATCCTTGGGGCCAGATAAATCAGATTTTTGGCCACAAAACAGGTACAAAAAACAGCAAAATCCTATAAATTTGGCATATACACATTTTTTTCGGAAAAAATGAGGACAACGAAACCCCCTCAAAGAAAGCGATCTATGGGCCTGTAAAAGATACCAATCTCCTTAATTTTATTGTAGATTAAGATCACGTCCCCTAAAAGAGACCAAGGCCCTGTGATTTTAACCCCTAAAAGATACGACGATCGTCCCAACCCAAAAATATGGGAGTTTCGCCCCTCCCTCCCCCTGGATTTTAGTAAAAAAAAAAAAAAATTTCAGCAAGCTACAATGCAAACTGAAAGAATGGGATCAAAAATAAAACTAGCTTTTTTAATAGGGTTTGTATGGCTGGAGAGCAAGCCTTACTCTCCAGTCATACAAATCCTAGTAAAATAAGCAGTTTTGTTTTTGCTCTCTCGTAGATATATGAAACTCTAGCTAGCTGGCTTTTTACTAAAATCACCATGCTCTTTTCATTTCTGAGCACCATCTGAGCAAAGCTGCTCAAATGGGGGACCAAGTCATGTGACCTCTACCTAGCTGCAAAAGGCCTATTAACCATATTCAAGGACCTTTCAGAATTGTTCATGCTTTATTTGTAATTTCTTGAACGTTTTTGTTTCAAGGTACATCCCCAAAGATGAATCAATAGATCTCATCAATGTGGCTTTTGAACAGAAGCCTGTGAAGCAAAACCCAACAAATAAGAAAACGAGCAAGGCAAATAAACCAGGCGGTCCACAAGATATCAACAGATTTGATGTACCTGACAGATTGACAGGGAGGTCAGGTCTCTTAGAATTGGCAGCAGTCAATCCAGCCAGGCAATGGAACTTTGTTGAGGTTTGTAGAGCCATGCAATCATAGTTTCCAATACATATCCCAGCATTAATTGATTTTTCACCTCTGTTTTCTGGATAACTTTTCTTGATTGGTGTGTATAAATTCCCCACATATTTACTTCTTTGTCTCATATCATTACTGTTTGTATATCAATGAAAATCTCGATTTTGTCCAGTTTTCCAAAGTAAAAGGGTTGGTGTCAATCAGTGAAGTGCAGTATTGGGAAGAATTGCTTGAAAACTGGCTGAGATATGAATTTTCAAAACTTAGTGATCTGGCTTATTTTTACAAAGAAGTGTATGGGCAAATACATCAAAACGAGGTTGAACAAGTAATATTGATGCCTGTCCAACATACATTTGATTAAAAAGTGTTGAATTCAAAACAGTTACATCATATCTTGGTCAGTATTAAAGCAATGTTGACCACTCTTTGTAACTTTACTAATACAGATGTGCTGAATTTATTACTTGACTCTGTTCCCTGGTATAAGATATTATTCTACCCATAATGTGATATAGGTCTATTGCATTATTTTTACAGGTTAATATCACTTTGGAGGAGCTGCAGGAATCAAGGTACAGTAGAAGATATGACACTGTAAATCCCTTTCAGACTCTTAACCACTATTAAATACTTTTTTTTCTTTCTTTATGTGTTTGTTTGTGTGTGTGGGAGGGGGGTCTATGATTATGTTACCAATTGAGAATCATAACATGTTTCTAATATTTTCCAATGTTTGGATTTCTTCTAATTTATCCCAGCTTATTTTAGGCTTACTTGTGATGTTATTTATGCAGGTCAAAGTACATCTCACATCTGGTGTCCCCCCTGAACTCAGTGCTCGATGACAGTATAGGATGTGCACTATGGTTTGCAGCCAGGGGGAGTGGTTTGCTACGATGTCCATCTTGCATTAGTCAATATAACGCCTATGACTGTGGGCATCCTTCCGAATACACAAGCAGAGCTAAGGTACAGTTACACGTTTTGCTATCAGGGAAGTGGTCATTGAAGGCTTCTATTTTTGAAAAAGAATTGCTGAAAAAATCTTGCCTTGTGTCGAATGTAAAATCGGTTTGACTTGTATGATGATTAAATCTAGTTTTTGCTTCCAAATTCGGGTATGTCGCTTGACCTAGGAAAGCTTCGTTTTGACAAACAATGCTTTGGGCACCGTAAAAGCCGGTATACACTTGCGAATTTAGTGTTGCATTTGTCGCGGCGATTTTTCAGTGTAAACGAGATGCAAATCCGGTGCGATTTCTGTGCTCTCTTTTCTTCAAATCGCATCTAGTTGCAAAGAGTTTCAGGCATGTTTGAAATCTCCGCGACATCACGCGACAAAACTTGCGGTCGGTAGCGCCGAGTAGCACATAGTTTACATTAGTGATTTTGAGTTGACGCGTACGTGCGAAAAAAACGCCGCGATTCACACGACAAAAATTGCAGCAAACCTTGCAAGTGTATACAGGCCTTAAAGTGAGATCAGCTGGTATTACATGAGGTTGTGCATCGTAGTGAGATTTGTCGAGGTCGAGGTATTCAACTAACTCGAGGCGTTGACAAAATCTTACTATATTGCGAAAACCGAATTTGATAGTTGCTTTATCATGCATCAATAAGGAATTCCTTCCTAGCTTGACAAAGTCAAAGATGCGGCCTTGCACGGCGAAACAGTTTTCAACTTCAGCTGAGGTCCATGGTATTTTCCCCGGGGTTCCCCTATTGTTGGGGCGGGGGTGTTCGTCTTTTAAAATCAGGCCTCTGGTGCCTTTTAGGGGGTAAAATTTGAAAACTTTCATTTCTTTTTCTAGACTAGATAGGTACCACTAGGGGTCCGTTCTAGCAAATCAAGCAACAATGGTTTTATCACACTTGTTGGTACCTTTTACGGGTCAAAATAAGCGAACGCGTATTGAATGCAAAATAGCCATAGTCGATGTTTAGACAACCTGAGCAAAGCTCTCTTGGTAAAAATCATAACAGATTATTTTTATTGGCAAAATAATATTTCCGTTTCTGAAATGAAAACCAACGTGACGCCTGTGTCGATCATTTCGCAATCAAGCCTAATGTCTGCAATGACGTCATTCAGTGCTTCAAACCTAACGTCCTTGTCCTGTTGCAGGTTTTGCTGGTCGGGATGGGTGCTGACGAACAACTTGGAGGTTATGCAAGACATCGTACCAAATTCAAGTAAGTGTGGGACCTCATTACCCGACCAACCTAAGACTTCGTTCACACGAGACCGGTACAAAACCGGACCGGTGCAATTCTGGCACGTTTTGCAACAGTGCCGTGCCCGGAAATCGGTCCGGTGCCACAGGTCCCGTGTGAACGCGCGACGGTACTACCAGAATTGTACCGGTCCGGTTTAGTACCGGTCTAGTGTGAGCGGGGTCTAACTCCATGTCTCAAAGGGCCAAACTATAGTTCAGTATTTGCCATTTCATTGAACTTTTTGCATGTGTGTTCAATGCACGTTTCTAGAGGCTGGTTCTCCTATGTCGGGACTGTCGGGAATGATCGGCGATGGCCTGTTTCCCGTCCATCCCAGTCAGTTCCCAACATTTGAAAACACGGCTTCACCGTCGGACGATCGGCGACGTCGGCGATCGTTTGGGATGTGATTGAGAAAATAGAGACCGTTTCTATTTTCCCGATCGCATCCCAGTCAATCGCCGATGTCGCCGACAACTCCCGATAAGCGTTTTCATAAGACTGGGATTGACGGGGATGGTCGGCGGAAACCACTGATGCCCTATCGGTCCTGACGGTTCCCGACATAGTGAAAGTAGAATCAAGTTGAACACACCACGTTGAATTTTGTTCAATAATGTTGAACCGTGCAACTTCATGAAAAAGATCCATGAAAATCAAGGTTGCCCTCGCGTAAAATCAAGGAGGTTATATTGTGAATTAAATAAAACCTCCTTGGTAAAAATATGGCGATTGCTTTCAACTTATTAAAAATTGCTGCGTATCTACTGGCGCTTAGAAAAGTTGAATAGACACGTTCAATTAGTTGCGCTTATTGTGAGGGGAATCGAAACTGTATAAAGTAAGCCACTTCCCTGGTCTTCCTAAGCACTGTTTGCTTGCATCGCGACGTGTTTGCAAAACATCGATTTATTGTTCGATGTCTGGCTCTTTGTTATAACTGTTACGCCACTCAAAGCTTCTGAGACAATTAGATTCCTTTCCTGTTTCGGCTAGTGCGGTCACGTGGCTTCCCACGGAAAGAAAACCGGACAAATGTCCCCTATGGAAACCCACTCGACTGCTGCACTGGGCGAAACACGACAAGAATCTGATTGGCTCACTCGGTTTAACTGGCGGATCTTTTGAAAACGCGGGTTGCGATAGAACTCTTTTTGCTCTAAAGTTCCAGAAAATGCTATCACTCTTTCAATTTTCTTTAATACACCGATCCCGTCTTATCACCAAACAATGGACAGTTTTTCCTCGGGTGGAATGGGGGAAATAAAACTGCATGTCCGAGCAACAAACACAAACTCGAAGATTTTTCATCATGAAAACATTAGACATATATTGTGAGGCTGCAACTTCTAACACTTCTGCAATCGGTGTCCTTCCAATGCTCTATGTCAAAGACACGTTTCGGCTTCCCCGACGTAGCAACAGTAACTACGGACGTAGAACAATGAATACCGGATCGGTTAATTGCCTTGGTTGCCTAAAATTGCATTAAAATGCAGTAAATTATGCCAAATTCAGTGGTTCGAGCTAGACAACGAGCTGCTTCTGAATTAACGATTTCGCTGTTCCGTCTAGCCAATCTGGCTGGCAAGGACTGATTGAGGAAATCGAGATGGAAGTCGCCCGGATCTCCACGCGTAATTTAGGCAGAGACGACCGCTGTATCTCTGATCACGGGCGCGAAGCTCGTTTCCCGTTTCTGGACGAGAATGTGGTTTCATTCCTAAACGCCCTCCCTGTGTGGAAAAAGGTGAGTTCAATTTTCAAACTGAAAGAAATTCACAGTTGCGAAGAAAATAGTGTAGAAGTGCATGTCTCATCTTTAAAACATTAGAAATGTGTGCGGGACAGACACATAAATGTTCAAGGCTTAAATATGCAACCAGATTTTAGATGACTGTCGTGAGTAATTTTCAACTTTATTCTCAAACTCTTAGACACTACAGAAGGCAGATTCAGCCTCGCACTGCTTGATTACAGTATGGAGCAATCTTCGATCTCGCATTGACCATTCGCAACCAGCGGCATGAATTTAAGGAGGCTGCCTACAGTTTTTCTTGGACTTGACCTCTCAACGTCGAGCGACCACAGTTCTGAATTATATGCTTACCTATGAATTTGAAATTTTGACCATTTGCTGTAGAAACATCAAAGTTCAAGATGATGCACGATTTATTGTCATCAGAGTTTCCACAGCAACGAAACAGGGGGGTCACCTAAAATTAAAGTGCTAGAAAAAGCGTGTAAAGTTAATTAAATTACAGAAAATGAGTAGCGGGCATTGCCAAAGAATGGGCAATTGAAGCCTAGGAAAACCGTTGACGCGTCATTTGAGGGTTTAGAAATATACTTTAGGACTCAAATGAATTTCGGGGAAAAAGTCATATTATGGATTTTTATATTTTTACCTTTCACGAGACTTTAAAAGAGATCTTCATTTCTTTCTATACAGACAGATCCCAGGCAGCCGCGAGGTACTGGTGAAAAGTTGCTCCTGCGACAAGCGGCGAAGTTATTAGGTTTGACGTCATCGGCTTCTTTGCCAAAGAGAGCGATACAGTTCGGCTCTCGAATTGCCAAACTTGAAAGTTCGTCTGAAAAAGGCTCAGATAATTGCACGAGATTCATCAACACAGACTCTGTAAAGACAATTCCCTCACATTTCGAGAAAAATACGTCTTGAAATATAATTCGCACCACTTAACTTACATTTAAAGAGCCTGTGTCAGCCGCCATTTTGAAAGCATAGCAACATACCAAGTCGGAGAAAGCATGCATTTCCATCACCTGATTTAGAGAATATAGATGTCCTTGATTGAATTTGGTAAATCAAATCTGAAATTTTGTTTTCGAAAACAATAACAAAGGAGTAGCTGACAGGGGCTCTTTAAAAGTCGTTGTTTCGCGCTGCGCACTTCAAATTCAAAAAGTCGTTTTTAGGTTTGGGATTTGCATTCTCGAACTCAGAACTCTGGTGACGTCCATTTGAGGGTCTTCGTTGATTGGCTGAAATGGCGCGCACGCGTACATAAAAGTAGCTTAATCTCGCTTTATAAAAACGTATCTGTCAAAATAACACTATACCTTCGACTTGGACGCTCTAAAAGTAATTGGGAGGCATAAAACCACCATTTTCTTTTGAGCATGCGTCGGTGGCTGTCACCAGAGCCTCCCCTGCGAGGAGACGAGCCGGGGAGCTCTGGGTACGAGAATGGAACAAAGAGAAGTTAAACAAAAGATTCGGACTAAACTCGCATGCGCACTGAACACGAAATTTAAACTCCAACTAGGCTTATTATATACCACACTAGTCACGTGGACTAGTGAACATTTTGCAACAAAGATGGAGTTGGTGACGAGTTTCATGTTTTTCTTAGAAAATAGCTGTTTTCAAAGGTTGAATGATAAACAGCTGTTTCCTTATATTTTATGCATGCAAGGTGAAGCATGAAACTCAGTCTTGTCTTCTCTGGCGAAATTATAGAATATTTTAATGATTTGTATTTCCTTGACAATTGTATATATCCACATATACTTCTACGAGGTATTTCATGGATTAAACATTATTGTTATTATTGTAATACAACCAGTTGTTTTGTAGTTTTGATGAGATGCAGTATATAATATATGGTTTGATCAATTAACATTTTCCTCAGATAGCCGGCCGTGACGTGAGTGTCTGGGGCGAATCCATTAATGTTACGATTATCGGTACAAGATCCAACGCGTATGTATTGAACTGTACAAAATCCTCGCAAAGTTTAATCGGGTCAATAGTGATCGAGAAACAGCCATTCTAAATGTCCAAAAGTTGACAAGATTTGTGTGAAATCCGGACACGGCGTCCGGTAAACCATATATAGATTCAGCCACTTGCAAAAAGCGTGGCTCCCGGTTACATATTTTTCTGCTGTGCTAATGAGACAAACAGGTTGACATTGTACATAGCCTGTCACCGTATGCTTTTCAAGAAAAAAATGTCTCTTGATCTGCATACAGTGGGCACCGCGGAAATACGATTTTGTGACGTCACATCCCGTGGCCAGCGGCTAAACCCATTAGGCTTTTTCCGTTCTCAGGTTGCAAAGAAATGAAAAGAAGGGAGACGAATGTGTAGCTCGAATATTTCGCCAATATAAAGGATTTTGTTTCTATTTACGGTTTTTCTTCACTCAAAGGAGTTGCTTTAGCAGAAAATCATGCTAAAGAGGAACGTTTAGTAAGTGAGTGGTTTGAATTCGTGGAATTTTCGGGCGCCCAACAGGCGAGGTGTGGCCACCTATCTCAAGACTTCGAGTTCGAAGCAACTTTTTTCACTTTATATTTCTTCCAAACATGCAAGGCAACAGTTTCATGGCTTATCTATTGCTCTGTTGATTAGAGGATTGACTTGGCGACTTTAGTAATCAATCATAGCATGCGATCCAAGGTGAGTTTTTCCCTTTGTCCTTTTGCCTTTTGGAGAATAGTTTTCGTCCCAGTTTACAGTTCCTATCTAGAATACTGTTTCCGGTGTTGTGTTTTTATAAAGAGACTTGTATCAAACATCGTCATGCATTATTGGAAGAAATGGCAGCTCATTTTTACAGAAAAAAACCCCCCAAACCCACGCATATTTTATAGTGACTTGTGTCTGGATTAGCGCATGAATGGTAAATTTTTCCCATGGAGTACAAAAGTCATACAATGGATCCATTATCGTTTCCTTTGCAGGACAAGTGTCATTATTTACAAGAAGGGATTTGCAATAATCATGCTACAGACTTGAACCATTGAAGAACAGCCAAGGTTGCAAATTATTCTGAGATTGCAAAGAATAGAGAAGAATGTTGACAAGGGAGTGAATTGCTTTGCCAGTATAAAAGGGGATTTTCATTCTTTAAAATTATGTACTTTGGGGCCTGGATCAGGGTAACTTTGCCTGATTTTCTAGAGGGTTTAACAGGTACTTTTCAAATACAGACATATTGTCATTCAAACGTGCTAACATTACTTTCCTAAATAATCTCCTTCCTGTGACCATGGGGAGGTGGGAGTTTCAATTGACTTGTGCATCATCGAATTGCAAAGACTGGCTTTGATTCCCACCCCTGAGGGTGTGATTCGTATAATGGACTATAATAAATATTTAACCATTATCCTGCAAGATTGCGCAGAATATTGTCTGATACTTAGCCGACGAGGGACGCAGTCCTGAGTTGGCTAAATCAGACGATATTCTGCAAAATCGAGCAGGATAATGGTTTTATTATTCAGCACATCGATAGCACAAAACCCCCCTGAAAAACATTACTTTTGTGTATTATTTACGAGCTCAACACATTACATTTCCCTCAGAGACGGATATCGCAGGATATCTGTCATGTACAGAAGACAGGTATTGGGGTTCCAATGACCATATTTGGGCAGTGCATATCGATGTGCTGAATAATAAAAGTGATTAGCTGTGATGGTCCAATGGTAATCATATGTACTTTCCTGTATTATTTCAGAAAGCTTTAACATTCATTATCTCTGGTCTCAGTGATATTTTTTTACATGACTACCACTGCTTTTTTTGGTCGAACTTCACCACTGCCACTTTCTTTCATGAGAACCTATTCAAAATCACACCAAAGTAAAGGCAATAGATATCAACCTTTTTGACATATGCCTATTGGAATCATCATCTTTAGTTCTCTACTGCTTTGGAGAGGGAGCAGAAGACAAAAAATATGCAGAGTCAAATTGTGAAACCAGAAATTATCCCTGGAATTCCTTGCATGAATTTTACTGACTCATTCAATACATTTTGTTATGAGAACATTAAAGTCCACTGAGACTAGAAAGGGCCTACCCAGCAACGGCAAACATTTTGAGATACTTGTGTGTGGCAGGTAAATACAAAAAATGTATGAAAAAATCCTGAGAGTGACAATGTGTGGTTCCAGAAAACATCCATACCCCCTGGAAGGGTGTTGAAACATGACCCACCCACCCCCCTATGGAATTTCCAAGGAAAAATACAGTATTTGTATGGAAATGATACGGTAAATTGACCCCCCCACCCCTACGGAATTTCCAATGCCCTTCCGCACAATGCTATTCTTATTGGCAAACAAGTCCATATAACCACTTGGGCTACACAGTGCCAATAAAATATGTTTATGTCTATGCAGGTGAAATGTATGAACATTTTTGCAATCATTATGCATGTGAGAGGCTTGTGACACCCACCTAATGGGCAATTCCAGGACATTTATGTACCCCTGGGATGGGCAGCATTTGGAAATTCTGATTCTGCTTGCATGGGTGGGGGGTGGCTAGTTGAACCTTGGCTAGTTGGGTGGCTAGTTGAACCTTGATGGAATTCTATATGCATGGGGGAGAGGGTACCGGTAAGCCCTTTTTAAATTATTGTAGTGGGCCAGATGTCACTCGCTCGCTCATAACTCAAGTGTTAGCTCATGACGTCATCTAAACTAAACAAATTAATATCTCGAGAACAATACATCGCTAGGTAACCAAACTTGGAAAAGTTATCTGAGTGACAGAGGGGGTCCAGCAACAAAGTCACATGACATTACGTCATTGATGACGTCATCAAAACCAGAAAAAAATAATATCTCGAGAACAAAACATCACTAGGTGACCAAAATTGGACAAAGTTATCTGAGTGACAAAGGGGGTCCATGACATTACGTCACCAATGACGTCATCAAAACTAGAAAAATTAATATCTCGAGAACGGAACATCGCTAAATGGCCAAACTTGGACAAAGTTATCTGAGTGACAACGGGCACGGGCGTCCAGTACCAAGGTCATGTGGTATAACGTCATCGATGACATCATCACAACTAGAAAATTGATATCTTGGGAACAGGAACAGGACCAAAAGTCAAAAACTTGGATAAACAGTATCCACGATTTCACCGAGGCACTCGGTGCCTTTGACCATTTTCCTCACCAACAATCCATCACACAAGTGAGAAAATCTTGCAATCATGAAAATGGCATAATTTAATAATTTGAAGATTGTTCAACCATGCTTCATTTGAATACTAACCAGTGCAAGCTTTTATATTTATTTTTGTTTTTCTAGCAAGTCATTTTGTGTGACCAAATACAACGTATTAAAGAACTAAATCTGGGTATCTGACCCTTGGGGTTTTGTGAGCCAAAACAAAAGCAAATAAATACCAAATACAGGGAGCAAATTGGAATGCAAGAACATTTGAGTTGCAATGAGAGAGCACGTGATTGATATTTCAAGGGGAATAAACAAAAACCTAAGTGGTCATTATCACATTACTAAGTGGTTATCACATTACTAATTGATTATCACATTACTGTATCAAATATTTTACTCGAATTATGTACTTTTGCGTCCTCCCAACGTGCTGCATAAAATCTTCTGTAATGTAGCTTCAACAAAATAACGAATACCGTGCGGGAAAGTCCGACTTCCGAGTTTGTCTCCTAAAGTTCGCCCCGTGTGCAAACTTTGTTTAAGCTGTGCACAATATATGTGTGGTAAAATTTAGTGCTACAACTTTCGCCAGAATATTAAAACTAAGTTTTACGTTTCCACACTAAGTTTTGGACTTTTGTTGACCCGGCTGGCGCATCGGGGAAAACAATTCAAAGTTGCCGGCCTTTTGTAATTTTTTGGGCGTTGCTGCTGACCAGCTAAAAAGTGTGACCGGGCGCACAAAAACGTATTTCCGCGGTGCCCATACAGTGTTATCTTTGGTGTGTTGTTACACTGACACAATAAAGGTGTTTTATCTCGATCGGGATATACCCGGGGATTTACCCAATCAACGGCAAACTTTGGGATTTTGCATAATTTACAATATTCTTTTTCTATATATTGGTCTCGACAATGGTAATACTAAGGGTTTTGTCTCAGGTACTTTCGGCTAGAAATCAGGCAATCACACGCTAGCGACTGTGTGAGGAGGAATTTGACTTGTGACCCCGAAATTCCCTGAAATTGTGTCCCATTGTAAAGCGCCCCAGGACCCCGAAATGTTCATTGTTATAAACAACTGAGTGTTCGCGTCTAGTATGCTTGGCTTGATTAAACTTTAATAACAAACTATTTCTGAGAATATAAAAGGACATGACATCATTTCCTTTCCATTAAGAACTGTATTTGAGGTAAAGCCAAACGCTTGGAGCTCACTCGGCTCACTCAGAACTGATTGCGTCTATATATTCAAAGCTCCAACTCTACCATGTCTGAAACAGTAGAAGAGTTCGAGTTAGAAGCAAGGTTTTCAGATGGAAACGAAGCCGATTTAATTCGACAGAAACTCGAATGTCTCGTGAACAACATACTTATTCAAGTGGCAGAACGCGACGAACGGCTTCGGAGTGCTCTTATTAAAAGCGGAAGTGTGTACGAAGGAGTTAAAGTCCACCGACCTGATGAATTCGACTTTATGGTCAGAATCGAGTCCCTCAGAAACAAACCTTCCCTTCAGCTTTGCGAAAACGTCGAAGGCTACGTAAAGCTCACTTTTGAGGACGAGAATTGGGCAGAGTTCCTTGATGAGGAAGGTTTCTTAAATCCAAACATGCTAAGCCGCCATTTTAAAAAGTTAGTTAATGAGTCTTGGAGATCTATTGAGGTTCCCGAAGGACTGGTTATCAAAGAGACCAAACAAGAATTGATAGAGGGCCCATGGGGGGCTGTATTTGTTGAGTTGGTGGGAGGAGACAGAGTGTCCTCGAATGTGATGTACCTTGAATCACACGGCCCTGCTACAACAGCTAAGGTCATATGGCAAGGGGGAGGTAGCTACAAGGATCTCGAAGTGAGCGTTGACTTGGCCCTGGCACTTGACTATGACATCTCCAAGCTTCCTGTTCCGCTTTCAGAAGTTCCGCAATCCATTAGGGAGGGTCTTCGACGTACAGGTTTTCATGTCGTCCCTGCTGGATTTGACATGTGGCGTCTCTCGTTCTCTGTGATCGAGAAAGACATCATTGCCTCTTCGCCTGAGGGTTTTAAAGCTTGCTATCGTGCCCTCAAGTATGTGAGAGACGCTGTTGCGCAAAACCTGAACCTGGAATCATCCTTAGTCCCATCGTACATATTTAAGTGTGTCCTGTTAGGTCAGCTGTTTAAAAGAGAGGAGAATGCAGCGCACTCCTGGAAAAAGGGATCATGGGCCAAACAGGTAGATCAAACCTTGGAGATCGTATTGCAAGGTATCAAACAACGAAACATCCAGAGCTTTTTTATATCAGGATACAATCTTCTCTCCTCAACTTACCATGGTAACAGGCTACGCCAGTTTATAGTCGAAGATATGATGAATCAAGTGAAGAGTTTAGATGTGAAACACACACAGCAGGAAATAGAAGAAACAAAGAGGCAGATTAAAGTGTTGGAAATGCTGGATGTGGTGGAGTATACGATCTCGAGCGCGCTCGCTGGAAAAGACATCAGTGCATTTTGGAGGAAAATGTTTGTTAATATGGATGATGTTCCGATCGCGGAGAACGATAACACAATATTCATGGTGGAGCTCACCGATCTCGATCGCACAAAGCTTGGCCGGGAATCCTACAAGAAGCTCGTTGAAATGTGGAGTGTTTTAGACTATTTTTTCAAACAACTCATTGCTTTTCTGCCAGCAGACTTAAAGATCTTGGCTAAGAAATTCTACATTCGAACCTGCGAGAAAAGAAGGAGGTTTGAACATGAACACGTAGAAATCTCGCAGTGTGTCTTCAATCAGCTTTCAGTCGGTCACTTTACTTGCGAATATATGCTACAGTATTCAGATGACTATATCAGTGGCAAAGTTTCCGCCGCTCGGTTGTTCTCTAATCTCCACAAAGCAATTCCACCAGACTTTAAATCATTAGGTTTTCTGAAGGATATCGGTGAGTTTACCGTGAAAGAAGGAAGTGAGAAAGGCTATAAGCTGTTCAAGGATCGTATACAGTTGTACCTTGCCATGGTCCCTGAACCAGTTCTCATGTCCGTAATCGTTGGTTTTGTCAGTGAGATATTTCAGCATGGAAAAGATGTACTGCGAAAGAAGCTTGAGTACATCACAATACCAGAACCACAGGAGCTGGACTTAGACTGAACTACAGGAAATGTTATGCTAGAGGATCCAGGGCGCAATGGATTGTGTCTGTTCGCCCGTCCTATAAGCCTTTGCGCGCCTGCCAAGTAACGCAATACCGGTAACAGTCCAGTAACGTAAAACTGCGCAAGGAAAAGACACACTTCTCCCTTCCCATAAGCCTTTGCGCGCCTGCCAAGTAACGCAATACCGGTAACAGTCCAGTAACGCAAAACTGCACAAGGAAAAGACACACTTCTTCCTTCTCGTAATCCTTTGCGCGCCTGCCAAGTAACGCAATACCGGTAACAGTCCAGTAACGCAAAACTGCACAACGAAAAGACACACTTCTCCCTTCACATAAGCCTTTGCACGCCTGCCAAGTAACGCAATACCGGTAACAGTCCAGTAACGTAAAACTGCGCAAGGAAAAGACACACTTCTTCCTTCTCGTAATCCTTTGCGCGCCTGCCAAGTAACGCAATACCGGTAACAGTCCAGTACTGCAAAAACAGCACAACGAAAAGACACACTTCTCCCTTCACATAAGCCTTTGCACGCCTGCCAAGTAACGCAAAACCGGTAACAGTCCAGTAACGCAAAACTGCACAAAAACTGCACAATCCTTTGTAATCCTTTGCGCGTCTGCCAAGTATAACGCAATTACAAATAGAGAGGTTTTTTTATTGGAGTGTAGAACGCCTAAAGCTAAAGTCATGAAGCGTTTAGTCATAGCAACAAGAAACTACGTCATAAGGAAGCCACCACCTTGGATCCGCTTGACGGATCACTAGGAACGTCAGGAATCTATCAAAACATTTAAAAAGCTTTCAGCATGCTTTCACATAAACTTCTTATAAAAGAAGGCTTTCTTAGAAAAATAAATTTTGAAAAGTACAAAGCATTACACCTTATTGGACGTCAGAGTACATCAATCCTAATGTCTGTAGTATGACGTCACGAATTGCGCTCCAACAAGATTTCGCTGCGTTCTCTTAGCCAATCAGAATCGACATAGTGGCATGGCTAAATTAGCCTTAATATTGGTGCCAAAATGTGCGCAGGTAAATTTCCTAATGAGTCGCTTTTGCGATTGAATTCTCTTTACGACTAAAATATATCAGTTGAAACTTTGCGACCAGAATCCTGTTAGCTAGCATATTTCAAAACTTTAGATTTACCAGTTTTGTTTTTCCTGATGATTAATTGCTGTGAGACGCAGCTGAAAATTTGCTTAATGAATCCCAAGTAACAATTAGACCTCGAGGCCGAATGTGCTATGATGAATAGACCATGAGGCCGAAGGCCGAATGGTCTATTGATATCATAGCACATGAGGACGAGAGGTCTAATTGTTTTAGTATAAACCAACTAGTTGGTCGGTTTTGGTAATGAATTCCATTATTTTATGTTGAAAAAATTCTTGCACAGAAAGGTGGTGGTTTTTCCAGGTACGGTCTATCACTAATAGACCATTAGTAGCTCAGCCAATCAGAATGCAGGATTTGTAATAGACCATTAGTTGGTTATCACCGTTGAGCGCCATCACATGTGTCAAAAAATTACAACCAAAAATTCATATTTTGCGACTAATAGTTGTAGAATGATTGTTGATAGCTTTAGTCTCAATTAGGGCCCGTCCACACTAACGCGTTTTCGTTTGAATCCGTATACTTTCTAATAAGTTTAGGCCTTCCGTCCACACTAACACGCGGATCGTTTTTTATCCAATTCGTATAAGTTTGAAAACGCCCTTGAAAGTGGATAAAAACGAATCCGTATACATGTTGTTTTAGTGTGGACGGTCGAATCCGGATAAAAATGGAAACGATGACGTCTTTCGACGGATTAGGCCGAAAATATTTTGGATTTGGGATGCAAACAGGCGCTTGGTTGTATAGTTTCACGAACTGTTGCCGCAGAAGGGTGGAAAAAAGTCGGGATACCTTGGCCGTCTTTTTAATAGACCTTTTTCCAAAATGGCCGCCGAAAATTCAAATGGATTTTTGTTAAAAATGAACACCAGCACTAGAACACACATCATAATTTTAGAAAAACTACAAAATTTCGCTGAAGTATATCCAATATCTTCCGAGAAAAGGAAAGTTAAAAATGTGAAAATTTACAGACGTTTGTATGACTGGGGGTATGCGTCATACCCCCAGTCATACAAATCTCTGTAAAAGTTTAAATTTTCAGACTCTGCTTTCTCAGCCAACATTGGCATTTGGCATAACGAAAATTTAAAGTATTACTAATGTGAGGATACTCTTTCTAGTGCCAGTATTTGATTTTCAGTCAGTTTAATTTTAAGACATGTGAATTTGCGACGGCCATTTTGGAAAAAGGTCTATTGGAAAGCTCTGCGAAGAGCTAAGAGCGTAAATCTAAGGAAAATCAACTGAAAATGACGGTACGCCATTCCTTTGGCGTTTTAGTGTGGACGGCTGAAAACGGTAATGTGGACGCGGATCAATCGATGCGTTTTCGGAAAAACGAATCCGGATACTTTGGAAAACGCTATACTGTGGACAGAGCCTAAGTCGTTTGAAAATCATTATAATCTTAGTGGATGTGGGACTTCAAGAGGATTAATGGAATATATTAGTCATCATTAAAAATAAAACGATATTATAAAATGCATTAAATGAATGTGCAAAATAGTAATTTGTAATCAGGTTTGCATGTAAAATCACTGTAGTAAAAGTAACAGAAATGTACCATGTAGTCATAGTTAAATGTACTGAATAAACACAAATCGATTACAAATGATAACGCGTGAAATTATTTTACTCGAAAATAATAGAAAATTAAATCACTTACTGGAAAAATATTTTCGATGCAGCCCAACGTTGTGACCGTATCTCACGCTCTTCACCGGGCAACTGACACATTGTCACGTCACACGGTTGCGTCGGGTCTTGTTCAGCAAATGTGCGCAGCCAAGCTATGGCATCGTATTTCGGGTACCGAGCATAAGTATCCGCATTCTCGTACCCAGCAGCTCCTTTCCTCGCAGGGGAGGCTCTGGTGACATCCATTTGAGGACCTTTGCTGATTGGCTGGTTTTGGACGTTGGTGCATGCGCAGAAAGATCTTTCTCTCGACCGCTTTGTATCAAATCTCGCGCATGCGTCAGTGGCTGTCACCAGAGCCTCCCCCGCGAGGAGACGAGCAGGAGAACTCTTGGTACTAGAGAATGAAGTATCCGTCGTACTACTTCCATATAAGGATGTCCATATAGGAGGCTCTCATGTCCAAATACGAGGTTCATTTTCATTTATACACATGCTTCGTTCTATTGTAAGTTTATATCTAAATGACATGACATTTTTTTTTGTTTGGGTGGGATGGGGCGAGGGGGGGGGCGATTGTATGTTATTGTTATTATTATTCTTTTTTGTCTTTAGTTTCATCTCTTTATTTATTTTCACAAATTACTATATGTGCGTTATCTATATATCTTTATCTATATCATCCATATGTTGTCTTTGTATGTTGCTATAAACAATAATAAAAATATTATAAAAAAAATAAAAATAAAAAGTAAATGACATGCGCGAATGATCCCACATGGATTGGAGCGATATGATTGCTTGAATATTCCTGGACGCTCTAAAGGGGATCAGGGTTAGGTTCTATGATAGAACGACGCAATGGCCGTTTTCACACTAGAAGAACAAACGGACAAATCGTCTGACGATTTGTTCGTCTTTGTACGTCTAGTGTGAATTCAGGTCGGACTTTAGTCGATTTGTTCGTCTATACGAACAAGTTGTCTATGAAAAATCGTCTTCCTAGACGGCCAAACAGACGAACAAATTTAGACGATTTGTTCGTCTGAAAAATTGTTCGTCCCGTTTTCACATCAGACGATTTGTTCGTCCAGACGATTTGTCCGTCCAGACGATTTGTTCGTCTCTAGTGTGAAAACGGCCAATGTGTATAATTAAGCAATAAAAGTGCTTTCCGCGTGCTCTCTGCTTTCTTACAAACACGAGGGGGATGTTGGGAGAACTGATCAAAACTTGAAAGACACGAGCCGAAGGCGAGTGTCTTTCAAGTTTTATCAGTTCTACCAATATTCCCCGAATGTTTGTAAGAAACCAGAGAGCACGCAGAAAGTATTTTTATTGCTTTTAGAAAATAACATACACACGTGTGACAGCGTTGCGTGACAATTGTGTTTCTCAGGTCTCTTACAAACACGCTTTTTAACCAATCAGATGCGCACATTCACAATACAACATAGGTGTTATTTTCTAATTTATATATATTTTTTTGTCTTTAGTTTCATCTCTTTATTTATTTTCACAAATTACTATATGTGCGTTATCTATATCATCCATATGTTGTCTTTGTATGTTGCTACAAAAAATAATAAAAATATTCTAAAAAAAATTAAATTAAAAAATAAATGACATGCGCGAATGATCCCACATGGATTGGAGCGATATGATTGCTTGAATATTCCTGGACGATCAGGGTTAGGTTCTATGATAGAACGACGCAATGGCCTTTTTCACACTAGAAGACGAACAAATCGTCTAGACGGACAAATCGTCTGACGATTTGTTCGTCTTTGTACGTCTAGTGTGAATTCAGGTCGGACCTAAGTCGATTTGTTCGTCTATACGAACAAGTTGTCTATGAAAAATCGTCTTCCTAGACGGCCAAACAGACGAACAAATTTAGACGATTTGTTCGTCTGAAAAATTGTTCGTCCCGTTTTCACATCAGACGATTTGTTCGTCTACAGACGATTTGTCCGTCCAGACGATTTGTTCGTCTCTAGTGTGAAAACGGCCAATGCATGTATAAATGCAAATGAACCTCTCATTAGTGTGAATATAAAGCAATGGCTCATTAGCATACTGTTGACCATTTTGCTCTATCCTCGCGCAGGTAGGGCGCGTTACCGCCCTGTTACTCACATTTGTTGTGTTTTCGTCTCGTGATCCCGGGTCCTGGCGACGCCCTTTCGCATTCCCCACCCACCCTCCCTTAGCTTCGTTTTTCACGCAATCACTGGGCTCGCCAGGTCTCCTTCCAATGAGACCAGTGAGAATAGATAACTATGTGGACATCCTTATATGGTAAAGCGACGGTAAAAGCGACGGAATCCTTTTGTCTATGCAGGGTCACGGTACATAATTAGCCACTAAGAATCAGTGTACAATCAGACATGCATATGAGATGAGCATGAAACAAAATATTGTGCAGGGTCAATATCACGTGATAGCCCCTCTCCCCTTAACGATTTGTTGGCCCTGTGCAGTGTAAGGCAGCCATCATCATTGGATATTTTTTAACGTAAACTGAAGACTTTTCTTTTATGTGCAGGCTTTTAAATGAGCCTTGTTATTAACCTTGTTTGTAAATATTACCTTTTTATTAAGTTTGTAAATAGTGTAGCGTTATTGGAACAACAACAGCAACATCTTTATGTAGCACTCGCAAAAAATTACAATAATTCGTAAAAAGAAAAAATATATATAAATGTTATGAGCATTAGCCATTTAGAAATAGCAGAAGCTAGTCGAGCTAAATGGCTATGGCCAAAGCGGAAAGATTGAAAGAGAAAAAAGTATAACAAAATACATACTTCTCAGGACTTTGACAATAGGACTTTGACATTTCAAAACACTTATTTGTTATTAAACTGCAAATATTTCTTCAATCTTCTTTTATGTCAGGAAAACTGGATATTGGCTGCACAAGTTTAGAATTTTTTGAAAGCTTAATCGATTTTTTTATTATTCGATTGAGTTTTCACCATTTAACGAAACATGGGCTGTTTCTTGAGACAACGCTAGAAGAGCCTGTTGTATTATTTTAGCTAGAGATTATAGCAAGTTCCTATTTCTCTATCCCCAATCACGTGACTTGATATCCAAAAGGCCAAACACTGATATCACCGAACCACAACTACAACTTCTTATGTTTTTCGATCATTTGTGAAAATAACAAACTAATGTTTGCTTTGTTTCATTTGCCTTGTTATTTTGCCTACGTGTGGATGGCGAAACACGTTTCCATGTGTTTGTAGCGAAACCACTGGTTGCACTGCGGGATTTTTTAATCTCCTAGCCACTATTTCCAAACACACTCTGCACGAGAGACAATTCCCAATTCTCGTGCTTAATCATCAAATTTCCAGCACAATTTCAAGTCTCGTTTTCTTTTGTACTAGAGTCTAGCGAAAAGAAGAAATTAGAGTGCGTTTCTTTGGGAAAAATCTTTATCCGGATTTGGAATCCAAAAGTGGATTTTTTGTTCCTTTGCTGAAATCTGAAAATGGGTTATGAATCCTTCGAATCCACGCCAAGGCAGGATTCAAAGGATTCAAACTTAATCCGGATTTTACGGATTCATGATCTTGTTGTTTCTTTGGGGGAAAAATCCGAAAGCGATACGCTATGACAGCGGTCCTTCTTTGCAGGCGTACTGCCATTGGCCGATTGTCAGACAGAGGGCACCACTTTGTCTAGTTTTTTTTACAAAACATCCAGTTTTCCGATTTTACGTTTCTTTCTATCAAGAAAAATCTGTACGATCCAAAAGAAAATCTAAATCCAGATTTTCCCAAAGAAACGTACTCTTACCAGAGAACAAGTGAATGACCTGATTTTCGAATTTATAGAGATCTTATAATTAAGGTTTCCAGCTTTAAGTGAAAAAGGTTTACTCGACCTGTGCCACAATTGTTTGTTACTCTAGATTTCCATCTCTTTTGTTTTTACAAATATCTGTACACGCGAAGACTGGAATCGATATTTCGCTGAGCAATGGAAAAAAACGACTACTACGTTTGGGGCCGTTTTTGGCGCCCAACAAAATGTTTTTCAAGGGCCCTGACCCAGACAACGATAGATTTTCATCCGAAAGTGTTGTACTCTTTTTATAAACTTTATATTTAAGAAAGTTAAGAATCGTATCATATGAAAAATTGGGGACTTTCTTATTTTGGCTTTTGAATTTCGGACGCATTTCGAGTTTCATTTAAGTCCTTCTTAGAGACGTTGTTCGGTTGGTTATAGTAAAATTTTCATTGACTCCCCTCTAAATTTTATCAACAATTTTGGAGGAATTGACGGATTAAACGTTTATTGTTTCTTTGATGTTTGAATTCCAGACTGGTTCAAAGACCGGTTGCTAAAACAACGGCCATTTGACTCGCTAATGCACAGCAAGCAAAGCTCGCCCATAAGTCACGGGTGAGCTTGTGTGTAAAACCCCACGCCATCTATGTTTGGTGTACTTGCCCCGACTTATCATTACAGGTGAAACCGGTGAAGTTCAAACTTGATAGCAAATGTTTAGAGTTGGTAAATATAAACAGCCCGGAGTGTTTACCTTTGGTTTGTAGGAAATCGCCAAGATGGATACATGTGTTTTAATTAAGTCCAATCTGCTAAATAAGTTATTTCTTGTCGCTAAGACAGCACTCTTAGTCAAGAATTATGGTTGTTAGTTATACTAATTTTAGCAGTATTTATTTTGTATGTTTTCTAACATTTTTCTACTATTTCTTTGAGTCAGATATAATTTCCAAATTTATTTTTTCAGACCATTCAAGAGTTTGAGAGTTTATAGCTCTATCCTTTCAAAGAGTCAGTGCCGATTGAATCTTGAAAAGTCGTTCAGTTTCAGACTATTTATAAACAAAAGCATCTGACTGTTACTTCTTCTTTCCTTATAGGTTGCCATTGTATCCGTTTTGCGAAAAGTGTCTTTGCCCATGTTTTTCCTGAGGACACTTGTAAAATGCAGAGCTAATTTGGGCATTTCTTGCATCATCAGCAAATATTTGAAGCGGTGCCCAAAGTGCTATATTTTTTCATTTGTCTCGAAGATAATTGAATTTCACTCATTGAAGTGGCATTTAGAATGGTTATTAAGTCATTTTGTTTGGCTAAATCTCTCACCGAAACAGAGTTTTGTTGGGTACTCAGAAATGCAAAGCCGTTTTGCACAAACAAAACACTTTGAGTTTTTCTACGCCATCTCGATTTCAATTAAAATCTGAATGAATTGAGCACCAGAATCTAACAGCTGCACGCTTTGCGGTTTTAATAAGGAAATAAGAAAAAATGGATTCTTTAATTGAGTAGAAAAGCCATATAACGAAGTGTAAATGATATAATGCGATATTGAGATAAGTGTTTAGCACCTTCTATAAAAATTTTACTCCTCAAATATTTGTCTAACGTTTTTACTGAGGTAGATATAATTAAAACAAAACCTAACAAGCCTATCTATTAAATTCAATAAAACCATTCCCATTTATCCTAGTTGCTAAATACCCAAGAAAAACTTTTCTTAGAGAACCCGTGTTGTTTTGCCGCTAAAATGAGAGGATTATTTCTTCGTCTCCTTTTCCGGGACATTTCTTAGTTAATTAGATAATTCTTTTAAGCCCGCCTGTTTACCTTAATACCCTCATCAATATTAATAACACTTAACTTAAACTACCCGTAATCACATCTTTCCACGATTGTTAAGGGCTCGAATTTGACAGCCCAAATTGCGTTTTTCTTTCGTTGTCAATTAAGGGGGACAAACCATTCATACAGCGAAAAACTACAAGGTGACGAAATTAACTTGGCTACAACGCTAAAACATCCATGGTAAGTTTTACAACTTTAAAGTGAAAACTTTAGGTCAAGGTTAGTTTTTTCTTAGCCGCCGTAAACGTCGTGTAAATTATTATAAAGACTATACTTATTTGTGGGAAAATTACATCGAAGTGCTAATTAGCGAAGTAAGCAACATTTCAAACTAATGTTTTATGCTGAGTACAAAGTTTTCAAAACTCAAAAGTGGCATTTGGAAAATTAGACATGAATGAAATGGAATTGATTCCTACAATGTAGATTGTTCAAATAGGTCAGGACACATTAAGTTTTGGACTTCTTGATTATTGGATAGGAACTAAAGAACCTTATGTGGCACTGACTCTTAATTGAATAAGTTCCGAGTCATTGTAAACTGTTCTTTAATTTCTCTGGTCTGAAAAATTCGAGTACAACGTACATATTAAAGAGACTTGTGTCTTACAATAGTTTGCGGTAAAAAGTATGTAATGGCGTATATTATTAATAGCTTCAAACAGATTAAGCGGTAAAGTCTTCCAACACCGCGAGACGAACAAGAAAACAACAAAAATAATTTGGCTTTCGTGCGTAGCTGAAACTCTCCTCTGATACCTTCATTACTTCGGTTGATTCTGGCACGTTTGCGTCTGAGATGCCGTTTTTGCCTGTTTTATCACCAAAATAAACTTCCCGCACTTTTGACAGGTGTCCTTTGGATTAGATTTTTCGTCGTTGCGACAAATCCCGAAATAACCCATGGCTTAATAAAACTCCTAGCTTATCTCCCGCTAAACCGAACTCGGACGTTTGGCGGTGGGTAAAATTGCTGCGTCTGGCCCAGAATGTGTTCATTCGAAAAGAGGTTCAATTTCAATGACAGCTCTAGCATTGCATTTACTAACAAACGAGAGAAAAAGCTTTTATCAAGCACACCGCTCTAGAACAGGTAAACCTAAACTTTGCAACAGGGTGTCTAGGAAAACTAGGTGCTAAGACCATGTTTTTCTTTATAACATTTTGTTTGACATTTGTTTGTTGTCGATTCTTGTCATATATCCTGTCCTGAGCTGGGATGTTTCACAGATCAGACACCCCATGATTTTCGAAAAGTTACTTTTTCATACTATCAGAGTCCCTGACACTATCAAGTCCACAAGTTGTTTAGGTGCGCAATTTTATAATTGAACGCTCGAGAAACTGCGTTTCGTCAACACTGCGTTTTCTTCTCTCCCTTTCCATTTTAAAGCTCTTCTGTTTTGGTTCTGTGACTAGCACAAAAAAAGGCTGCGATCTTGAAATCACCGAAACATCTTGAGTTCGATTCATTCACCACATTTTTTCCAAAAACTTTTATGTTGCGAAATCTCCTTCTATCTCAAAAACAAAGAATGACATTTTTCTGTGCGTTGATTGATTGTCGGTGAACTTTATTAATGTTCCTTAGGGGTCCACGGCCAACTAGGTGGTCTTTTGCAGTTTCGGATTTACAAATGTTTTCTTCTTGCCACCCCAAGACATGCAAAACAATCCCTTTTGTCTTCGTTTTGTTTTTAAACATGTGCAATGAATAACAAAAGTTTTCGATTTCCAGTTTCCCCAATCCATGGAAACATATCGTTTCATTCAAGAAAAGAAATAATAAGTCATAAGCCATTTTTCATTCATTAAAGAAGACCCTTTTCACCAAAATTCATTTAATATTAATAAACCCTTTTTCGATAAACCCTTGTTTTATTTTACCTTTTATTAATCAGTGATGGGTGTACGTTTCTGAATCATTGTAATTATTGACCGATTTCATTCTCCCTTTCACGTTTTTAAAATTTAGCAAAGTTCCGAAAGTTGCCAAAGCATCACTTTCAAAAAGTCTTCAAATCAATGTATCGATTCACGAATCACTTCGACAACTCGTTCTTGTTTAGAGTTAGAGGGGGTTATTTTATTCATAAAACTCTAAACAAGACAGGTAACTCGGGTTTCAAACCTTAAACAACTTTTACAATAACTATAAATAGGGCACTTTTCTCATTGAAACTAAGAATTTTGTTTTTCTGTGACAGCCTACATCACCTGCTGCCCTCCATTTTAGTTTCCCAGCGTCACTTTTTCTTTTCACTTGCCTTCGCCTCGTTGTTTACCAAACTTCGAGCACGTTATTGTTAATCAAGCATTTATATAACTGTTTCATAGATAATGGAGTTTAAGAGTCATCTATTTTAGACCTTAAATTCCACAACGATATTCCAAGCTGACATGAAAAAATCTGAAATACCTTCTTTGTATAACAACCACGCTTATCTAAGAACGTTGATGCCGAGATTTTGTAAAAGAATTTCTTATTCTTAGGAACATTGCTGTCAGGCTGAATTCAACAGAAGAACCTTGGAGTTCTTCTACACTTAATTTTCAGTTTCAATGAAAGAACAAAGATCCACAACACTTTTGCATGAATGTAAGATTCTGCTCACCTTTCGAGTTGAATTTTCTTCCTCTTGGTAAGCTATTCACTAACAAGTCAATCTGAAGTAATGTCCATTAGGAATTAATACTTGTAACATGCTAAGAACATTTTAGCCTCAAATTCCTGAAAAAAATTAAGAACATTCTGTTTTTGGCCAGGTTTACACGGAAATAAGAAGTATATAAAAAGGGTATTTCGAGTGTGCTTCGTATAAAGCTGGATAATGTTTTCTCAGAGGCCCTCAGATCTAAAAGTTCTTATCAATGCTCCCCATACCGCCTTCTATAAGAGACCTTATTCGAGATAGAAAGTTTTAGAGCTTCTTCAGTTCCGAAGAAGGGAAACATCAATTCAGTTTTTGGGGAGCTTAAACCCTGAAACTTGCAGTATTTGCAGTATTTTAGCGATTCTGTGACTTGCCCATCCAACCGTATGGACTTTTCTCTGCTCCAAGTCGCTTGCTTATAACATTGGATTTCCTATCAGGAGCTCTGACTGAGAAAGGGAGTAATTAAAAGGGTTCACCTTCGAACGCTTACTCTTGATTCATAATTGGACAACAAGTTCCAGCGATTTCGAAGTAGAATAAACTACCTTTACCGTAACTTTACCTTTTTTACACTGATAATAATGCAAGTGCGTTTATAAGTTTTGCGAGTTGAAGATAATTGATCTCGTAGTCTCTTTCCCAACAGTGATATGACAAAATTGACGACAAAATTACCCTGAAATTTGGAATTATCAGTGTTTATTCCTCCACGATAACAAAGTGATATTATCACTAAATAGCACAGCAAACTAACGGAGTCTTTCGTATCATGGTTTCCAGCTCCTAAAATCATATTTGAATTGCGGACGTCGCGCGCCAACTTATGTAAAAAGTATTTTTTTCTTTTTTGAAGAAGTGACCTAGCGAAGTTCTACAATCATTCTAAATCAAAGTTGTTCTCTATTTTATTGTTCGTGCTATTCATAAATGCCGCATTCAGCTGCACGTTGTGGGTTGAAATCCCCCGATTGGGCGTTCCATAGAGGTTCTTCGAAACTGTGTTCTCTCTTGCTATCCTAATCTCATGCCGCGCTGGTATTTCATCGATTCTCTGCCTCGGCAATTTCAAATTCAGTCTTGTAAGTCAGTGATAGTTTCGGCAGATACATTACTGCAAAAATTACATACAAAAAGGACCATCTCCATTTACTTCGAGATCAATTTTACAAAACCCAAGACGAAGAAAGAAAAAAACAAAGAAAATATTTACTGTTTACGCGATGAGACGCGCTGAGCCGTTCACCTTGAACAGCAAACAACAACTTGAAAATTCTACTTCACAAAAATACCGCGGTTTTAACCAGCCAAAACAAGTTCCTTTTTGTGCAAATATCACCGGTAGTCGGGTATGACAAAGAGAAAATGGTGTTGAACCGCTTGGTTATGTTCTTATTTTTTTTAGATTAAGGCATTTCAGGGGTTGGCATGCATAGTATCTATCAAGAAATACCGTTAGAACATATATTTAGAGAGTTCCCGTACAAAAGTAGTCTGAATTAACAGACACCCACTCAAAGTTTGATTTTGAGTGGGCGTGTGTTAACTCGAGCTATTCAAAAAGGGAGTGCAGTAGAACATTTAGAAACTTTGATTTCTTTTTAGCAAGATTAAAATAATTTCCTTTATGTAGTTAAAACAACAAAATCGCACCTATGGGAAGGCAGACAAAGGGCTTAAGTAATTTTTCTGAGTTTTGTAGGTACCAGTGACAGAGAAAAAGTAAAGATAATCAATCTCAACTTATTTGACATTTCGCACCGTTGGTTGCAGCGATTGTTTAGAAAAATTACAAAGGTTAATCATTTAAAATTTATTGCGAACTAATTAGTGTTTTGTTTTACGCCACGAGACTTTAATTGGTTAATGTTTTTTACTTCCCAAATGCACTTTTTAGTGTACAGAGTTTAACGTACGCCCTTTTATAGAAAAATGTAATTGCGTTTTCTGGGCGAATAAAATGACATTTCTGGTTGCATTTCTGGTTATAATACAATCAATTCTACATTGGTGGCAAGCTTTTTCACAGCATGTCGCATTCTTAAAAACAAAACTCTTTTCACAACCTGTTGAAAATAACTTACTAATTCAGTTCTGTTCGTGTTCCCGTTTTGAACGTGTGAAAGAGGAACTCCGGGGCAGAAAGAGCTGGGAACGCCACTTACGTTTTCGCTGCATTTTAATTTACTGGAGTTTTTCAACTGCGGAACAAGATTTTGCTTTAGCGTGAAGCGAGACCTCTATCTAAGGTGGGTTTAGCTATACTTTTTTAGTTCAAAGATTGAAATGTTGAAACAATTATGTGCGGATTTGTGATTTTTATAGTGACTTGTTACAGTCACATTTAATTGCCCTTTAAGCTTATCAACGCTGAGACCCAGACACACGCGTTTTCGATATTTCCCTTCTTTAGTTTATGTCAAATCTTAAAAAAAAATATATTTGATTTTTCAAGTACGTAAACATTTTTCCAGTTCTTTGATACCTTTGAGATATTTTTACAAATCTTTTTCCATAGGCCTCAGTTTTCTGAAAATTCGACATAATTGAAGTTAAGCTGCTTTGTTGATCGGTTTATGATGTTTTTAAAATTACATTTTAACTGGTTTCGTTTACGAGGAAAAGAATCAAAGCTAAGAAATTCGAGTTTATTCTTACCTCGACTAGAGTTTTCCGGGATTTTATTTGAAAAAGAGTTCCACAAAGCTTTTTCTTGCAGTCTGGGCTAAATAAATTATGAACTGAACAACGGACAACCAAAATTTATCGGAAGTGCACCTTCATGGCAAAATGTTTTGTAGTTAAAAGGGAGGCAACTTTGGCTCTCTTATTCCAGCAAATCGGCGGAAAAGTTGGAAAGAAGTTTCTCTGACGCTCTTTTTCATAGTCCTGTTTTTCACTTCTATGGCTTTCATGAACAGACGTGGCCAGTTTGGGGGAAAACATATCATTTATTACAACAATATTTAAGAAGCAAAAGCGAAAAAATTATTTTGGATGGCGTGACAAACCAGCTAGGTACGTCTCTTGCGAACTCGCTTGAGGTGCATGCAGATTTGTAAATCTGGTCTTTCTAATTGTCGGACATCGCTGTTTTCACAAACGTGTCGTTTTCCCATTCGAAACACGACTTTTTCGCGGTTCACGCCGAAATGCAAATAACTTTTCCGATGAATATTTCAGAGATGACGTCATCGAGAGCGAAGAGTGAGCCCCAGTCCTCCTCTGTCATCACACCAAATCGAGGCCAGGTTAGCTGGGAGGATCTGCACGCGTACTTGTACGGTCACGTGCCTATACATCCCATGGACCCTCGCGAGCTTGAAGTCCGGGCATCGAAAAGAAGACGGCAAGATAGTGGGGGCGAGTGTAGTACAGGTAAAAACTACCATCTTGAGTTCTCGGAAGAAAACACGCAACAAGTCATATTCATGTAAAGTAATCATTGACAAACGAAGAGCATTTCGTACCTAAGTAAAAAGTATGAAAACTTGCTTTATTGAATCTAGAAACATTGAGGTTTGCGAGAATAGAAATGTTGACGAGGCAATGGACATTCCTTGTTTTACACCGCTTATGGAAACGCGCGTGTTCTGAAAGGTTGGATAAAGTTATCCATGGATAAAAGTTATCTGTTGTAAAGGATTTGTTTAGGATTTATCCGTTGGATAAGCGTTTATCTACAGATAGCTCTTAACTGACCTTCTAGTAACCGGCCCCAGAAATATTTACTCATAGGTTTTGCAAAAGCTACCAGGTTGCCTAGATGTTTGATTCAAGAAGCAGAGTTCTCATAATTATAAAACTTGAAATTGTTTATGCATTGCTAAAGTTCTAGGTTCATTTCCTGACCTCATATATTTAATCTCCCAAACAGCCAGCACTAAATCGAGGCGCTCCACATCTCCGCTCGCAGCCCTTGTGTTCCCGGATGAAGTACGTCTCTGCCGGTCGAGCATCCCTGGGGCTAAGTTTGGTGTTTGTGCCGCTCGAACCATTCCCCCCGGCACTTGGATCGGCCCGTACGAGGGACACATTATCACTAAAGAGGAAATGAGAGGGATGGATAGTGATTACATGTGGGAGGTAAGCTACGGCTAAACTAGGACACATGTAGCGCGTAACATTTGTGTCCTGCAGTGTTTCCCCGAGTGGCTAAACTAGGAAACATCGCACGTGTGTGTCTCGGACACATCAAATGTTTCTAATCTTGCGAAGAAACATTTCTTGTGTCCCGGCTACAAAATTTGTCGCGCGCAACAATGTTTCTCGCATGGATAAACTGGGAAACATAGAGGAAACATGTGTCCGGCTACACTGTTGCGCGCTACATGTGTCCTAGTTTAGCCAGGGTTGTACATTAACATTTTTGGATACTTCCCATACTTGCTTACAGCTGTTTTGAGTATTCTGCGAACTCTCGCGTTCAACTTCCAATGGCGTCCTGGCTTCCGTCAATCAAACCCTCTGGTCTAATTTCAATCTTAGCCGACCGTAACTTAGGCCATTTGTTAAGAAAAAGATAGTAAAAGATGCTGTGTGTTGGGGCATTTCATTAGGGTGGCGAATAACTGAATTCTATGTATTCCAAAGAGTTCCAAAGTTTGATTGACGGAAGCCGGAAGGCGGTGTGACGGTTGGAAATCGATCTCGAGAATTCGCAGAATACTCAAAACAGCTGTAAGTAATATTTTAGCCGAAACCGTTGTTTTGCGTGATTTGATTTTGCTTCTGTTCCGCCAATCAAACCATCTCAGCCAATCAGGTCATTCCCTCTTTCGCCTAGTGCAGTCGACTGGGTTTTCGTCGTGACAGAAAGCCAGTCTATTGCACTTGGCGAAGCAAGTATCGACCTGATTGGCCGAGATTGTTTCACTGGCCATGGCGGAACAGAAAAAAATCCCAAACGCAGCGCGAAACAGCGAATTTATCCACGATGAGAACCGTTACAAGGACTTGATTAAAATGTTTTCTGTTACAACTATCTGAGCCAATGAAACCCTTACCCTGCTTCGCCTACTGCAGTCAACTGGCTTCCCTCTGAACTAAATCCAGACAACGTCGCGACGGAAAGCCAGGCGACTGCACTAGGCGAAACAGGGCAAGAATCTGATTGGCTCATAAGATTTGACTGGCGGAACAGCAAAGACAAAAACAAATCGATGTTTTGAAAACGCGGGTCGCGAGGTACGCCGTTAATGTTTTGACACCACTCCCAGCTGAGTTGTACCAGCTGTCAAAAAGTGTGATAAGTGTTTTTGACTGGTGGACCCGTTTCTTAGTGAATTATTGATGAGAAGAGCTGATGACTGTCGAAAATAAATCAGACTGGAGCTCCGTCGGACACCCCCCCCCCCCCCCCCCCCTGGGTCCCCCATTCATGGCTAGGTCTTTAATCAGCCAATGACAATGCGAAGAAAAACTAAGGCCCGTGTTGCGCGCGCAATTGAATGGCTTCCCGGTCGTGTGCTAGTCAAATCACGTACGTTTTCTAGTGAATCTCGAAAAGAAAATATTTTTGTTCGTCGTATAATAAATAACTCATTAGATGTTTTTTCATGTAATACTGGCGGACATTTTACTCGTTGCTCACATTTTTCCCCACCCCTGCGGGGCTTGGAAAAATACGTAGATACATACATACATTAGCTTTATTTACCCGCGGATTTTTATCAGCTGAGTACACCTGTTCTCCATAAAAACCGTGCAAGATATAGATACATGTATCAGTGGAATAAAAATCCGCAACTCGTAAAATATCCGCCCGTATTACACACCTAATAACCTATGTGTAATCATCACTTGTATGGTATATTGGTATACCACACTTTGGTTTGTTGTCATTATGTCTGTATCAAGTTTAAAAGAAATGAGAAAAATCAATTTCATGAAACCTTAAGGTCCACGAAAAATCACCAGAAAATTTGTTTTTGTTTCATCCGAGTTTTTTGGGCGCCTGAGTTTCGGGTAAACCAGACATAATTATAGTTAAGCAAAAATTTTCAGGCCCAGGAATTCTGAGACCCCGTCCACGATACTTTTTGCTCCGTTTTCAAAAAGATTTGCGTCCACACTTATCGTTTTCGTATTGTTTTCGCCGTTTTCGGTGATCGTTTTCGGCGTTGTAGTGTGGACGATAGCCGTAACCGGAGCAAAAAGTATCGTTTTCGTTTGAAAAAGGTGTAGTGTGTACGGGGTCTCAGGAATTGAGAATTCACCGATCCCGTATTCAATGTTCTACCTCCCTAGTTACTGTTGCTATGTCGGACAAGCCAAAATGTTTCTTTGGCATAGAGCATGGAAAAGACACCGATTGCAGGAATATGTTAGAAGATGCCTCATAATATATGTGTGATATTTTATCATGAAAGGGTAATAATTCATTAAAAATATTCTTGTTTGTGTTTGTTGGTCAGGCATTTTGAATTACACTGGGAAAAACAGCCCATTTAATTGTTTGGCGATTAATCAAGCGAAGGCGGGATATCGGTCTATTCTCGAGAATTCTCTCATGTTCAAGAAAATAGACCTCTTTACCTTGGGCGTAATGTTGTCGCATTTCAGATAACGTAGCATTCATTTCAATATTCTTTCTTTGTTTGGGTTGCTTCCGTGTTCATATATCCTTCGGTGCGTAGCAGAAAAACAAAGAAAGAATACTCATGCCACGTCATCTGAAATGCGACAACATTACGCCCAAGCAAAAGAGGTCTATTGACGCCAGGTGTCGTGTCCCTGAATTTTTAACATTATTTTTCCCTTGATATCAGATCTACAAAGACGGTCGGTTCAGCCACTACATTGACGGGGAAGACGAGTCTTTATCGAGTTGGATGCGCTACATACAATGCGCAAGATATCGAGAGGAACAAAACATGACTGTGTTCCAATACTGTGGCAACATCTACTACAGGGCGTACAAACACATCCCCGAGGGAAGAGAACTCAAAGTGTGGTACGATGAGAAATACTCCGAACTCATCGATATACCAGCACTTCTGAAAGATCAAAAAGGTATTTCCCTCGCGGTTTTGTTTCTCTAACAGGGTGTTCCTCAAGTTTTACCTAGGATTTGTAGATTTTGGAGTTTTTCTCCCGAGGGATCAATTTGCAAAATGTGGTGTCCCTCAGGTTATGCCTTGGACCACATATTTCTCTAACTCAAGCTTAAAAGAGGGCCGTTCTTTTTGCGATTCACATGACGCTTTGTTTCATTATTCAATTCATTTCCTGCTCTGTTTCTGCCTCAAGAAAATACCGCGTTCTGGAGAACTACATCAGTCGCGCCACATGAACACTCAGTTAGAGAAGGAGAGATGTACTTCAGGAATAACAGAGAAGTGAGTATATTCTTCATTAGTAGAAACCCACTCGCATGCTCTGGTTCCTCTTTGTTGAATATCTCTGGTAAGCTGTTACAATTGTTGAAACTTTTAATTTAAAATTTAGGTGGTACCAACAAAGCTCATACTCATACTAACAAGTATCACACAGCTCCTCTTTCAAACCTGGAAACTGTTTTGTGGGATAATTCAAGCCTATTTAGGGCTCCCCTCAGATATGAATTTGGTCATAAATTAAGAATATAAAAACGGAGTAATATCTCTAATAAAGTATGAGCGCGCAGGGTGCAAAGAGTGGAATAGCCATATACCAGGTTCTAAAGATCTACCAATTTACTCCTTAGGCACATGGTCTCGATCCGTTGCAGCATCATCAGTCAGCGTTCTACTCTATCGACTTCAAGGATTCAAATGAGCCGTCAACTTGGCGTTGCGGCCAGTGCTCACAGACATTCAGCCAGCGGGTTCTCTTACAAATGCACATCTGTCCTCAATCTCCCGACAGGCCCTATCAATGCGGTCATTGCCCAGCCTCGTTTCAGGAAGCCAATGAACTGCGTGACCACGTTGTCACGCATATCAACGAGAAGCCATTTAAGTGCGGTTTCTGTAACCGTTCATTCGCTGGCGCGACTACCTTGAACAATCACATTCGTACACATACCGGCGAGAAGCCATTCAAGTGTTTAAAATGCAACAAGACTTTTACACAGTCAACTCAGCTCAGTCGACATCAGAAGTCCCCCGATGAATGTATAGGAGGAGTAACTACTGAATCTTGAAACTTTGTTAAACATCGGCAAATCCGCTACCAGCTTTTCATGAGACAAATGGCGGGATAGTTCCCGCTCCATTTCAGTTGATATTTCAAAACTGACACTTTTAAAACATAAATAACTGAATTCCTAGAAGGAAGGAGTCAAATCCCAGCCTTCTTATCCCCCGATTTTGTATTGTTATTAAGGGCCGTTCACACGGCGCGAATTTCAGCTGCGATTTGAGGTGCGATTTCTGTGGCGATGTCATATCGCGCTGTGTGAACGGCCGGCGATCTTATGGCGATTACACTTACGATGTCGCAGGCGTTTTGAACATGTCCATTGCGATGCGGGTGCGATTTCTTCATATCGCCAACAAACGGACGAATCGCAGAGCCAAATCGCCGGGCCGTTCGCACCGCGCGATACAACGTCGACGATCGCTTCAAACATCGCAGCTAAGATCGAGCCGTGTGAACGGGCCTTGTATTTTGAATAATTGTACCCACCAAACCTAATAATACTCATTTTTCTTCACACAATTAGTGATGAATAGGGCGTTGTATTTCGACTAAATGGCCTCCAGTGCGATCAGGATTCGCGAATGTATCTGGAGTTCCCAGTTGGCGCGACCATACCACAAACGTCCTTGATGTTAGTCCGAAATTTGTCGCTCGGCTTCGGAAACCTCTTCCTTTGCTCGTTGTTGATATTTCTGGCAGAAGCAGATTTACACGGAAACTTTATCGCAATTTGGAAATGAAACATTTCAAAATTAATCCATTTGAAAACATTTCAAAATTAATCCCTCTCGGGTCAGAGATGTTTTTCTCTTTCTCCGCTTACTAGGGCTAACGCTCATAAGCACACCATTTCATTAGCACGTTAGCTTTCACACAAGGTTAATTCTATCTCCACTCTGTTTATAACTTAGTGCTACGCGGCCACAGGCTTGCCTGAACATCTACATTTGAAGATTAACTTTCATGGGTAAACCAGTCCCCAGCTTCTTCTAGGTATGATTTTAAGTGGAACGTGGGTCGCCACTATAGCTCCTTCTTAAGGTGGCTCGCCAGTACATTTCTGTTTTCAGCTTGCTTGTCAATAATCATATTTTTGCAGTGTCTTCTATAATATATTTGGATAACTTTTACTCTAATTAGTGAAATTTATAAAAGAAAGCATGCGCGATATGGCTTATCGCCTGATTTTAACACCTTTTTAAATGCTCCTAGTGGCAAACTTTGAAAAACATTCTTCAGTAACATTTTACTTTATTATTAACTACAATATATAATATTTATATCTCATGTGAGATAATCACTCTCCATGAACTAGCACTCGATCTTTCAAAATAAAATTAAGGACTCCGTCCACACGTATCCGAATATTTTCGAAAACGGAGATTGTGTACGTTCCCGTACACACGTATGTGGTGTTTTCTGCCACAAAAACGGAGGTTTTCGAGAACGCTTTCCAGACTAGATTTTTAAAAATGAAGATTTATCGTATTCGTGTGGACGGTCGAAAACGGAGGTTTTCAAATACGATGACGTCAAAGTTAGGGTCCAGTGCACTTGCTTTTCGAAGAGCGCATGCGCTGCCCGATAGGTGAAGTGTTGCGTATTTGAATCGTTTTCGCGTATACGTGTAGACTGGCAAATACGGTCCGTGTAAATGCGGATTTTGTTTCAATACGGAGAAAAAAATATCCATTTTTCGAAAATATCCTGATACGTGTGGACGGAGTCTAAGCATCTTGTGCATTTTCATCCATTTTTTATCATTTTATAAAGAGATAACCAGTACGGTTTTAAATGTAAATATGAATTAAGATTCAATTTGTGATTTGTATTTATGTTTTAAAGAACGAATTTGTTCCTGTAAATATATTTTGCATTATCAGTAAAACTTTGATGTAAATGCAAAAAGTGAATGTTGTCCTATTTAGTAGTCCTATTATCCAACAAAAGAAAAGGCGTTTTTGCACTCCCGATCGACCCCGACCGGTTAGCGCTGTGGTAGAGCGCCCTCCGGGCTTCTGTGCGGGAGGTGGGGGGTTGAAACCCCGGCCGACAGTAGTATAGTATGCACCGAATTAACCCTTTTTGTGGTGGAATACTAATTTTGTGGTGGAGGTCTAAGGTCACGTCCGGAATGTTGAGGAGGAAGTCAAAGGTCACGTCAGGAATGTTGAGACGGAGGTCAAGATCTTTTTCTAGATCGTATATACGGTATCTTTAAACATGGTTTTGTCCATGTATCACACTAAAGGAAAGTAATGGCTTTTCTTAGTTTTGCTTATCAGGGCAGTGGCATGATACTTGAGATTCTTCACCTACTGTTTTGAGAGTCACACGCTTTGCATGTGACCTTATGCGGTCGGTGAGTATCTTATATTTTAGTCCTTCTGTTGTGTCGTAACCACTTGCTCTAGTAGGCGGCCGACTAACCGTTCTGCTCTAGCTACCCCGTGCTGAAGAGACCCAAAAAGGTCGAAACAGCTGTCCTCGGTTGCTTATGTACTTTTAGTTTGGACTCTACCATGCCACTGTCCTGTTAATATTTTTTGCGTAGTATCAGCCTTTCTACCTTATGTTAAAAATCATAAACAAACAAGTGAGTGAAAACACTAAAAAAGCACCAGGAGCCTTCATTGGCGACGTTGCATGCTTGTTGTTAAATATTGACACCGCTGTAAAAAGCAGTTCACATGCGCTAAAGATTCATTGCCCTCTGAAATGAAGACAATTGAAAAAATCTACATAACAACAGCGATCGATAAATTTTGATTTTCGCCTCTGGTGCAAGCCTTAAAGTGCGAGGTGCGAAAGTTCGGAGAAGCTGCCCTGCAATTTTGCAAGACAGCACGCGAGATATTTTCGTTATGACGATTTCTTTTGTTTTCATTTCACAGGAAGTGAATCTTTAGCGAATGGCAAATGCGTTTTCCGGCGGTGTTCTTTGAATTGAAATCGTTATAACAGTTCTCGAACCAAGAGCTCCCCGGCTCGTCACCTCGCGGGGGAGGCTCTGGTGACAGCCACTGACGCATGCACGAGATTTAATACAGAGCCGCTGAGAGAAAGAACTTTCAACGCATGCTCCAACATCAACCAATCAGCGACGACCCTCAAATGGATGTCCCCAGAGCCTCCCCTGCGAGCAGACGAGCCGGGAGCTCTGGGTACGAGAATGGTTAGAACGCTTCTGGATACGTGGCAGTACTCGCGTTATGATATTTGATACTGGTATTCGATTGCTCGCCAAAGTTAGTATGTATTTTTAATGTTTACTGAGTTGAGAGTCAAAGGCATATTATCATTGGCTGTATTTTTGCGTTACTCATAAAAAAAGTCATTCATTCATTCAGGTGCTCGCTGCTCGCACAACCTCGATCCGATCTTTCACGACCTGAAGAAGATCGGTAATGGCCGATCGAAATATCGGACTTAAATATAATTTATTTTTTAAGCTGTTTGTCGACTTTTCGTCATATATATTTATACGAGCTAGAGAAACATCGGGCGCTCGCAAATGTGACTACTCGGCCTCGTCAACAGGCGGCAAACCTCTCGTGCGTTTTGGTGGAGGGCTTTATTATGACTATACAAGTGCGTACCTAGAAATTGTTGTGTGTGGGGGGTGGGGGGTGGGGGGGGGGGGGGGGCAAGCCTTGGTCATCTTTGTTTTTTTTTTCTCCCCCGCTAGCTACGTACTGCTGTATTTACCTCGAACCCTCCTCCTTGAGGACCTCCCTTGAAATCCCCCCGCCCCCCCCTGGAATTTCCACTCGTGAAACAGGCCCCCTCCCCTGGAATTTCTAACCTCATAAAGGACCCTGGAATTTCCGTTTTTTCTAGCAAAATACCCCTGGAAAATCTACTTTTGGATAAAATGGCCCTGGAAAGTCACCTTTTTTACCCCTCCCCCTTGGAATTTCGAATCTCCAGACACACCCCCTCCCGGCGTCGAATTTCCAGAGTCACAATACAGCCACCCTGGAAAATTTTCCGTAGGTTCTCAACCCCCGGTGCGGTTTAGAAGTGCAATCAGCCAATGCAATGGTGATCGCATTGAACGTGGTGTGGTAATGTGCTAACAGATGTTCTCGTTAATTTTATGGTCCGGGTTAAATGGCTTGTGTGTAGGAAGCCGACAAAAGATACGTGACTTCTTCTTTCGCTCTAAAGGAGATCTATTTTTGTTCGTAAGTGGTTTCCATATACTTTACATGAGTGATCGTATATCATGAACTCAGAACCCTAATTTCTTTGAGATTGCGTGACCCTTTGTCACGATAGTGACACACCACTTCGTGTTGCTACACCCGTGCCAATCAAACAAACTGAAAGACGCAATTTTTTAACATCAAATAAAGAACCACGTCTGTAATGAACCGAGTTTATAGAAGATGAAGGAGAGTGTAGGATGGTCACGGAATAGTGTGTACTCCAAGACTATTGATAGAATTCTGTTTATTGATACTTAGGCTAAAGCTTAACTGTGATTACAAATGGGTGCGGCTTATCTAGTGTTGATTACAATGTCAATCATAATAATACAATGACTATTATTATTACATCTCCCTTCTCAAGAAATTTGATTTAAAAAGCGTGTTACGCAAATTAATAAAATATACAATGTTGGTGCTATTTACAAGCTATATTCCAAAAACTAGAATTAAAAGAATATACTGAGAAAATGTCCAATAGTCTATGTTAATAAAAAAAAACAAAGTTAATCATCGTATCCATATCTAGTAGGTACATTGCGGGTTCTGCTTGATCGTCGAAGTTCTACTGGTTCCTTTGGTGTGTCAGGTTCATCAGTGGCAGTGTGGGAATCGGGTGTGTCGGGTTGCTCCTGTTCAGGCTGTTTTGTCTCATGGGTGGCTCGTTGGTCTTTAGCAAATGTCGTCGGTTGCGTCTTAGTTCCTGGCCTGTCTCTGTCTGTATAATGTAGGATCGTGGAGTTTCCAGCCTCTTGTTTAACAGTTGCTGGTATCCACTTGTTCTTGTTATAGACTCTTACTGCTTCGTTGGGTGCAAGGGGTAGTAGTGGTTTTGTGCCTCTGTTGTAATAACGTGCTTGTCTGTCTTGGCAGGCTTTTAGTTCTTCCTTTACCCCGGTAGCGATGCTAGGCATTAACAGTTCTTTGTTGATGGGTAGTTTTGTTCTGGTCATGCGGCTCATTAGTAATTGTGCTGGAGAGTAACTCATTCCGGTTATTGGGGTGTTGCGATATTCTAGTAAAGCGATGTAGGGATCATCAGATTTCTTTAAGATTCGCTTCAAAATCTGTACTGCCTTTTCGCTGCGTCCATTTGCTTGAGGAAAGCGAGGGCTGCATGTGGTTAGCTTGAATTCCCAGTCTTTTGCAAAATCCCTGAATTCTTTTGAGTTGTACGGTACATTATCTGCAACTAGCTCCTCAGGAATTCCGTGTCTTGCAAAGATTGATTTCAAGTGTGATTTTACTGTCGCGCTTGTTTTGTCACGCAATGGACAGGTTTCAATAAATTTAGAGTAGTAATCGACTACAACTAAATAGTCCTTTCCATTAAGTTCCATTAGGTCAGATCCAACTTTTTGCCAGGGACGTTCCGGTATTTCATGAGGTTGCATTGGTTCTTTGGTGTTCTTGTGCTGGTGTTCCATGCAAACTTTGCACTTGTTGACTTTCTCATAGATGTCACGCGACATACCAGGCCAATAAATTATGGCTCTAGCACGCGCTTTGCATTTCTCTATTCCGAGATGACTTTCGTGAATGAGATTCAGCATTGTATCCCGCATAGTTATGGGAATAATTAGTTGCTTTCCTTTGAAAAGTAGGCCTTCAGCCTCACTTAGTTCGTCCTTAATTGTCCAATAAGGTGCAATGATTGGTTTGACCTCTTTTTTTGTGGTTGGGCCATCCCTTGATGATTTGTTTGCGTAACTCTTGTAGTGTCACGTCATCCGCAGTGGCTTGTTTTAGTTCTCTTAACCTTTCAGTAGTTGCCGGAATTTCCTTAACGAAGCTGTGAACGGATATCTCAATATCCTCGTTGAGATCCTGTTGATCATTTGCGTTTTTCCGATAAATATGCTCTCGACAACGTGTCTGCTATAAACATTTCCTTGCCCGGTACAAAACATACAGTGATGTTGTATTTCTGCAATCTGATTAACAGACGTTGAATACGTGGTGGTGCTTGAGATAGAGGCTTAGCCATAATCGCCTCAAGTGGCTTATGATCGCTGTGAACGATTATCTCATTTCCGTAAATGAACTGATGAAATCGTTCGCATGTGAACACAATGGCCAACAGTTCCTTTTCGATTTGAGCGTAGTGTTTCTCTGCATCTGTTAAAGATCTCGACGCATAAATTACAGGTGTCCCTCCTGGATCAAACATCCTCCCATTCCATTTTGTGACGCGTCGCATTGGATAACTATTTCTTTCTCGATGTCAAAATAGCGTAATACAGGGCTATTTGTTAGCGCTTCCTTGACCTTTGTTAAGGCTTGTTCGTGTTCCTCATACCATACCCATTGTGCGTTTTTCTTCAGAAGTGACCGCAATGGTGCCGTGATTTCCGACATGTTGGAGATATATTGGGATAGGTAGTTTACCATGCCAAGTAATCGTTGAAGGTCTTGTTTTGTTTCCGGTTTCGGCATTTCCTTGATAGCCTTGATTTTCTCGGGGTCAGGTTTGAATCCTTCTGCTGTGACAATATTTCCGAGGTAGTTGACTTGACTAACCCTCAGCTGGATTTTATCCCGATTGAATTTGATTCCACGTTCCTTTGCGCGAATCAGTACTTGTTTTAGTGCCTTGTCGTGTTCCGCCTTGTCACGTCCCGCAACAATGATGTCATCATGGACTGCTAAAACTCCGGGAATGTCGCTGAAATTGTCGTCGACCATTTTCTGTGCCACGTCGGCAGCTACAGAAATCCCGAATGGCATTCGCAAGAAACGATATCTTCCAAATGGCGTGTTGAAAGTGCACAAGTATGAAGATTCTTCATCCAGTTTTTTGTGCCAATAGCAATTGCTCATGTCAATCACGGTGAAAACACGTTTCCCGTTCAATCTACTCGATAGTGTTTCTGCGGTTGGCGGCTTGTAGTGTTCCCTTTTGATGGCTTTGTTAAGTTCCTTAGGATCCAAACACAGACGTAGACTTCCGTTTTTCTTTTCTACGATAACTAAACTGTTTACCCAATCAGTCGCTTTTTGAACTTTGCTGACGACTCCCTGTTTCGTCAGTTTTTCTAGCGTATCCTTTAATTTCGGCATTAGACTGAGTGGTACTTTGCGTGGTGGATGAATTGTAGGTTGTGCATCTCCGTTTAGACTTATATGGTACTCGCCATCCACGAGTCCAAGTCCCTCAAAAACATCCTTGAACTCGTTCAAGATTTCGTCTCCTTTCTTGATTTCACTAACATTTTTGCCGACAGTTATCAGTTCCAGATTGCGGCATGTCTCTAAGCCAATCAGCGGCTTGGACTTGTCAGCTTTGACCACATAAAAATCGGCGGTTATCTCATTTCCGCGCCTTTTGACATCCATCTCGCATTTTCCTAGCACGGGTATTTGCATGCCTCCATAAGCTGTGAGTCTTGTCTTAGTACTCTTTAGTTGTGGCTTTTGTGGTAATGACGAAAATATTTCCTCTGACAACACGTTGCATTGTGCTCCGGTATCAACTTTGAATCTGATATCCTTGTTTCCCACGTTCAGGGTTACAAAGAGTTCATTGGCGTCGCTGTTTGTCGAATCGATTTCGCCAAGAAATAATTCGTCGATAGAGTCGTCGCTCTCAGTGTCGCTGTCCTTTTCCAAGTCGTGAACTTTCTTGGGCGGGACATCCTTCGTTTTGCACATGGGTGCAAAATGGTTTTTGCCCTTGCATTTGTAGCATTCTTGACCAAATGCTTTACATTCCTTTGGTTTGTGAGAGGAACCGCAACGTCCGCACGTTTTTCTGTCCTCTTTCTTAGTAGGCTTGTGGTGATTTTGCTGTTTTTGGTTTTTCCTCCCTGGGTATTTCTTGTTGAGGGCGGCTGCTTCAAGACTCGCACCATCTTTCAAATTCTCTATTTGTGTTTTGCTCGTCTCTGCTGCTCTGACAGTATTGATGGCAGCATTGAGTGTCAGTTCAGTGTTCCTGAGAAGTCGCTCCCTGATGCTGTCACTATCAATTCCGCAGACAATCCTGTCTTTTATAAGACTGTCTTGTAGTGCTCCAAATTCGCATGTCTTTGCTTTAGATCTCAGATCCGTCACAAATACATCTATTGGACGACCGTTTTGTGTGCAGGAGTTGAAGATGTATCTCTCATACGTCACATTCTTTTTCGGCGTGCAGTATGCTTCAAACTTGCTTATTATTGGGTCAAGCTTGTCCTTCTCACTCTCTGTGAAAGTGAAGGTATCGTACACTTCCAGCGCGTCTTCCCCAATCGTGTGCAGGAATATTGCGCATTTCGTAGCCTCTTGCTTCGAATCCGCCCCACTCGCCTTTGCGTAGAGGTTCCATCGCTGACTCCACTTTCGCCAGTTTTCGGCGATATTTCCTTCTAACTTCAGTGGTCCCATAGGTTTCATGTGTTCCATTTCGACTCACTTTCTGACACCATGTAATGAACCGAGTTTATAGAAGATGAAGGAGAGTGTAGGATGGTCACGGAATAGTGTGTACTCCAAGACTATTGATAGAATTCTGTTTATTGATACTTAGGCTAAAGCTTAACTGTGATTACAAATGGGTGCGGCTTATCTAGTGTTGATTACAATGTCAATCATAATATACAATGACTATTATTATTACAACGTCCAATTAAAGTAATTTGTTTCTGAGTGGGCTGAGGCTTAGATTTGCCGAAATGAAAAGAACGCCCCCATAACATTTGCCGCAAAATTCACACACTGTATTTCCTGTTTTCGACGCATATAGCCAGGGAGGGGGGGGGGGCACAGAGGGAGATTTTCGCATACTACTGTATTTGCTGGAGGAAATGTGAATATTTTTGTCCTGTTTTCACTATCCGCCCCCCCCCCCCCCCCCAATTCCTGGCAACGCCCCTGAATGATTTAGTTGGTGTTACCAGCACGTTCACCATTTTTTTTTAGTGAAAGATGCTTGCCGTTAATTTATTTACCTCATAGAATGTTTTTTTGTCACGCTCAAAAAGGACTCTAAATCCCTGAGAAAAGTGGACAAAGCAACCACCAGACTAACACAGAGTAAGTAGTCTTTATTTTTTTTTGCATTTTCTCCCTTTTTTTCTTGTAACTGATGGAATACGTTACCCCAAAAGTAAACAGTCTATGACATTTCCACGCACGTGTGGAGCTGTGTAGTGTGTGGTTTCATGGAAGTTTCCCGGAAGACCTGCGATAGAACCCGATTGATACCAGCACAGTGGCTATTACGTATCACTGACGTAGCCAAGTGCTGTGAACAGAAGAGATGATGACTTCGCCAGGGAGTCCTATGACGTCAACTAGCAACCTTTGGTGGCTCTTTGCAGTAAAAAAATACTTGTGTACAAGAAAACTATTAAAATGAAGCTGCGTGATATCCGGTTAAGTAGACAAGCATCTCAAAATGCAGAAAACTCTAGTATAACTCGCATTTTATTGTAAATGCAGAGTTTGCTGGAAGCATAGTTAGTAGAGGTAGACTCTACTAACTTTGCTGGAAGGAAGGGTAAATTTCGTGTGGTACCTTGGAGACATTCCAGTTTTATTAATGGCCTTCGCGTGTTGGTTCCTAATGGCGACATGCATTCATACAAACTAGACTACAAAAGTCGGAATATTTAAAGTATCGGGGAGTTATTTTAGGCAGCCCATGTTAAATTTGGGAAAATAAATACATAAAATAATAAATGCATTCAAAAACTCATATGAGTGAGTTCTGATGCATTCTGTATATAGTCTTTACCTGAACTGAAGGATCTACCGTGGATAAATAAAGCTTTACTTATACTTACTTACTTTACTGTTAGTATTCTAAAGCTTCGCTTTTGACTTTGGCTTTTCATCCATTAGTCAGCCATCATCGTGAGTCATCGATTAGATGAGGTAAATTAGATGAGGTAAATCCGTAAATCGTTTACCGGAGCTACTTGAAGTGTTTTTCACTTAAAATTTATCAAGATTTCGTCACGAACGCGAACGTCTCAGATGTCGTGACTTTGATTGACAGTGAAGGACACGCGATGGGGTTCCCGTATTGACCAATCAGAGGCCGAGTTTCCAGATATCCCATGGTTCACTGCGCTGTGCCGGGTCACCAACCATCTTCCGGTTGAAGTGCGGTGTGTTGTAGTCAGACATTTGCGATCAAAAAGACCTGCGAATATGTCGAAATTTCGACCTCTTCTACAGAACTTTTCACGTTCCTAGCCTAGGGTCACCTATGGTGATCCTTATGGATGTATCTGGAAGTGGGGAACGGTCTTTGAAGCAAGAAAAACTCATGTTTCAAAGATCTGAATCGGTGGAGCAAATGCTCAACGCTACACTCAAGACTTTACCCTTCGAGATCGACTCGTCGTTAGTTTATCACATTGACGAGTTTAACCTCTGTAGATTAGCGAATGGCTTTTTTGGAGAAATCTTCAAGGTAACCACATTGTAGCCTTACTTAGATCTTCAATTTAGGTATAAATTCATACAATGAGGTATTTAATCAGGTGGTTTTTGAGCTTGTGTGTGAGCGCTCACAGTCTACTCATTTCTTCAAACATTCGCGCTTTCTGGTTCATCTTCTTTATCTTTTTTCCAGGCTGATCATCGAAGAACCAAGAAAACTGTTGTTCTCAAGGTGGAATCAACCAGAAACGATGACTGCTGTTTGATGCACGAAATCGAAGTCTTAAAACGAGTTTCCCACCCAAATGTAGTGCGGTGAGTTTCACAAGTTTCGTATTGCATCGTTTTCGCGAGAATTGGATTTGAAATTTGAACCAATTAATGTTGTTTACAACTTGTATAACAGGTTCCTTGGGATCTGCATCAAAGAGTACGAAGTTTATTTAGTTACTGAGGTAAGAACAATTCATAATTGAACCCATAAAATGTATATAAATGGTTGTTTTTCGATATTTTCTTGATATGTGTAAAACAATCGCGTTCCCGTGTATATTTCGCTTGCAGATTTCATATCAAGTCCACTACTGTGTTTGCTAGTTCGGTGTATAAAATGTTTATTTTGGCTTTTATTTTAGTACATAAATGGAGGAAACTTAGAGGAACTGTTGATGAATCATGAAGAAACTCTAGACTGGTCTTGTCGAGTGTATTTAGCCAGGATATCGCTAGTGGGATGGCTCATCTCCATCAAAACCGATTTCTGCATCGCGATCTCGCGTCCAAGGTAATGAACCTCAAACAAAAGCAATAGTCTTGTTTTTGTCATGTAAACCCTCAAATCCTTTTGTAATTCCTGAATTTTTTAATCCCGGGATACCAGTGGAATTCATGCCAAAGGATCCCCTCTGACTTGCTAGTTTTTGGTCTTAATTTGTTTTATTTCCTTTTCAGAATTGTTTGATTAAAGTTGCAAACGGAGCCAAATATGCTATCGTAGCGGATCTCGGTTTATCCACCGAACTCCCAGAATCGGAGTAAGTTCATTCATAATGTTGTTATCTTTATTATTTCTATCAGTTTTCATCAGTTATTGTTGCTAATAGGCTACACAATTCCTCCAGTTTCTTTGAATGACACTACATGCTACCGACAGTCTAAATAGTAATAACCTCAATTAACCTAAAATTGCCTGTAGTTCTGAGCTCTTTTGCAAAATTCTCGCATAAGTTTAAGTTTACTGATTTTTTTCTTTATGAAAATGTGTTTTTACAAAGATTGCGGTTGTTTTAAACTGATTCGAGGACATGCCGAAAGTAGTCTAAATAGACTTGGCATTTTCCCAAATGAGCTTCAACAAAAACTTCAATAAATGTTGATTGAAGTTTGTGTTTTGGCTTGAATTTCAGTTTGTATTCCCAATTTCCTTTTTTTGACACATGGGAATATTTTAATTTTCACTTAATAAAAATGTGAATATTTCCAATTTATGTCCATTACTCCATTTTTCCTTGGGTTATTATTATTTTTTCATCTTTAAACATTGCTGATTATAGTTTTATAAAAAATACAAATTTCGATAAACACAGACTGACCACTCCTCTTTAGCATACTTTACTGGTTCAAAATCTATAAAAAGAGAAATGCAAGGAAAATAAATAATACAAGGGACATTCGCTTCCCTTTCAGCTAACAACCCTATTTAGAGCCTTGAATGCTATTAGTCCCCCGAATTATTGTTTTCCAATATTTGTAAACATTCTGTTAATGTTTTTATTGCATGGTGCAAAGAATGTGACAATTTCTCCACAAAAAGCTGCAACATGAAGAATTCATAACATGCTAAAATTAGAATTAAAACAACCCTGCTGAATTATGCCACTTTTGTGAATTATTTATTGAAGAGATGTGCTGATTTTGGCAGATATAGCTGTATAAAGTGCACTCAAGTTAATGCATGGTTTTAAACATTGATTACCGGTAGCATCCCCTATGCATAACCAGACAAAACACAATCTGGTTTGCATAAAACACGAATATGGATTTCAGAGTCTGCTAGATCAAATCCATGTATCACACTTGATTTCTTTCAGTAGCATCTGCCTGGGTTGCCAAGAATTTTATGTTGGCATTTTATCATCTTGACAACATTGTATAATAATTAATGACAAATAGCCCATAAACCTACCGCTTATAAGTAGTGCATTTTTAGTTTGGTTGGTATGACTATTAAGCTCAGAATGATTGCTATGCTATTATTACTGGTTTATGCTGAGTTGTCACTAACATGCAGCTGTCAGCAAATGTGGCACCAAATGGGTGCTTATTGGTCGCTGAAGTTTTGCCATTTTAGCTAGCGATAAAAATTATTGTCTCCTAAAAAGACATTCTTGACATTAGTCTGAGTCAGTTTTTCCTGGTCCCTTTTTTTTACCAGCATTTTTCATATTGCTCACTATTGCCAGAAATGTCTTAGAGTGTAAACAGTACTTTCTATAAATGAAGACCAGCCTGAAGCCATATCCTCTTAAAATTACTAGATTCCTATCAAACTGCAGGTCAGTTTTGCTTTCTAGAAAAATTCATGCAAATCAGCTGTTTCCTAGTAAAATAGTCAAAACAACCATTCCTATGTAAGTTATTCAAAGAAACTAACAAACATTTTAACCCTAGTAGGAATAATACAAGTAAGGTCAGTCTTCAAGTAGAAAAACAAAACTGCCTTTTAGTGTCTGGTACTGCAATAATGCTTTTATTGCCTGGGGCTAATTGATTAGAAATCATCTGTTAGTTGAGTGAAATTAACTGTGATAGTAGATAACATTTTTAGCCAACATTTCCCCCAGGATTGGTCCTTGCATTGACCACAAAGTTGAACTCCCAGTATTGCTGCTTCGTCCCCCCTCCCTCCTCCATTTGCTTAGTACAGGGCTGCAAATTAAAAAAAAAAGTCCAGTCGAAATTTTTTGACAAGTTTCACAATTCTAGTCGCATTTTCTAAAATGTTAGTCGCAAAAACTGGACTTGCGCCAGCGAGTAAGAGAAGAAGTGAGTCGCAAAACTTTGACTGACTGACAAAGTTTAGTCACAAAAGAGAAAACTTAGTCGCAAAAGCGACCCCCATGGGTGCAATTTGCAGCCCTGTAGTACTCTATCTCCCCATTTCTCAGATACAGTATGAATTCATTCTAGAACTTCTAACTCTGGTCCATTTTGGTAAAATGTTAAGACTGCGATTGCAAAAGCACAGGAGAATAGGGAATACAAGGCAAGATGGGATATTTTTAGAAAACAAGGGGTGACAGATGTTTTTTTTGGAAAATGTGAAAATACCACCACCCCCCTCCCCTCCTCCTCCCACGGAAGGGATTGGAAATTTCAGAGGGGTGCGGGTGGGGGTCGATTTACCTGATTTTTTCCATACAAATACTGTATTTTTCTTTGGAAATTCCAGGGGGGTGCACTTTTCAACGCCCTTCCATGGAGGGGGAGCTTCCATGGTGGGGGGGGGGATCAATATTTTCTAGACCGCACAATGGAGAATCTCATGAATTTCTTATGGATTATTGAAATCTCAGATTTTTAAAACGCTGTCTCGCAATCTTGTTTTATGACAAATTAATGCAAATTACAGAGAATATGACGAGCAATCTTTGATCATCACTATCTCAAATTGTTATGCCTTCATCTCACGGTCTTGGGAAATCTCGCATTTAGCATTCAACACTCCTAGAATCGGATGTTTGGTGAATATTTTATGACTTAATATTTACCATCCAAGTTAACGGAATTGTTTGAAGAAGTGCACTGCAAGTGGTAAAAATGTTTACAATAGTTTTCCTACCAAGAGGTCTAACAAATATAATATATTTTTCCATTCTAACAGAGAGGGAATTCAGAACACTGTAGGTTCACCATATAACATGGCACCTGAGCTGCTCAGAGGAGAGATGTATAATGGAAAGGTATTAACAACAAGGAATTTGTCTCTTTGTGTTGCTAAGTGTTAGACCATCTAGATTCATTGGGAAATGTGGTTTCAAAAGGTGTTTAAATACCCTCTGTTTAATCATACATATTTGGAATAAGAACATGCTCACAATGGCTGGTTTATGTCAGATGATGCACTTCTATTATTTCTTTTGAAGTTTCCAAGTGGGTTTTTTAAGTCTAGCCACAAAAATAAGGGATAAGTCCAATAATTTATCAAACGCCTGGTGAAATTTTGCACCTACTTAAATAAATAAAAAACTAAAAATGTTGAAACTACGAACTCTATCCCCAAAAATGTGTCAGTCCTCTCTCTGTCAAGTTAATGTTTATGAGTTTCCCCCTGGGGTTTGTGTTGTTAAGATAGATTTACATCCATGATTTTCAGTCTAATTTACAACCAATATTTTAGACAAAATCCTCAGTATTTTATATCTGTCTTCCCAGTGGCTGACTTGAGCTCTTTAAGCACACTGGGCAATTCTAGAAAATATATGTACCCCCATGCATCCAGAATTTCCAAAGTGGCTTACCCATCCCAAGCCCCCCATCGCAAGCCCCCCCCCCCTTCTTGGGAGATTTTCCCGTACATTTACTGTATTTGCTGAAGGAAATTTGAACATTTTCGTCCCATGTTTTCACTATCTGCCCCCCCCCCCCCTTCAAAAATTCCTGGCTATGCCGCTGGGAATTGCCTATTATACTATCTTATCATGTATTAGTTAACAGTAGCCAGCCTGTCTAGCTCCAAGGGTCACTGCACAAGCTACACTGCATTTCCTGTTGAAATTGGTGACATTCAAATGATAACTTCACATTTGGTTCCTTTCAGGCTGATGTATTTTCCTATGGCATTATTTTATGTGAGATCATTGGACGGGTACAAGCTGATCCAGAGGAGCTACCTAGAACTGGGGTATGTATGACAAATGTTATTCATTTGTACAATGCATTTAAAGATGAAAAGCAACATGAAAAGCACCTGGACATTTTTCTGGAAATCCATTGTATACACCTATTTCAGAAAGGTTTGCACAGTCGCAACTGTCTGTTGTAGCCAACGATGCATCATGGGAGCAAATAGGTACACCAAAATAGAATCAAATCATGGTTACTGGTTTTTAGGCAAAATGTGTGTTTCCAAAAAATATCCATACCCCCCCCCCCCCCCCCCCCCCCCCCCCCCCCCCCCCCCCCCCCCCCCACGCAAGGGTGTTGAGAAATGACCCCCCCCCCCCCCCCCCCCTCTGGAATTTCCGAAGAAAAATACAGTGTTTGTATGGAAAAGATCAGGTAAATTGACCCCCCCCCCCCCCCCCCCCCCCACCCCTGTGGAATTTCCAATCCCTTCCGTAGGGGGGGTATGGATATTTTTTGGAAACACACAATAGCCATACTTATCAACCTGCTTATGTCAAATGATTCTGTAACAGGCCGTTATCACGCAAAGTTGATTAATAATATTTAATAGTTATCAGAAAATGAAATCCAGTTTTCAATTCTGCACATCCGTATTAGTAAAACTGCAATTCAAAAGAATTGCTTGAAAACTGGCTGCGATATGAATTTTTCAAAACTTTGTATTCTGGCCTACTTTTTACAAAGAAATGTATGGGCAAATATGTCAAGTCGAGGCTGGACGGGCATCGATGCCCGTCCACCCTCATTTCGATGTATTTTCCCATACATTTCTTGCAAAAAAGTAAATCAGAATATAAAGATTTGAAAATTCATACCTCAGTCAGTTTTCAAGCAATCTTCACCAAACTTTGCAATTTTACTAATAATCTGATAGCTATTAAATATTATTAATCAATTTTGTGTGATAACGGCCTATACAATACATACATCACTTGCAAGAAATTTTGTAGTGGGTTTCATTCTTCTTAGTTTCTCCCATGATGCAATGTGGGTTACAACAGACAGTTGTGATGGTGCAACCTTTCCTAACATAGGTGTATTATTTAATGTGGAAGCAGCCTTATGTTCAAATTAACAAACAAAAACATGACTCTTGTTTCTTGGGTCACGATCATGGCCCCTGATCACAGGGGACCCAAGCTCATATGTTGTGACTTGAAAATTTGTAAGTAATTGTTAATAAAAATCCATGAAACTCACCTGGCTGTTAGAAGTGTTTGTCTTTATTGCCCCTGTGGAGTATGAAAAAAAATCGGTTAACCTCACCCAGCTCACCTTCCTATACACAATAATTGACAAGGGAGCACTCGAACCGGGGAAAATCACCCAAACAACCCTCATTCAAACACAAATTATTTCACAAAAATCAAATTGATCGCAGAACTAGTGGCCGAGAACTGCTCTCCGATGATGTACTTACATTAAAGCACCAAATTCTCATAGATTCGTAACTGATCCCAACAAACATCACTGAAATCAGTAAAGTAGTTCTATTGGTGGCCAAAAATATGAGCTTGGGTCCCCTGTGCCCTGATTGGTTCATTATTGAATTGGTAGACAGCACCAGACTTTCACATCATTGCTGGTATCTGTTGTTGACAAATTGATCTGTCTCTCCTTATGGCCACTTGCCTAATAAATAATTCACAACAGCCTAATTTGTCTCTAATTCACAGGCCTTTGGTTTGGATGTCGAGAAGTTCTCCACTATGGTAGGCGACTGTCCTTTAGAGTTTCTACACACAGCCATTTGTTGTTGTCAGGTAAGGCTATATAAAAGGGAGAAAGGCATATCTATAGACTGGTTCAGCCATTACAATATCCAACTCCCCTAAAAACTTGCACTTATTTGCTTTAGAAATGAAAGTAAATCATCAAATCAACAAAATAATTCTTATATAATGGAAACTGAAAGGGCTTTTGGCAACAACTTTGATGGAAAACTAAAATGAAATGCTCAAAATGTGTTTCTTCCTATTCAGTTGCTGAGTTAGCTTTAGATGGACATTTTGGATCAATCGTTTTCCTGTTTGTTAATTGCATTGTGGTAGACTGGCGGTATTTCAAGGCCCAAAATCAACCTAGAGCCTTTGCGGTCTTTGAGCCAATCTGAGCACTCGAAAAACAATGGCCGATGGCTATTTATGGGTTAGAGACTTTTTTGAGTGTTTTGTTGACAAATACACGCACGCGCTGGCAATACAATGAACGATAATTTTTTTAATACTGCACTCGGCTAACACTTTTAATATACAATCTGAGTTCACGGCGTGAACCTGCGTGAAGAAGTATCAGAATGGTTTCCCTGACTAGACTCAAAATCAATTACAACTTTTACTTCAAAAGCAAGTAATTTAATTGAATTCGGAATATTTTAGGTACATGAACTGCATTCTGATAGCTCGAAAGCATAAATAAAAATTATTGATAATTATTATATGGCAACGATAGTACGCGGGCTCTGATTGGCTAACGAGCGGGCGTAACTTTCCGTAATGCCCACGGGCATTATGGAAATTCTTAATGCCCGCTCGCAGTTCACGACTGATAAAAAATCATCTCCTTGAAATAACACAAATTCAAAAAGATTTTCAGCGGAATTCACAACAAGGAATACTTGACACAGTATAACACAAATCTAACTTGTAGTGACAAGAGGAAAATAAAGGCTTGAATAGCAGAAATGACCTGTTTACAAAAGCAAAAGCAGAGCCAAAAAGTTACTCTACTAAGAAATACGAGTCTATCCGGAGAAAATGCTAACTTAAGGGAGTCAAAATAGCAGCAAAAGGTAAAAGCTACATGTAAAGTCAAAATTTATTGGGAATTCAAGAAACTTGAGAGCTGAGAATAATAACAGAAAGCGAGTTCAAACTTGTGCTTACCGATAAACTGATAGTGAAGTCGTTGATTTCTTTTCTCTCTCCATCTCCTCGAGTTAAATTCATTCTTACTTTTACGTTTGCTTTTGCACAAATAAAATAACCATTGCAATTTTCTGGAGGATAGCTTGTGAAATATCTTCTTCAGGTTTAACTCTTCTTCCGTATTTATTAAAGGCCGTTTCCTAGTGCAAAAGGAGCAATGTTTTCCCCAATGGTGCTAAAAAAAAGTTGAGCTGACGTCGAAGACTTGCTTCCCAGTTGATTGCCGTTTGAAACTTCTGTAACTCCCTCAAAAGTTTCTCACAAATGACTAAACAACATTATAAAATATCTGTAAAAGAAAGGACTCCGAAGTATTTGATATCCATATTAGAGCAAGCCTGGCGTGGTTTTCACGGGTTTGTTCTATCAATTTGACTCAGAAAAAAAAACTCGAGCGCGACGCGGGCGCGTGTCTGAGTTATTTCGGCGGGAAAATGAATGTGGCGACTTCCGGTTCGTAAAAAGTTTGTAGAAAAAGTGCCATATAATAAACAACTTACTAACCTCGACCGTTCGGGCATTACGTGAAATATCAAACCTCGGTTTTGGCGTATCAACCTCGCTAATCGCTCGGTCGATACGCCAAAACCTCAGTTTGATATTTCACGTAATGCCCTCACTCTCGGTTAGTAAGTAGTTAATATCAAACGACAACATTTCAAAATAGAAAAAATATTGAAAAACGTCAGTTTGAGTTTAAAAATGTTAAAACTTCCACTATTTCTGAGTGGAAGAGAATTCCAGAGCACAGGGGTGCAAACAGCAAAAGCCCTGTCTCTATATGATTTGGTGTAGGATCGCCGTACAGATAGAAGATTTTGATTGGCTGATCCCAGGGCACGAGTAGATAAATAAGGTTGGAACATCTCAGAAATCCAAATGGATATTAATGGTTTATTCATATCCCTGTACCAGTTTTGATAGTAAAGCAAAATGTCTAGACGTGATATTATGCGTATTTTGATTTAATAAAATGGTTGCTCTTTCAAAAGTGAAAGTAGAGAGTTATCAAGTACCTCATCTAGCATGCAATGTGGCTCCAAATTTTATCTAGACAGGAATTAGGTTTATTTTCGGTTTTGAAAGTTGTTTCATTAAAAGTGTTTTTTTTTTCGTGATTGTTGCAAAGAATCAGAATAAAGGCGGAAAAGTGTATAAAAAACTGAAACAAGGGTTTATCTTTAGGTGAATTAATGGTACGGAACCGCTTTAGCGAAACGGCTCATTTTATTCAGCACACAAGCGTGTTTGAGAATCTCCGATTGCTTGATTATTTTAGAATTATAGCCTTATGAAGAGCGAAATATGAAGCAAAATCTTGAAAGTTTTGACTCAATTTCAATTTTGACTGAATTCAGTTTTCGAAGGGTTTTGCAAACGTTTAGCGCGCGCTTCTGGCGTATCATCTCCAATCTCGTTCCCAGAGCCCTGCATTTTCTGCGCATGCGTCGCCAAATTATTATAATTTGGCGACGCATGACGCATGCGCAGAAAATGCAAGGCTCTTGGAACGAGACATTCTCGTACCCAGAGCTCCCCGGCTCGTCTGCTCGCAGGGGAGGCTCTGGGGACATCCATTTGAGGGCCGTCGCTGATTGGCTGATTTCGAACGTTGGGGCATGCGCAGAATATCTTTCTCTCAGCGGCTCTGTATCAAATCTCGCGCATGCGTCAGTGGCTGTCACCAGAGCCTCCCCCGCGAGGAGACGAGCCGGGGAGGTCTGGGTAAGAGAATGGGAACGAGATTGATCTCATCTCGTTACCAGAGCCCTGTATTTTCTGCATATGCGTCGTCAGAAAATCCAGGGCTCTGGAAACGAGATTGTGCTGAACTGCATGCTCGAGGTTGTTTAGGATATGTTTGGGGAAAGAGTTTGTGCATGCCGTAGATCATATTTTTCTGTGGTTTACATAATTCTGCGAACTCCAGGTTTTGATTACGAATTTCTAAACTGCGTTCAGCAAGCTACTATCAAATGCAAAACGTTGGGGCACTTGTATCCCCTTCCCTCCGCCTTCGCCATTTCAATGTTGCTAGTTGTGTTGGACAAGCGGCCTAATTATCCAGCCAACATTGAAAGAGACAGGAAGGGGACGGAAGGGCAAGAGCGCCAGCTACTTTTGCATTTGATTGTACAATGCAAACTCAAAGAACGGGATCAAATGGCTTGCAATCCAACCATACAAAAAATAAAAAAGTTTTATTTTTTATCCCATTGTTCTGAGTTTGCATTGTAGCTTGCTGAAATTTGGGCTTTTTACTAAAATCAATAGCTCTTTTCATTTCTGAGCATCATTTGGGTGAAGCTGCTCAACGTAAGGGTGACCGGGTCACGTGATCTCTAATGCAAAAGGCCTATTGTGGGACAGGCGCTAAAAATAGATTATTTTCCTACGCATATCCCGTAACTCTCTGCGCGCCCTGTTAAAACTATCCCACAAACCTTTGCGCGCCCTAAAAAAACGGACCGTACCTCACTTTGC